>JOMC01000174.1:0-56233 GCA_000812125.1 Aspergillus ustus
AATTCGTATAATGTATGCTATACCAAGTTATTACCCCCCCCCCCCCCCAACCAAAAGAAACACTCCCTTCCTAAACGTCCACTTCAAACCATATACTAACGATGGCCCCCTTAGGACCAAAAATCCAATCAAGCCGGAATTGACGCCTTCAAACTCCTCTACTCAATGACAATCCTGCAAGTATACAACGGCGACGCAGATGCTGTTTCCATGCTCGACGAGCTGGACTTCTGCTACAACAAAATCTTCGGGGACAAGAAGTCTAAGAAGGGCGACAAAGGAGAGGAAGAGACCCAGGAGGCCTCGGATGCCCTCGTTGAGATCCTGCTTAGTTTCGCATCCAAGCCGTCGCAGCTTTTCCGTCGCATGAGCGAGCAGGTCTTTACGGCGTTTGCGCCAAATGTTACAGCTACGGGGCTGGAGTCGTTGATTTCGGTATGTTCTCCTTGTTTCTTTACCTGCATGCGCTAGGCGGTGTGATACCAGAGCTAACGCGACATGATTAGATTCTTGAAGCCAAGGAAAGTCTCGCAGGCCAACAGGAGATGTTCGACCAGCAGGATGATGAGGAAGGCGAGGGTGAGGATGATGAAGAGGAAGAGGAAGAGGACGAAGACATGATGGACGTCGACAGCGACGTCGAAATCGTCAACGCAGACGAGGATGCCCCCTCCGATGAAGACGAGGACGAGGAAGCCTCAGAAGAAGATGGAGACGAAAAGGACGAAACCGACGAAGAAGATGCGGCCGAAATCGCGGCCTTCGAAGCGAAGCTCGCCTCAGCGCTGGGTACGCACCGGGCAGACCAAGACCTCAACGCTGAAGAATCCGAATCCGATGCCGACATGAACGACGACGAGATGGAAGAGATCGACACTACCCTCATAAAAGTCTTCCGCGCGCGCCACGACGCCCTCAGCAAAAAGAAAGACAAGAAGGACGCCAAGGAGACCATGGTCAATTTCAAGAACCGCGTTCTTGATTTGCTTGAAATCTACGTGAAGAAGTGCCACTCGTCTCTTCTCGCGCTGGATCTCCTCCTTCCGCTGCTCAGGCTCACACGGCGCTCATCCGTGAAGCAGATCAGCAACAAGGCTAACAGCGTCTTGAGAGAGTACACAAAGCTATGTAAGGGCATTGCGGTACCGGCGCTTCAGGAGGAGGATCTAGAAAATGTCTGGGCATTGCTAAAGGACATTCACGCGGAGGTGATGCATAGTGGGCCGCCGGCGCATGGGTCTGGTTGCAGTCAGGCAAGTCTGCTTGTTGTCAAGGTGCTCGTTGCGCATGACAAGGACGCTGTGAAGGGTGTCGTGGATGTCTATGGCGAGACGAGGAAAGCGCAGTTGCTAAGTCGAAAGTGCCATGTGCAGCCCGGCTTGTTTACGGATTGGAATAATTGGTGTGTGTCGGCGAGTAAGCAGATGAAGAACTGATATACTCTGCAGTTGCCTGGGTATGTATAGGGGAAGATAGTTAGATAATGGGTACTGTATATGACAAGTTTAGATATCAAATTCCCACCCTTTGCTGAACGCTATATACCGGCAATAAGTCATACCTCGTACAACCCCACTTTTACGCACTATATAGGAGGGCTCTAGAAACCCTTGATATACCGATGGGCCTTCGTCTCTTCCAGCACCTCAAACTTCATCCCAACTCTTAACTCGCTCTCACCCCTGGGAGCCCCCAGCATCCCGAAACAGGGCTTATACTTCAACCCCTCATCAACCCGCCGATACTTCATCAACGTATCCCACGGCTGCGTCCTGTGCTTGTCCGCCGTGACAGGATCAACATTAGGAACCTGGCACCGTCCGCAGCGCGCAACAATGTCGAATGTGACGCTTGCCCGGTCTCCCTCACCAGCACCAGAAGAAGCAGAAGCAGGCGCGGATATCTTCACAGTCTTCCACCAATCCTCGTTCCATGGCTTCTCCCTATCGCCGCGAATAATAATATTCGGCCGGAACCGCTCGATCGTAATCGCATCGTGGCCAGTCCCAGTTAATCTCGAGTTCAACTCATCAATTGACGCCTGCGACGCGATAAGCACAGGGTGCACATCGGGGAAATTCGTACTCTGCACACGACCCAGGAGCTTCGGATCTCCGTTTCCCTTGAGGATCCGCGGCGTGGGACCCTTGTAGACGAGAACGACATCGCGCTTCAGGAAAGCCGAGAAGAGCTGGTTTATGCCCACCGAAGCGTTGTAGACGTATCCATCCGTCACGGTGTCCCAGATCTTGACATCCGACACCAGAGTCGTGTTCTTGGCAAGCCAGTCCTCCGTCGGATGCGCGGGGACCGCAATTTGCTTATCCTTGGCCTCGGCGGTCGAAAGCAAAAGATCCTCGCCATCCTCACTGATCCCCGTCAGAATGCGCGTCATGTTCGCGATCTGGCGGATCGTGAGGAATTCATGTGTCTTAGCGTCAACGACCATCCAGCGCCGATCGAGGTCGAGGCCTGTCATGCGGAGCTTGGACTGTGTTATTTCGAATCCGCGGCATGACTTAATAGGGTAGACGCGGAGGGAGACGATTTCGCTCGGCTTTTGTGTCGAGGATTGCTTGGTGAGATGGAGGAGGCGGAGGAGAGTGCTGGTTGTCTGGCTGTTGCGGAGGGAGGGGAGGAGAAGCCAGGGAGTTACGGCGAGGACAAGAACAAGCGGAATATAGAGGAGGGATGTCATTGTGGTTGAAGGTACAGGATGTAGACTAGCTATTGTGTCGTGGTGCTGGAGAAGGGTTTAGAGTGAATGAAGATTTTGAGATTTCCCGGAGCAATTCCGCGGTGGGCGGGGTGGAGATGGACCCGCCTTGACTAGTATATCGGAGATACTGTCCGGAGGATATGGACTTGAACGAAAAGATAGCAACCTTTGACCTTAGACTAGGAGCCTAGGACAGCATATTTAAGTCCCGGGATCTCTGCCTTTGAAGGTGGGTCGCACATGCTTAGCAAGGTTTACGGAAGTAGTTAAATCGTTCGACCGGGCGAGACCCTGATGAATAATCACGCAAAATGACTCAATTAGTTCTAGAAGAATATATATTTGCCAAATTCATGATAAGTAGCAAAATATCAAGGCTGCAAGTTGATTTATGCTAGACCGTATGAGGTTGAGATATTGTGTAAGTAACACCCATGAACAACCAGATGCAATGTGTAACGCTGAGAACCGAATATACAAACGCTATGCTTCGTCAAGCCAAGAAGTAACAAGGGCTTTGATTAGTGCAATTGCAACGTCCCTTCCAGTGTCAATGTCATGATCCCGGCACGAGGACGGAACATGGAAGAAAACAACATTTCTGTCCCGGCCGTCCTGGAAGGCCAACGATAAACTCGTGTAGAAGATGAACTCGCAGAGATACCGGCCCGCATCCTCTGATATTCGGATATCTGCGCTAGACGGACCAAGCGCCTGCCACGTTTTCAAGAAAGCTGCGTCTGGCGGATGGGGGTTGAGATTTGCGCCGGAGGACGTTAGGTCTAGTTTCGCAACGGGCTCAGTCGCAGGGTCGGAGCGGCCGGCCTTTAGAACATGTGGGAGAGCCAGCTCCCGCCATGGCTTTTCCCCATCCTCGTACCCAGCTCTTCCAAGATTATCAGGCATATGATACGCGTCACGATGCGCTTTTGACTCTATTGAGTAATAATTTCTCGTCGCAGCTATGCCCATGTGAATGACGATATCGGGTTGTCGACCATGAGTCTTGACGTAGTCCTCCATTATGACAGGTATGATCTCTCGAACCGCCGAGTAAGCGACGAAGATAGGCGAGGGATGCACATGGATCGCGATTCGACGACTTGCAGGTGTTCCGTCCGGTGTGTCTGTAGGTAAGGATAAGGAGGTTGGGAGCGACGACGCAATCAGATAAGAGGCGTTGACCACATTGGACTTGAACGGCTACGGAGGTTAGTATAAGCCAAAGACCATGGCCAGTGACTTACACCAAAGCCTGTTACAAGGATAGAAATCTCCTCCGGATCTAGAGAAGAGGTGGGAAGGTCCCTGGGCAGCGGTGTGCTCGACAGGTGTACACCTGAGCCACAGTCACCCATCTTGAGAGCTGTAAGGTGCCTCGAAGGATTTAGAAGTGCTGGGGATACGTCAAGGCGACGAAGAATGGCCCCGCAAAGTAATTAAATAGGTAGCTCAGGGGCCGAGTATATATAATGTCCAAAGATCAAAGAAGATTTCTAATTGACTTGAAGTGAATGGCGTCAGTCATTGAGTTGCCATCGAAGCTTCCCCGCATCCGCATTGGGCGTGTCTTGGCATCACGAGATCTGTGTAACCAGCGTCGTTTTCGGTGTTGAACCTTTCTTTTTCAAAATATTCTTCCAAACTTGAGGTTATGAATTGACGGAATCAATATCAGAGAGCCGACACAACTATTCCACTCCACATTCCACAGCACTCGAGTGTCCTCCACACGGCATCTCACTACCAGTCATTAACCATGAATTCCCGGAAATGTATCGAATAACAGAAGAAACAATGACAACGGATATCACAGAGTCGCTCACTCCTCCAGCCGGAACAACACTGTTCCAAATCCAAGCTGATCATAGCCACCACTGTTAGGACCATAGTCACCGCCACCGCCCTCAGCGCCATCGCCATTTTCAACCACCAAGTCCCGGTATACTCCCGTCCACGAAGCATTCAGTCCCTTCACACCGTTATAGTGCGCATACAAGAGCTCGGCGATAGGACGTAGGGTCCCTCTACTATCTGCACTGATCTCCGTTGCCGTCCCGTGGGAATTGGTAAACTCTGTGAAGGGAACATCATGGCCCGTGTTGTACTTGAACACATATTCGGCACTGCTTTTGTCAGTGTTTACAAGATTCAAGAGATTATAGGTGCTTACCCAGCAAGGATTCTGTTGTCTTCTAATGCGTAAAGGTCTTCTCCCTGGTTGTACGCCTGCTGAGCAACAACACCAAGAAGCCCGAAATCGAGCAGAGAGTGGCCCTGATCCCGACCTGCTTCTTGGCCCTGGCCCAAGGGCTTGCCACTACCTTCTTCCTCATGGATTGTCCAGATGGCGTTGGTCAAGGCACCGTTGCCTGCACCCTCTTTGAAGTAGGTGATCGCCTGGTCGATGGCGGTCTGGTTGTCGCTTACCACACCGATGGCATGCAGACTGGCGATGTTGCAGAGATCCCACTGCACAGGTTACCTTCGGTTCCGTATTCATCACACTCAAAGAGAAAAAAGAACGATGTAATAAGATATACTTACGTTGGCCCAGTAATGGTCAATAGCGGCACCATTGTGATTGACTAAGAAATCGACGTTCATTGGCAGGAATGTCTCTTCCAATAGCGTCACAAAGGCATCTAGTCCATTCCACCCGTCGTAATCCCTGAGTATCTCCGCTGCGTTTGCCAACTGGTATCCATACAACCCAGACGCAAGGTATCGGTCAGAGCTCCCGGTCACGAGGGTAAGCGTGCTGCTCCACGCATCGAGAATCGCTGCCGCGGTGTCCCCATTATCCGTATTGCCCGTCACTTTCCAATACACAGCATTGGCATAGGCCGCCGCTGCATCCCGGAATATATTGGCATAATTCTCGGTCTCGCAGTCTGAGCCGCGGCATACGGTTTCCACGGCGCGGGGCGTGTAGCTTGTGTCTGCGCGGGCAGTGAGCTTCGCCCAGCCTGTGAGTTGTGGCTCTGTTTCGGCGTCGATATAACCGCGGATGCGGGTGAAGTCTTCCTCTGTGTGTAGGAGACCAGGGTGTGTAACCGCAGCTGCAAGTGCAGCATATAGGAAAAGGGAAGCGTGTTTCATGACTGACCGTTTGACTCCAGGTTGAAGTCGAACTTAGCGTCGAATGAATGGGATGAGGATTGAATTTGGGAATCAGATTTGGAGTCGTCCCTCGAGCTCTTTATATACTCCTGACCCTGCTAGACAGTGCTAGCGCCGCTTCCTGAAGAGCGGGTAAAAACGCCACGATCAAGTGCCCCACGGGGTATACCCCGGAATATTCAGCGGAGGTTGAACCAGTTTGCCCGCACAGCTGCCAGCAAACCTTTCCCCGTTTCCCTACAGGAATGCAGGACCAAGACAGGCTTTCTACTCCGGTAACTCCTCCGGGCCCCGGTGTAGACTTCATACGCAGTACGTATGCTTAATATACAGGGTGGGTGCCTCTCCACCTGCCCCTAATTAGCCGAGTGTCGATCGCCACTTCTGACACGAGTGGTGGCAGTTCTACAACGCATATTGTATAGTGCACGGATTATCTCTAAGCTCCTAGTTGTGAATAACAACTAATGTGAGACGTCCGCCTAGCCTACTCTGTAGTTTTCTCGCCCCTGATAACCCTAACTGCCCCCACCCTCGGCGAACTGCAGGCCAAGATTACCAATTCCCCCTCTCAACCCACGGCATTATAGTCCCCTAATTACTCCGTAGTCTTTTTATACACCAGTGCCTCCACTTCCCCATCCACACGAACCACAATTGGCTCTGCTTATCAAAGTTGTATGTACCAGGCGCGATCTCGCCGAACAGCTTTCCTGTTCGAGGGCTAACCAGTGCATGGATGGCAATTGTATAAAAAATGACCGAAGTGTGTTGTGAGCTGGACTTACTAAAGTTCGGAGAGGTCGATCCAGGGACACAGTGTGATGCCGTTATTGTTGGCTTTACGGTGGTACAGGACGATGTGCCGTGGGTTTTCCGAAAGTACCCATATTATGCCACGCAATGGTGATCAAGTACGATCTTACGTTAGTAAGATGGAGAGCCGCAAACTTGAAAACGATGTCTCCGCAGACGGCAAGTGTATGGACAATGGTGGAATCTGGAGCTTCCACCGCTCACGGTAGTTGCCAGATTGGGGCGGTCGAGCCATCAAAGAACTGTCCTAACTTGGCCGTCCTGTGGGGGTTTCCCATCTCTGCGGAGGCTTGAATCTGGACATTCCGTGCTAGGTGTGCTCCTCGACTCGGGTATTGTCTGGGCCGACCGAGTGCTTGTTCATCATATCTGAGACAATACTGATCTCGTCCTTGGAAATGTGCTCCCATCAGAAGCAAGATAAAGGACTTGCACCATCATAATCCTGGTCCTGTGCCATGCTACCTGGATGATGCAATGGGCTTAAGAGTCTCGAAGATTGACTTGGCCACAAGCTGGTCAATTGGAGTGTTGGGCGAAGGGCAGTGGACGTTACAATAGGAGGCATGCTATCGGGGCTTTAAAATGTCTGTTTGGCACTAGAGAACATAATAATTCAAGAGATGTTTTGATGGACTAGACTAGGATTCGAATTTAAGCCGATATACATGTATCTGACAATTGCTTAGTCCTTGAGAGATACCTGTGCCACCAAGGGAGCGGCGTGCCTCCGCAGTAGAGTGATCACCAAGATGTCATTGGGGTGGGACTCGTGGGTCGACACCTGAATTATCCTGTCTTTAATTTGTGTCTAAAATCTAGTTCAAGCCCGGGAAAAGGCTGTGAACCATATAGGCTCTCTCAAATCACAATCCCGATGCTGCACGTGACATAGCCCTAACTCCTACATAGCCCGAAGAGATTCCCAGGTTACTCTATCTCCAAGGTTCATGGACCCATACCACATGTTGCGTATCTACACACAGAGATATGTATTACGAAACGAACGAGCCTACAATGAGACTGCTTCCTTGTTGAGCGATATGTGTGTCGGTGGGGAGGTTGATCAAGGGCCTATATCGGTCAATATGGATCAGCTTCTGCGCCACTGTTCTCAGTTGTGTAGCGGGGCTTGGTAAGCGAAAACGCCAAAAGTTTACGAGAAGATGCCTTGATATGGAGTTGGAACTTCAAGGAAGCCACGACTAGGAGACATATCGAGAGAGGAAGGAACGACCAGCATCAGTATTCGAGGTCGTTGATCGCACCTTCCGTTCAGAGTCGGTCTGGCACACAAGGAAAGGGCTACTAGGGGCTCAAGTGATAAAGTGGGAAGGAGCCACCCACGGGTAGCTCTTTCCTTGTTCTACGGAGTGCTAAACCCAGCTTAAGGAAGGTACGGCTTGAAGGTGCACTTTCCTGAAACGAGACAGGAAGGAACGAGACACACAGTGGCCAGTCACTCCTTCCATTCCATGTCTAGTTCAATTTTGTCAAAAGAGGAAGGAGCAACTAGGCGCGGGTGCAGTGGAGGATTACAGGAAGGCAAGATCCACCCTTTGGCCTTTCCTTGTATACGAAATTGAGTCAAGGAGCGAGGCGCGACCGGAAGACGCACCAGCGAAAGTCAAGATATAAACGAATGAGCCACATAATCCCCGGTCGTTCCTTCCTTGTATAGCTGGTTGGCAAAGCAGGGAAAGAACTACCCGTGGACAGTTCTTTCCTTGTTAAATAAACCACACTGAGCCTACGGGGAAGGCACGGTTCGAGGCACCTCAGAGCACATTCCGAATAGAACAGGAAGGAACGAAGAGTTGGCACATCGCTCGTGTTTTCTTTTGACCATCAAGGCCAGGCTGCGTTGCATCATTTTCTGCAAGGAGATGCCGAATGGTGCTCTCTGACGTTGTGAGTTGGTTCTGGGGGTCATCTACTTTTGATATTGGATGTTTTGCGTCCCAATATGCAAGGATCCCCGTCGACTGGTTACTGGCACCGATACGTAAGATCTGAGACCGAGGCCAATGTAATGTGCTCTGCGGGTGAAGTAGATCGTGCCGATGATGTATGTCTCAATGCTGACGGTTTATAGTAAGCAACGTTTTGCGGGGCCTGTTGTGGAACCTCCTCAGCAACTCTATAAGCGGCCCTGGTTGTTGTCGGCGAACACCCGGTGGAAGCCGTGCAAAACCGGAGGGGTAGGGTCACTTTCACGGCGTTCTCCAGGCATGACGGATTGCGAGTCTAGGTGGATAGCTAGCGTCCATTTAATCGCCGTTCTCCAGAACAATAGCGACTCGTCTAAAGATGCTCCCGGTTGAATCGCTAAATGGCGGAGGACTTCTGGAGCTGCACCAGGATCAGGCACAGTGTGCATGAAGCATCTTCCGAGACAGACGCCGAGCTACTCTCTGTCGGCTGCCGACTCGAGACGAGAGTGACAAAATCCGTAGTCAGCAACGATTCCGAGACTCCGAGCGGCGCTTCCCTGCACGGGCTCGTGGGGATCTGCTGTGCAGCGAACAGTAATGATCCTCCGTAGCTCGGCCTGACTGGATGCTGTCCAACATTTTTTTTTTTTTGCTTTTCTCGTTTTCCTGGCCTCCAACTTTTAAGTCAAGTGAGCATGAACGACTGCAGGTGCGTTTAAGACATCGCTACGGCGCTGCAGGATGGACTTGGCTAAAAATAGGCCAACTAAGTACATACCGAAGTATGTAGCGTGAGGGTGCCGAGGTGGGAAGCAATAATAATCAGGAATGAGAATGGGGTGGACTGTGGAAACTCACACACTTTGAGTTCAACGAGTTCCTGATTTTCGGGGTTCCTGCAGTGTGCGATGGAGAGAGTAAGAGCTTGGAGTCCAAGGGCCCATCGTTCATTATTCATCTTCAAGCAGAACGAAATCTTGACATCGGAGTCGTGCTCTTTGGCGGAGGATCGCGCCGTTGAGACAGTAATTAACGTAAATTACCAGACGCGCGGATCCGCGTTTTGACGCGACAGGAACGCGTTTACCCCGCCTCGACGCGTTGGCCCCACCGGCGATAAGCGAGGCATTAAAATGGAAAATGCGCCAGACGGCCCTCGAGCTGGAGAAAGTGAAACTGTGCAGCCCATTCATCAGGTGGAAAAAAGCGTCTCTCGGGGATAGACACAATCTACAGGGGCCGTGGACAGCGTAGACATCTACCACTTGCCGTCGTCGTTCGCTCACCGCGTTCTGACATTCAACAACATCGTGCTGTACCGAAGCGGTAGGACGTGGACTCGTGGAGTCGTGGACGGTAGCAGAGCTAATGCACGCCCAGCCCACCAGGCGGCCGGACAGGCGAGCATGCTTCTGCGCCAGAGTTTGAAAATTCGAGCCGGCGCACCTGGCGGGAGAAGGCCGCCAACTTGATCACACGGCTGGTCGAAACCTGGTCTCTGTATGGAAGAGCGATCACCCCTGTGGATGTAGATTCCTCAATGTGATAAGAGATGATCCACAGTTGGAAGCTGCCCTGAGCCTGCCGGTTGAGACCCGGTGCTGAGACTGGAGGAGCCGAAGCTGGCGATGAAGGTAAAAAAAGAACGAAAAAGAAAAGAAAGAGCAGCTGAGGTTGATCCCTTGCAGCAGAAGGTCGAGAAGATCTCAAGATGAGGAACGACTTCAACGGCTCCATCAGCGGCGATGCGATTTGCTGTCTGGGGACTCTGGGCTTGAGGGATCGTTGGGCGGCGCGGTGAGGCGGTTGAACTAACTCGAGTCTTGATTGCTTCCAGCCCCCAGGATTTCATATTTGCACCTCTCACACTTGATGCTCAGCTTGCTGCCGGACTTGAGACACGAGAAGAGCTGCCCGCATTCCAGTGTCCGTATATGGAATGTGCACCGCCAGA
Organism: Aspergillus ustus; assembly: GCA_000812125.1. NCBI lineage: Eukaryota > Fungi > Ascomycota > Eurotiomycetes > Eurotiales > Aspergillaceae > Aspergillus > Aspergillus ustus. The sequence continues at coordinate 10,547 of JOMC01000174.1, forward strand.
TGACCCGTACACACTTGCGAGTTGCAACGCTGTCGGTGGAGGACATCCCCAGGTCAAACCAGCCAAATCGGACTAGCCATCTCCATTTACCGCCAGTAAGACCTCGTGGACAGGCCTAAACCCAGAGTGAAGCTTTAGTGAGCTCCTGGGGCCACTTTGCGCGAGTCTAGTGCTGTGACGGGTGGGTTTGTGGCCTGAGAACTGAGGCCCCGGTGACTCCCCGTTGTTCTTGTTCCAACTTTACCCGCGCTTCGCTCTCTCTTCCTTCTCTTCCTCCATCCCCAACCTCCTCCTCCGACTGCTTCGGCGTGAGTTCTTTCTGACGGGCGGCACGCTCGTGCGATTCCATCCCTTCCGTCCCCCCATTTTCCTTTGTGTTGGTCTGGCGTTTTTGTGTGTCAATGACGGGCCTTTCTCCCTTGCTGTGACTCTTACTGTCCGATGGAGCGCGGAGCCCAGTTGGTGTGATCTCTGACCAAGAAAGACTGCTTGTCGCATTTCGCAACGTACAGCGGCCTATCGCATCGACCCTCACACAAATTTGATCGCTTCCTACCTCTCCGACCACTCGCATCTTGACGAACTCATTCCTTTTTCTCTTTCTTTTGCCTACTTTCCTAGTTGTTACGACCTTACGACCGCCCCCAAGAACACGCCTACTGTTCGATCAACTCCACTCTGACACATTGCCCTTTGATTGAAAAGGACAAACCCGCTGTTACTCATATTGCGCTCGCCGTACACTTCCATATCGTGCACGCGTACTCCGTATAATCCGGGTCCAAGAAAGGAACTACGGCGCGAAGTAGATCGCTGGGTTGACACTTGCTGAGCTACGAAAGACCCCCGACAAGACAAGCGATGCTGGCATAGAGATCTTGGCCATATCTCCGAACATTGCGAACAAACGCTTCCCGCGCTTTCCCCCGATTGTCTTCCGCGGGACCCCACGAGACGTGGCACATCATGGCTGACCGACAGCACGGTCTCTCGCGCACTCTGCCGAAGGACTTCACCTACCCTTCCATCGGCAAAGGAGAGCCTAGAACCCCCGAGCGCACCTCATTACAACCGGATGCGCCACCTCCCCCGCCTCGGCATTCTTGTTCGCGCCTTCGTCGATCTCGCGTTCGATCAGGGACCGACCTGTTCGCCGAAGCTAGCTATGACTTCAGCACGTACCACACTACCTCGCCCGACGTACCTTTACCCTCCATCGAATTTCCCCCTACCCGTGATGTTTCCGCAGTTCAGTTCGGGGCAATGGTAGCGCCTACCGATAACCATTTTCTCGCGCCTCCTCGCGCTAGGATAGATTTGAAAACTCCGCCTGCGCAGATCCGTCCGGACCCGATTGAAACGGACTCTGCAACTTCTTGGTCGGCGTGGAACCTGCAAGCTGCCGGAGATGCGCTCCAACGCCCTAGCTCGGCTTGCTCAAATGCCTCCGATTCCTCCGTCTCCTCAATAGAAACGTTCAGCTCGCGGAGGTCAATTGGCGGAAGCTGCACGAGCACGGAAAGCGACAACTACGACCCTTTCTTCCATATTGAAATTACGCCTAAGCAAACGGCGGAGCTTGCAACGTTGCCTACAGCTTCACGGAGAAAACCCCAAAAACCTACCAAGTCAAAAGCGCGATGGACCTTTGAGATGGACAACCACTTGTGGAACACTTACCAACTCTACATTCAGGATCCCACCATTACTCCTTTCAAGATGACCCCCGGGAGTATTCCGCCTCTTGGTGTTACTCATAGAGTGGCCCGGGAAGCAAAGCGGAGCTGGGAAAGAAAAGGGATTCGTCTAGACAAGCAATTCTCGTCCGCTGACCCCACGCCGCGAAGCGGAGATTCGACCCCCACCGCCAAAGACAATGCGTCCAGACCCTCATGGCCCAGATCTGAATCCTCAACGCGGCGTCGGCTGAAACTCCTGTGCAAGAAAAAGTTCTCCATCGCCCCTCATTACCAAAGGATGATGCAGTCAAGGAGCCCTACACCATTCCTGGACCTCTTCTCGCGTCCCTCGGATGTGCAGTCCCGGGTTGATGCCCCCGTGAACACTTCGGCTGTCTACGCCACTCGCGATTTGGGGGTATCTCTCGTGTCAAGTTCCATTCCGGGCCCGTTGGCTCAATTGGCCGCACCGGAACCAATACCCGAGCCTAGTACCGCAATGTCACTGCCTGAAGCGCGAGTACCTGGCAGTCCCCGTAGTGACTTGGGCACTTCACTGCCAACCAACATTTCTAGCTTCGACGAAAGGGGAATGGCTCCTCGGTTGGGTTCACCGTTCTCTTATCATACTTGGGGCCCTAACAACCTGAGAAAGAGAAACCTGCGCCACACACCCAGAGCTCGACGCGAGACCATACATGTTACCGGCTCGCGTCTGCGATCCCCCGCTCGTATGGACCCTCTTCCGAACATGGTCAACAGCACCAATTCGAGCTCCAGCGCTGCTCCCCAATCACCGACCGAGCAAGAAACCCGACGCAACTTGGAGGATCTTTGCCGCCAAGGAAAGCTGCATGATATTGGCCACCGCCGTGTGCGGATTAGGAACCGCGGAGCTACCGTGAGTGCGGTCACCCCTAAGGGTCTTGACCAGTTGTTCTCCCCGCCATCGTCTTCGTCTCGTAACGACGAAACACCCTCAACGGAGAAGCCCATCCCCAACCCGCTTTTGAATCTCAGTGGGGAAAGTATCAAACGCCTGGGGTCTCCTTTCAAAATGGACGGCCTGCGGCGTACCGGGCCTTCGGGGAGAGTCTCACGACACGCACCGTCTCTCTCCGATCCCTTTGCTAGCGGTGGCCCTCCTCAGTTCAGATCCATGCCATACCACGCTCCCTCCCGCAGTCAAGTTTCCGCTACGACTGCACTGCCATATGACCCCACAGAGGAAGGCATCTCCGATGCGGAGCGGATTCGGAGGCAAATTTTGAATATGCCTTATTTGAGGCGATAGATGGTACCACAGTACCAAACTCTTACGCCATGAAGTTGTGCGAAGAGCTCTTACCCCGTCCATGACCGCTACGGGGTGCTAGCGTCCCAGGACACTAGCCGATTTATTTATTGTGACATTTGAAGCATTTATGCGGAAATGATGATGTGAAACGGCATTTGACGACACTAACGACAGTTTAAGAATACAGAAAGAGCAAGAACACTGTGCGCAAAAGAATGATGAAACCGAAAACGAAAATCGCATATTTTGATTGATAAAAGTTGCAGCTTGTTTAACACCCTTGGCGTGACACGAGCAAGTCTGGATCCGTGCTTTGACACTTTGGTGTGACTGGCACGGGTTTACATTGAACACCACCTTTTCAGTCTTCTCAAAGGTCGACTGTTTACACTCGCTTCTCTCTTGTCCTCGACCGAACAGCATTGGCTGCCAGTCTTTCTCCCAAACCTATCGATATGGGACTCGTTTACCCCAAGAGAAGTTTGGCAATCGTTGGTTGAAGCTGGCTTCCACTGTTGATCTGTGTCCATGTTCAAGTTCACTCTTTGAACATATCTACTCTCACTGAAGCCAACCGACTGGACAGCCCCCTCAAATGAACAAAACACTGGAAAAAAAAATCAGGGCTGTCCATCGTCGGAGAACTTCCCCTCACTCTATTTTCTTTTCTTTTCATACTATCTATCTGCATTTAGGACTTGGATCCGGCAATACCCACTCACTATCTTTCTTTTACTTGCCTCAACTTTCTTTCTTTTTACTCCACGACGAGCCCAGACGTCGCGCCATACCATACATGATGATTGGAACGGAGAAACGCTGCTATTGATGACACGACTCGATATAGATGAATGATGCTGCTTATCGACATTTGCAAGCGCGCGTTTACACTTCGCAGTACTACCTTCCGTCCGCACTGGAATTTGCTCCATGTGCTACCCTACCCTGCCCCCTGCATGTCAGGCACGTACCTACCTACATATATGTACTTGCCTGCCCCAGGCAATCTGACGATTGCGAATAATGTTTCCACGTCCATTTTTCTCTCTCAACTCATCTCGAGTGAGAAAAAGAACACTTGCAGGGGGTGCTTTTTGCCATTTAACCTTTTCTTCTCATCTCACATCATTTTGGTTGTGTGTCTTTCTATTTCTCCCTTTATTTTCTCTAATCTCACTCAGTTTTGATTTCCTGTACCGCTTCTAGCTTTTTGACAAACTTTGTTCAAGAGTTCAGCTATGATGCCATGATATCATGATTCGATGTCGCGATATACATCTGAGTGCTATGATTATTTGAATCAATTATACATTTCAATTCTTTGAATTGGAATCTGGTTGCTTAAAAGTATTTGCCGTAGATCCTTTCTAGTATCCGTAGCACGATTAGATATCGATATTTCTGCTGGCCTGAGGGGATATGGTCATCGACTAGGCAGGTACGGAGTACCTGGCACGGAGAAGTTGCAAGCAAGCCGAGCTACAACAGCCTACAAGACTTGAACAGGCTGAGAACCCATAGGAACGTATATTGCGGTACATATTAACAGAACTCTATAGAAAGGCCATTGGCCATGGAAGAGAAGAAAGGAAACAAGGCATAATCAACCAGCACGAAAACGAAGCCAAAACGCCTCAAAGTGCCAAAGACAAGCGCGGTGCCAAAGGAAATGGGGTATACGCGAGATTGTGAGTGTCATGATAAAAACATTAGAAGTCATAAGGCAAGACATTGTGAAAAAGGGAAGGAGAATAAGAAAATACGCGTGGGGCTTGAAACCGAGAGACCAAGGAGGGGAGGTCCTAGAAGAGCCCTAAACCTTCTCCATCCTCTTCTTCCGCTCAGCGAAGATGGCCTCTAGCTTGCGGATTTGAAGACCAAGACCCTTCTTCTCAGCATTGACCAGGAGCCAGGATTCCATTCTGGCACGGAGGTGTCTCATTGAGTTCAGCACTGGAGGAGCGGGGATTTTGCCTGATGGATGATCCTGTCCTTGTCGCTCCATTTGAGCCCAGTGACCACTGCCTGGGTTGAGGAGAAGATCGAAAACATCGGCCCAGATATCACGCTCCCAATATCGCTTTAGAGGTTCGCGGATGCGATAGTTCTTCGTGGTAGTTTCTGTGGCGGTTGACTCGATGTACTTGCCGAACAGCATGACGTGGACTGTGCCGGCGAGACCGTAGAGGTCGATCTGGTGAGTCCAAGGCCGCATCTCGCGGATCTCGTTGCACTCGTGCTCGCCTACTTTCCAGTCTGCGATGAATTGCACGGATGGGTGGAAGGCGCGCATATCGATACCGCGGCCAAAGTCGATCAGAGATAGCCCTTTGCTGCTCCAACCGTATGATCCATTCGGCGAATAGTGGACCTCGCGAGGATCAGCAGAGTACTCGTCGAATGGAGCTGAAGTTGGCTTGTCGTCGAAACGGATAAGACAATTGTCAGCCTTGATGTCGCCATGGAGAACACCGCAGGCGTGGAGAGCCTCAACGGTACGGAAGAGCTCGATGGTGAAGAACATTGCAAGCGCCTCGTCTAGACCCCCTTCGCCGATCGCGTGACCCGAGATGCCCTCGTTGCGGACTAGGTTTACTAGGTCAAGCAACGTCCCTTGCGCTCGATAGTCTTCAACAAGGATGCTTTCTCCCTTGAATACATGCATCTCATGCACACGGATTATGCTCTCGGAGACACGCGAAAGCTCCGGAAGCCGGCTCAGCCGTTCATGTACGGTTTGAATGATGTAAAACTCCCAAGAATTTGGCGGACCCACTTCCAACTTGATCGCTTCGAAGCTATAGCGGGGCGCTTTCAGCCGCGCGAGGCTCTTAGCGTCCGCAGCACTCGAGGTTCCGCTATTGCTGTCATTGGATTCTAGATCGGAGTCTGAGTCCAGGCTGTCAATACTTTCGGCTAGGTAAACAGGAGCATACGCTCCCGCTCCGAGTTCGCGTCTGATAATGTAGCTCCTTTCCGCTCCTGGAAGCTCGATGATGGGGACATCAAACGCTGCTTCATCTCCACCCTTTGAACGCCTGCCGTTAGTCTTCATGTATTTCTGGATTTCGGGGGCGTAATTAGTTTCAGAATCTGGGTGGGCATGGTAGCCGGGGTATGCTGCGAGGGTTGGTTGCATGGCGTTGAGGATAGCGTCGCGAACCGATTTGTTGACAGGGTTGCATAGCATATCTTGAACGATTACGGCTTGCTGTTGGTTGACTATCTTTGGAGAAGTGGGTTTCAGGGCTGACTGTGCCTTTGCTGCTGTGGGACTCTGAATGATATCCTCCAGGCCATGCAGTGTCTGTCCATGATGTGGTGTTTCTGGAAGAAGGGGGGTGGCAAGGAGATTCCCCATCTGGGGCCGTCCTGGAGTCGTGGTCGGATTCAGGATATTTCTAGAAGGAGTTTTTGTGTTGTATAGATTGCTTCGAGCCATAGTCATCGACGGAAGGGAGTATTCGGTCCGCTCGACGATTGGTGTCATGAAGGGCAGCCGGTTCTGAGCTGCCACCACAGGGTCACGGTATGGGCCAGAAGGTGCTGCATAGTCCTCAGGCATCTCAGGAATGAATCTTTCCCTCTGGGGCTCCGCTTGTGCAGTAACACTTCCTGTATCATATTCATCGGCATCATGTGATGTTAACTGTGCTGAGTCAATTGACTGAGATTGAAACGCTCCTGTTTCAAGGTTAAGTTCAGCGGCAGAGAACCGCGTCCATTCGCCTTCAACAACGCTTTGAGCTTGAGTATGCTCGTAAAAGCTATCTCCGTCGCCATCGTTAAATGATCTGTGGAAGGTCGTATCGTCATCACCGAAATCACTCGAAGCAGCAGAGATTCGCCCGGTCCCTGTGCTTTCGCCAGCACTGGTGTAGTCATCGTCATCGAAATCACTGCTTTCAGCTACATTCTGAGATTCAGCCTTTAGGGGTTGGTTGAAAATACTATAAATCTCGTCTGTGGCTGCCCGTGTGTGCATCGTCATTGTTGGTTCTGCAGTGCTTTTTCGGCGAATCTTGCCTCCAGTTGGAGAATCAAATTTCATTTTGACTGCCAATTCAAATTAGTCTTAGAGCAAACAAGTCAGAAAAAAAAAAGTCACAATTCTCACCAGTTTGTGTTTCAGCTTTCACCTCGCGAACTTTCAGCTTCCGGGCCTTGGTACTCCTCGCATCAGACTCTTGAGTTTGGGGGGAAGCAGACCCATCTGCATTTTTTAAGCTCAACTTCTGGTGAAACTGGTCTGGCAATGTTCTGTCAATCTGTTGGTCATCTATTTGGGTAGCGTTGCCAGAGATCTGTCTGAGAGGTTCCTGCAGAGCTCGCCAATCCATATCCATCCAGCCACGTTTGATGGCCCGGAGCTCCTCGAAGCTAACCTCGTGATTCGGGTTCTTATAGTCAGGGTATACTGCATCAAGATCGACAAAGACTCGCTCTCTTCTTCCTGTACGAGGGTTAATCGCTTCTCTTATACGATGCTCTGGAACTGGTTTCGATTGTGGTTCTTCTTTGGTTCGTGAATCTGACTTTGACTGAATACATGAAAGTGAACCAAGCCGGTTCGCAACACCAATTAGTCCTGTGATCGTAAATATATGGAAGTAAGGAAGCGGGCCGAACTGAATTATCGACTTACCTCATCCCTGAAAATCATCATTTTCTCCTTCGGTGCGGCCTTCTTGCCAGCTTTCAAGGTCTCTCCAGCCCATGGTTTTGCCTCCACTTTGTTCTCCTTTCGTCGATCCTGCATAGACCCAATACTGTCCCAGCCTTTTGTAGCCCCGCCTAGAGCAGGCTGACTCACCGCGGGGTCAGTGTCTGTGAATATGGCCATCTTGGGCTTTCCGGACTTCGTTTTGGGAGCATTTGTTGTGGCGGAGCTTGAGCGCTGGGTCTGTGGATCGGCGGATGCGGAAGTTGTAGAGGCGAACGGGTCGACTTTCGCGGCCAATGCAGGGCGAACTGCTGGTAGCGCAGGCGATGACGGTCCATTATCCCGTGTTCGTTGCTCATAGCGTTTCTGGAAGTCACTGTATTTGCGCACCAGTCGTTCGGCGGGTCGAGCTTCCCGGTCAATGCCGAGTCTATAAACCTCGTCCGCTTGATTCCACCGTCCAACACTTTCGAGCCAACCCGCAAACTCTTCGTAGAATAACGCTAGGCCTTCCCCTACTTGGTGACGGGCCATGAATGCGAAAGTCTCCCGCGGCGAGTCGGAAAATAATCTGATGTAGTGAAGCCATAATCGCAGGTAGCGGGGATCGTTCTTGTAATGTGGTGATGAAAGGAATGATTTGACAGCGCGCTCTAATAGGGGGAGGAGACCGGATTCGGCGGTTGCCTGTGCGGAGGGGTATGCGTTCAACGCCCACTTTACGTAGCGGTCATAGATATCGAGCGGGTCGTCCGATTCCCCGATCGCCAGCAATTCTGCCTCGTATTCTTGCCGAATTGCATCGTTGAGTGTCCTCGTGTCGTTTGGGGAGGGTGAGGATAATTTGTCGCTAGGGTCACGCGGAGAGAAAATGCGGGCCAGCTCCCTAGCTGAGCGCCCACCCGGTAAAGACTGAATATTCTCCTTCTGGTTCTCAATGATGTCAAAGTTGATCAGGTCTCCGGAGGCCGCCATGGCGGCGGGCGATGGTCCTGGTTGCTGGAGTCGGATGGGATGTCGTGCTTCCGTTGTCGGCGATATGGTGCCTAGTCGCTCAAGTATAAATTTGATTGCTGCCGAGGTCGAAATCTGACAGAAAGCCGGGGTTGTTGATGGCCGTTGAAGAGTTCGAGGTCACGAAGCTTTTGTCGAGAATCGGGCTCAGTTTATTTTCCGTTTATCGATAAACACGTGCTCCGTTGCCCTGGTTACTGGTCACATGATTGGTTTTCTTTTGCCTTGAGATAGCGACACCATCAACTCGTGATCATTCCCAGCATGCAGACATGTACGAGTAGAAGATACTGTAGAACTGGTCATAATTGAGTAAATTCATGTCTCGTCGTCAGCGCCAACATTTTTAGACTGAGCAGCCGCTTCCAGCTGCCATGTGGTACTTGTGGATGCGGAGAGAAACTCGGGAAGGAACCCGACGGCCATCGCGCCTTCCTGCTGTACCTCGAGCTTGAATGGTCTACTCAAGGTTCCGACGGTCCTACCTGAGCTGAGAGTACTCTTACTTTCTTTCATCGCGTTAAACTTCTCCTCGTGTCTCACACCATCACCTCGTTCTTCAACTTACCGCACGCTCCGGCGAACATTGAAATCCGTCAAAGCCCTCCTCCCTTTCTGCTCCACCTCACCCCGTCATCTCAACTGCGGGACCATGAAATGACGTTCTGAAGTGCTCATTTACAGTTCCCAATCACCTTGCTTTTGGTGAAATTATCCTGACATGCCTCCCCGCGGCGCCCGAAAGGCTGCCTCCGATGTTGTCCCGCCTACGGAAGACGCTCCCATCAAACGAAAAATAGACGAGGATCGAGATCTACTCTCTCCTCGCCGACAGTCAAAGCGCATAAGGTCGATTGAGCAGCTCCGTGCCTCCTCGGCGGCCGCTGTTGAAGATCAATCTGTATCGACTGACCGAGTTACTCGATCCCCCCGGAAAACCGAGTCGCAGGGCAAACGATCGGCGGTATTGATAAAGGAAGAAATTGAGGAAAAGGAGGAGGTCATTTATCCGGAGGTTAAGGATGCGACGGTAGAAGTGCAAGCAACAGCCACCGCAAAGACAACGAAAAAGAGGACCAAGAAAGACCAAGTCGAGATGCCGCCTCTCAGGGCCAGAACCCAGGGCCTGAGGATGTATGTCGGCGCCCATGTGAGCGCAGCAGGAGGTGAGTGGGACATATTCTGGTTCATACTTTATTAAATACATGAAGCTCACGATGTTCTGGGTGTCAGGTGTGCACAATGCCGTCAATAACAGCAAGCATATAGGGTTAGTCTATCCCTTCCTCCTACCGAGCGGACAGCATCAGTAGCTGATTTTTTTTTTAGCGGAAACGCATTTGCCCTATTTCTAAAGTCCCAGAGAAAATGGGATAACCCTCCTCTGCAAGATGAACCTCGAGACAACTTTCTCCGCCTGTGCAAAGAGCAGGGCTACGATGCGGCTAAGTAAATTATACTTCACGACACAAGTGTTTTCCAGGAGTCCAATGTGCTAATTATCTATAGATATGTTCTTCCACACGGTTCGTACTTAGTAAACCTGGCACAGGAAGACAAAGCAAAATCCAAGCAAGCATACGATTCATTCTTGGATGATCTACATCGTTGCGAGGCCTTGGGGATCAGACTTTATAACTTTCAGTAAATCTTTCCGATCCGCTTCTATGCCTTGTATTCAGCTGACTCGTATAGCCCTGGAAGCGCCAACCAAAGTAGCTTCCCTGACGCACTGGCTCGGCTCGCCAAAGCGCTGACAAACGCTCTTGCTGCTACGAAGACCGTCATACCTGTCTTAGAGACAATGTGCGGCCATGGATCAACCATCGGTGGCTCCCTTTCGGAATTTCGCGACCTCATCGCCCTCATACCAAAGGAACACCACGCACGTATTGGAATCTGCATAGACACCTGCCACAGTTTCGCCGCAGGTTATGACCTTGTCTCACCTGAAGGGTTTCAGGCTTTTTTAAAAGAGTTTGAAGACTTGATCGGGCTCCAACACCTACGTGCACTACATCTAAATGACTCCAAGGCACCACGTGGTAGCAAGCGTGACTTGCATGCAAACATTGGCACAGGCTTCCTTGGTCTAAGAGCCTTCCATAACGTCATGAATGAACCTCGGTTTGAGGGGATCCCCATGGTTCTTGAGACCCCCATCGACCGGCCGCCATCCGCGTCCAAAGCCGCTCCATCGACGACTGTCAAGGAGGCTGAAGAAGAAAATTATGATGAAGAGGGAAGTGATGATCGGATCAAACTCAAGACATCTACGAAAAAAAAGCAACCAAAGAAGCCAGCTGCTCCGAAAACACAATTAGTGCCTGACTTCTCTGTGTGGGCGCAAGAAATCGAGCTTCTAGAGTCCCTGATCGGAATGGACCCTGAGAGTACCAAATTCAAAGAGCTCGAGGCTAAGCTGTCCGAGGAAGGCCAAGAAACACGGGAGAAGCATATGGAACAGTACAAGAGGAAATTGGAAGCTGATGAGAAGAAGAAGGCCAAAGGACAAGGCAAGCAGAAGACACTCATGGAAATGATGACCAACAGTAAGACGAAGAAGAAAGCAGGCAAGAAGAGTCAAGAAGATGAATCTGAAGACGAGGGATGCCAGAGTTGCTGATAGCTTGATGCAGGGAAGGCGTGGCGCGAAATTCCAGGGATGGAGCAGGTATTTTCGGTCCTCTTGCAACATATTTATGGTTTTATGAACTCCACCATACGGATTGCCATTTCGGGGGTATCTTTTACGCTTAATATAGGGTTTAGAGACAGTCCTGAAGTGAAACAAATAAGTACTACTCTGATATTTCATAGATACTAACTATCATTTGATCTTGCTCGGTTACAATTTTCGCAAGAGCAGATTCAACTACATCCTCTTGAGACAAAGGGATGAAAATGACAGACAGACATACCCCTATATCCGGGGCCAAAGCTAATTGTCTAGAAACTGCTAGTAAAAACGACAGGGTATTTCGTATATATAACACCAGAACCCCACCGCAGAAGCGTTATTTCCGTAAAATGCGAGCAGTTCTTTCCGCCGATGTGTCCCTGAGCGTAGGCAACGAATAGTAAAAGCGACATGGTATCTTTCATATAAACCAAATATCTATACTAGAAATTCCCCGTGTTTTGCCAATTATTTTCATATCCGGGAAGACTTCCAATGTGCAGGGTGTGATAGGTGCCTTAACCAGAGCGATAACTGGGGGTATTCATTAGGATGAAAGCTGTTGATATACAGTATGATACTGGGTCTGCCCATTTCCTGTGGTTTTTGATCAGATGGGGTCGTGAAATGGTTTGGCCAGGTCTAGCGGCTTGCTGGGGATCCGCGTCCCGAGGATGGATTTGCGTTCTCGTTAGGACTCAGGCTCCTTCCGACAGTTTTCTGAACTTCGTCTGCCATTGATATGATGATTGGCGGCGCAGATTTTAATGGAGAAGGGCCTGGTACAAGCGGCGAATGAGACGAGCCACGACCGTGGTCACTTAGATTCGATGTACTGATTGTCAGTCCGTGAACGTTGCTGCTAGTTCCGGCGGTCAACGCGGGGAAAGAGCGTCCAGGAGTCCCGTCATGGGATGGCCCGGGATTGATGTCCTCGCTTGTACTCAGGTCTGACTGGTGCAACTCGGAAGTCTCTAGGTTGGCGACTCGCTGGTAATCTCCCTGACGACTCGGAACGGAGTCATATTCTGTGTCGGAGTTCGGGTTGGATTCCCAGTTATTGTGTTGAGCTTCTGTCCGCATCTTGGAGATTTTCATATAGTTATAAGTAGCGATACTGCCAATTGTCACAACAAGACCAGTGAGGTTGACGGCCGTAAGCTTATCGTGAAACACCACACCAGCAGCCGTGATGGTGACAACCTCCTTGAATATGCCGCAGATACTCAAGGTAACGACCGACGAGCGCTGAAGTAGCGCAAATTCGGACGAAATCATGCAGAAGGCCAGCAAACCTGGAAAGATGAGCAGCAAGAGACCCAATCCGAGCCCGTGGGCATCAGCAAGAGCTGTTAAGCCGACGACAATCTCCGTCGGTCCCTCAACCGCTAGTGCAATAATGATAAGAGAAACGAACATGACCGGGGTCAGGAAGAAGAGGGTCGAGAATGGGTTCGCTGTAGCTGGGTGCCGTAAAAGGAGGATCTGCGTCAATCCCCATCGAAAGCCAGAAAAGAAGGCGGAGGCAATGATCAGGACGAAACCGACAGCATTGAAGGCTGTTTCTCCAGCTACCATCATAACGACTCCAACCGTCATCGTAGCAATGATAACAATCAACTTGACAGAGGGTGTCTCAAGACGAAATACAAATGCGAACAAGAGAACAAAGGCGAGAGCGGATGATTTACACATCGTAAGAAAGGTGAGAGTGATGAATTTGAGAGACATGTTGCCTAGTCCAATATCTAGGGACGTTGCCGTACCGCAAGGCACGAGGCGAGTGAGGTAGAAGAACTTTGTGAGGATTGGTCTGGGTTCTGACAGGTCCAACCGATCAGGGGAGCCAGATGCTGATATTGGTGGTTGGGGCCGGAGCGAGGGGATAAAGTATAAAATAAGCGACGAAAGCGTAAATTGAACCGCCATATGTAAGCTGGTTGTGAAGAGAGGGAATGGGAAGACTTCGTTATCATTATCATCTCGTGAAAACATCCATTTATTGTACTGTGCCAGTTAGCGAAGGTAAATTCAGTGAAAAAGCATCGAGATACTCACAATTGATATCGCCAGCGAGAAGAAGTACCATAACAAAATCAACCCGGCGTTGATAGCCAGTCTACGAATGACAGTCTGATCTGCCGTGGTGAAAGAGAACGGGTCATATCGAGAGGCCTTTGTGTCTGCTATGCGAGCATCCAATTGCCTTCGCTGCTTCCTTCGCCGGCGTCGCTGACGCCTTTGGTTCGCAGTAAGGCCGGTCTCTTCATCATCCGGATAATCATCATCGGAACTAATATAACGGCCTTCCTCGCTCTCCGCAATGGAAGAGAGATCCGATACATCCGCATCATCCGCAGCTAATGGCTTTGGTTCTTCCCTTTTTTGACCGGTGTCTTCCCTCTGCTCGATTGCGGGTGGTTGCGAGGGGCCAGCGCCCGTCAGCACAGAGCTCCGCCGCCGATGGTGGTTGCCCGATGGAGGAGATATGCTCATGTTGGAGGCGGAGCCGTATTGTTATATTTAGGGCAGGAGAAACAAGGATTCGAGAGACGATGGCTTCGCTACGGCGACAATAACTCCATCAATGCGACCCTGCCAATTTATTTTCGTGGGCCTTGCCGAAAAAAAAAAAAAAAATCCACACGGGTCGATAAAGGAAAGACGCGGGTCAAAATACGTGGAGGGCGACACACGGAGGGTGAAAGGAGAGGAACGAACGGAGAAACGGTGAGGAAGAGGCTGTTTGACACGTCCGGTGGTGAAATTGGCTGTTTAGTGAACAGTGCAGGCTGTCTCGCAGGAGATGCGAGGTAGAAGGCAAGCAGGACGCAAGGGCGACCGGTGGAGCGACAGATAAGGAGAGTAGTAGCTGGAGAGCAGGTAAGGCGATAGAATTATTGCATGCAAAGGAAAGGAAGAAGAGGCAAAAGAAACGAGAATCAACTAAGGACTGATTTGAGGGCAGGAGGGAAAGAAGGAAATGTGAAGACCGATGACAGACAGTCACAGGGTCAGGAGAGAGGCCGTCGAGTCCATTGGACCCCATCGCAAGAGTCATGCTGCTGCTAGCCTTCCATCGCAGTCTCCATTCCTGCCAAGCGTTCTGGCTCAGCCGAACAGATTGTCGATTTTATCATGATTTCTCAGTGGCTGAGCGAGATGCAGCCCGAATTCCCGGTGCCTGGACGAGAGCGACTCTGACAGCCACTTTGCTCCTGTCAGCACTCACATCATCCTAAATCCCATGTGTTTACTACTGCGATCGCATTTCCCCACACTTCTACAAGAGCTGCTGACCATGCGCACGAGACCCTCAAGGCGCAAAGGGCCCTGGAGCTTGCTGAACCTTGGACGCCCTGGTTAGGGGACGGCACCGGCGCCATTGATTTGCTGGCTGATGGTGCTTTTGCGCTCCGGACGATCCGGGGTCGAAAGGGCGCTCGCACTGATTCGCTGCCCAATTAATTGGTGGATGGCCCCCCCCGAGCTTCGGGTGTCCGACCGCGATGGATGGCTGCTGCTGCCAGCCTCCCCAGTTATGACCTCGCAGTGACGAAATTGCTCTTGTAATCAACGTCCGTCCTTGCCAGCCCCGATCGCACATCAACAATGGCGGATTCCAGGATGGGAACGATCGAGAATGATAGCTTGGAAGTGCGAGCCCACACCGACTCTTGACCCGTCTTGGTTCCGAGTCTTCTCTGTTGGCCAACTCTAAACTCCAAGACTTTTAGGTAACAACACAATGTGATTGGGCGCAGCTCATGCAGCCAGGCCCTTCGATCCACCAGGTCCCCAGACCAGCCATCTCATGGGCTCATGCAGGTGCTGTGGCGAGCACAGTATGATTTCACTGGAACGCAAGACCTGGCTGTCAACAGCATCATAACGTGGGTTTGGTTTTCCAGAACCTGGGAACGTAATGGTCTCGACCATTCAAGCTATTGATGATGGAGCGGAAAATGGTACCGTACCTCCTTTCAGGAATCTCGCCCGTTCTCCTCAAACCTCAGGTCAAACAAGCAATCTATAACCACCATGACGACTGCATATAACGCCATTGAAGATTATGGAATTATCGGGGACATGCACACTTGCGCCCTGGTCAGCAAATCGGGCAGTATAGATTACATGTGCTGGCCGGTTTTCGACTCACCATCCGTCTTCTGTCGCATCCTCGACGCAAACAAAGGCGGCTACTTCAATGTATGTCCCCAGTCTTCAGTCCCGAATATTCTTAGCAAGCAACGCTATGTGCCGTATTCGAACCTACTTGAGACACGATGGATGAACGACAGAGGCGTGGTCACGCTGCTGGATTACTTTCCTGTTTCCCCAAAAAGATCCGGTCATTCAGGCCTAAACGAGCAGATATTGTCCGGATACTGCCCCTGCAATGAGCCTCAAATCAGTCATCGTGCATCAGCCCCACAGCACTCGGCCTTGATACGCAAACTTGACTGTAGCCGTGGCAGTATGGAACTGCAAGTGGAGGTGTTCCCAGCTTTCAATTATGCTCGCGAATCCCACACGGTCACTGGAGAGCTGAATAACAATTTGAGTGACAACCAGCTGCAGACCTTGACTTTTGAAAGCCCGGCAGAGAAGATCCAACTCGAGATAGTCGCTGGTTCGAGCGACCCGGAGAATATCAGTTATGCAAGCGCGCAACTTCATCTCGAGGGAAAAGACGGTTATCAAGGCAAAGGGCTGGTCGCAACATTAAAGCTGTCCAAAGGGCAAACGGTCACTTTTGTAGCACACAGTTCGCAGAGGACAATGCCTGATGAGGCGAGCGCTGTACAACTTCTCTCCCGCATGGAAGAGGAAACGTTCGATTATTGGACAAACTGGACTCGCAAGTGTACATTTCGTGGCCACTACCGAGAAACGGTTGAACGCAGCCTTCTCATCCTAAAATTGCTGACCTTCAAACCAACCGGCGCTATCATTGCTGCTCCTACATTTTCTCTCCCTGAGAATGTAGGCGGATCTAGGAACTGGGATTATCGGTACTCCTGGGTTCGTGATACGGCGTTTACACTGTACGTCTTCTTGAAAATGGGATACAGCGAAGAAGCCGAAGCATATGTCAAATTTATCTTCGACCGTATCCTTCCGCATGCGGAACTAGACGTCGATGCGGGGTGTACAACGCCGTTCCTCCCGCTCATGTTCACAATCAGAGGCGAGATTGACATCCCGGAGATCGAACTGAACCATCTCGAGGGGTACAAGGGCAGCCGGCCTGTCCGTATCGGCAATGCTGCTGTGTTCCACACTCAGCTAGACATCTACGGCGAGCTCATGGATAGTATTTATCTTTACAACAAGCATGGAAACCCAATCACATATGACCAGTGGGTAGTGATTCGGCGCATGGTCAACTACGTTGTCGACATCCGCCATGAAAAAGACATGTCGATCTGGGAGACACGAGGAGAGATGCAGAACTTCGTCTACTCCAAGATTATGCTCTGGGTAGCCCTGGATCGTGGCATTCGTCTCTGCGAGAAACGGTCCAGCCTTCCCTGTCCGGACCGGTTCAAGTGGATTCAGATCCGCGATGGTCTATACGATGAAATCATGGAGAAGGGGTACAACCGCAAGCGCGGCCACTTCTGCCAAAGTTACGAGAGCCCCGAGGTTCTCGATGCTGCTATTATGATCGCGCCGCTGGTCTTCTTCGTCCCGCCTAACGAAACTCGATTCCTCAATACGTTGGGCAAGATCCTGCAGACCCCTGACCAGAAGGGTCTATCCAGTTCGAAGCTTGTCTTCAGATACGACCATGAAACAATCGATGATGGTACGTCGCCCTCCTGTACTCCAACCATTTTCCGGCCACAGGACAGTCCTAACCCCATCCAGGAGTCGGCGGCCGCGAAGGCGCCTTTATAATGGTAACATTCTGGCTCATCGAAGCCATGGCCAGAGTAAGCCACAACAACCCCATCCATACAAACATAGAATCCTTCCCTACTATCCCTTTCTTCTTCCTACCTTTTTTTTCTTTTTTTTTTTTTCAACAAGAATATATCATAACCGTCCAGGCCGCAAAATACGATACGCCCTTCCCGAACCTGCAAAAACTCGCCGTCGCCCACTTTGACAACCTCCTGTCCTACGCAAACCATCTCGGCATGTTCTCCGAGGAGGTCGCGACCTCGGGCGAGCAGATGGGGAACACCCCGCAGGCGTTTAGCCACTTGGCGTGTGTGAGTGCCGCAATTAATTTGGGCAGGCTGGGGGGCACGTATTAGGTGGGTAGGGTTTGGTCAGATACTTCGGAGATTCTGGGGGGTGGGGGTGTAAAAGCGTGGAAGGCGGTGCATATTACCTACTTGGTTTACAAAATTATGTAAGTGTAAAGATTAGTAGATGTTTCGGGAGTTGCGAGGTAAGTCGTCGAGTTGCATATTTCTTGTCTTGGACGATTCTTGATAGAGAGAGACATATATATATATCCACCTGTTGAGATAATTTGCAACCATGAGGCACACTGATTCCTGCCTGACCAAAACTGCAGTATTTAAGCCAAACAGGAGAGGACATTGTGTAGGAGAATTCCAACTTTACAAATAATTCATTGCTATGTTGTTATGGTATCGGCGGCCCCGAGAACCCCAAGCGCAAGCAAGATCAAAGAAGGGCCTCCCGCGAACACGAACATCAATCCTCGTCATCATCCAACATCCAACGTAGATTGACTGTGATCGCCCATGGTCCGATATCTTGCCTCTCCTTACCCACTCAAAGCAAAGAGAGGCTTCTAGCCCTCCCATTCTCCATCCTCTCCCTGCTGTACCTTGTTTAAGTGAGATTCTTTCTGGATCGCCTACCAAGTGCAATTTTTGTGTAGCACCCGCCCCGCCCTGCCCTGACTTGTCACTCACTCACTCACTCACAGAGACTGACACTCGTCGTTCACATCTAGTTTCCATTTCATTGCAGTGCAATGCAATGCATTGCATGCATACATGCAATAGTTCCTTGTATTCAACATCGAGAGATGTATTGTGTTCATGTTTCTCGCTTCGGGTGGTCTTAATATAATCCGCCTACTTCTACACACGACCACAGTGGAATCAAACCCAAGCCACCGGATCGGGGAGACAGCAGGGCAAGAAAGAAGGTAGTAGGGGAATTTGTACTTCAACCTCCCTTCCTGGGTCCGGCGGCTCCAGGCCCGGAAGTGGGAGGTGAATTTCCCTTGCGCGCAAAGGTGTTCGCCGTGCCGATTGTGGCGCTGGCATTGCGCAATTCGATCTTTTTGCGTTCCATCTCGAGCTGTGTCATCGATGTTAGTGGGATTCGTTTCCCCTCAGGAGGGTTGGGGGAAGAAGTATAAATAATGGGGAGGTGAGAATGAGTGGGCAATTGACGTACCACCTTGCGCACCCGGGTAAGGGCGGCCGTGTCACCTGCGACCAACGGTCGGCAGTCGTCCACGCGATAAGGGGCCGAGATTGCAACAGCGTCGGCTACAATGATGTTAGACCCATCCCACCTCGTGGGCATTGTGCGGCTGAAGGCATCGAAGATATCCTGCGCCTCCCGCGTGACCCCCTTGCCGCGGCGTGCTTCGCTCTCCTGGAGTTTCGAGACGGCATTTGCCTCCCGGGCCTTGAGAGCGCGGATATCCAGCGCGTGTAACGATGGGACGGCGTCGGTGAACGATGTAGTTGGGTTGTTTTCAGAGGCCGAAGCGAGGGAGACGATATGCAATGAGTGTATTCGCGAGATGGGGATGACGTGGTAGTCCCCCGCCTGTGCTTGCTTGCCACTATCCGCGGTGTCGATAGCGACGAGGTTTGTGATCGGGCAGGCTGTGAAGAGAGTGCCTTCGATCGTGGATGAAACGGGGCTGGTGCTGATGCGGACGCTGTGGGGGTAGAGAGTTAGTACATGGAGCTGTAACGATGAGTGGGATAATGCGAGAGTGTCAGGAGACAATGCGAGGGATTCTTCGACATAGTATCATGCAGGATGTGGGGAGAAGCTAAGTAGCTTACCGTGCGCCGATTGCACCGCTCAAGGCCGCGTCCATAGGTACCATCGCACCCGCCATTCCCTGACTGGTAACACCGGTTGGACCTTGTGCTGTACCTTTCACTCCCTGACTTTGACGCTTGCTGTCTGCCATATGATAGCAGGTGCAGATGGAGACCGGAAATTCTCCTAGCTTTCGACCAAAAACAGAATGCCAATTCGTGCTCAATCACGATGGACACGCCACGTCTAGTCAAGGCTCGGGAAACAGAAGAGAAGAATAGGACTGGTAGCAAAAGGGCGAGGTAAGCCCAAAAAGTATTATCCACCAGAAGCAAGAACCGGCAAATCCCAACACACAAGTCCAACGAGTGTCCGAAACCCAAGCTCCGTCAGAACCACAGCCGTTTGGTAGTTGACGATCGGGGGGTAAGCGGCCAGCGAAACGTAGTGGGACGTCGCGGGCACCGGAGCTTTAGTCGGAAAAGGAGCGACGGGAAGGCAAGGGAAAACGGCAAAGAGGGAGCGCACGAAACGGCCAAGCAAGTGGAAGGAAAAGGGCTTCCTAGGCTGCTGGCATATAGAAAGCAGACGTGGTTGTGCTCCGTACAGGGGTCGCAAGAGCGCGAGAGAAAGTCACCCAAGCGATGATGAGTGAGTTCGACGTTGCAGCTGAGGCGGTCCCGATTGGGTTTAGCTCCGGTGGCTCAACAAGCTCAATTCCAGACACACACCATCAGAGAGCACTTTTAACACGCCTACGACGTAGGTTGTACTTTGAACAGTGGATTATCCAAATTTACTGAATATCTTCATAACTAAAAAGACCCAGATACATTTTAGGCCTCATTTCCTTGAGTTTGAAATTTTTCCTTTTGATATCGGGCATTATCATTCTATATCTTTGAAAGTCTTGCTTGGCAAGACTCCCTTTTCTCTGGTCCTATTATATATTCGTGGTCCAGATAAGCTTCACGTCCAGCGCAGTGTATCAGAGTCCCAGTTTAAGCAATGTAGGTCGAGGCAGACACGTTACCGCCACGGCCGGTCCAGTTGACGTGGATGTCCTTGCCCTCGGGGTGTGTCTCGTTGGCGAACTCAGGCTTGATGCGGAAGGTGTGAGCACCGAAGTAGTCACGCTGGGCCTGCAGCAGGTTGGCGGGGAGGTTTGCTGTGCGGTAGCCGTCGTAGAAGGACAGAGCAGTGCTGAAGGCGGGGGTTGGGATACCGAGGAGGGCACCCTGGCTGACAACGTTTCTCCAGCCCTTCTGGGCGTTCTGGATAGCGCTGTTGAAGAAGTCGTTGAAGAGCAGGTTCTCGAGGTCAGGGTTCTGGCGGTAAGCGTTGGTGATGTCCTTCAGGAAGACGGAGCGGATAATGCAGCCACCGCGCCACATGAGGGCAATGGCGGGCTTGTTGAGCTTCCAGCCGTACTCCTTGGCAGCCTGTTCAACACATATTAGCGACTGGTTATTTAAGAAAGGAAAAATAGAAAAGTACTCACGTTCTGGATGAGCATGAAGCCCTGAGCGTAGGAGATGATCTTGGAGGCGTACAGAGCCTGCTCAAGGTCGTCAATGAACTGCTCCTTGTTGCCCTCGAACTTGGTCTCGGGGCCCTTGAGGAGCCCGCTGGCGCGGACACGCTCGCCCTTGAGGGCAGAAAGGCAACGAGCAAAGACGGACTCGCCGATCAGGGTGACGGGCATGCCGAGGTCGAGAGCGTTGATGGCAGTCCACTTGCCGGTACCCTTCTGACCAGCCTGGTCGAGGATCTTGTCAACCATGGGTGTGCCATCCTCGTCGTTGTAGTACAGGATGTCACGAGTGATCTCAATGAGGAAGGAGTCAAGGACACCCTTGTTCCACTTGGCGAAGATATCGGCGATCTCCTTGGCGGGCAGCTGAAGACCGTTCTTCAGGATGTCATAAGCCTGATAGCAATTGCGTTAGCCACGTCCACGACCACGAGCTGAAAGCTATCTCGCTTACCTCGCAAATCAGCTGCATGTCACCGTACTCAATACCGTTGTGGACCATCTTGACGTAGTGACCAGCACCCTCATCACCGACCCAGTCGCAGCAAGCCTCACCGTCGCTCTTGGCGGCGATGCTCTGGAAGATATCCTTGATGTGGGGCCAGGCAGCCTCGTTACCACCGGGCATGAGGGAGGGACCGTAACGGGCACCCTCCTCACCACCGGAGACACCACTGCCGACGAAGCTGATGCCCTTCTCCTTCAGGTACTTGGTGCGGCGGTTGCTGTCGGGGTAGTGGGAGTTACCACCGTCGATGATGATATCACCCTCCTCGAGGTGGGGCAGAAGGGACTCGATGAAGTCGTCGACGGGCTTTCCAGCCATGACGAGGAGCATGACGCGACGGGGGCGCTTGAGCTTCTTGCAGAACTCCTCGACGGAGTGAGCACCGACGATTGACTTGCCTGTCCGATTTGATAATTAGTCAACACTGTCATCATCCAGACAAAAACCACCCCGGAAGACTCGGAACTCCGGAGCGCTAATTGGTGCAGCTTACCCTTGGCCTCATTCTCAAGGAAGCGGTCGACCTTGGAGGTAGTACGGTTGTAGGCACAGACAGTGAAACCGTGATCAGCAGCGTTGAGGATCAGGTTCTGGCCCATGACGGCCAAACCGATCAGACCGAAATCAGCACTAGGTGTAATTGGCGCCGAAAGGCCAGCAGTGATGCCAGCCAGCCGAGCGCTAGATGTCAGTTATCATTCATGTCAATTGATGGATAACGGACGAGCTGAAGATGGGCAGAAGAAGGACGTTGTTGGCGCAGGAGCTCTCAGGATAGCAGAAATATTTTCGCAACTCAATTTCAATGAATTTACGAGATATTGCTGTGCCGGAATCTTGAGGTGCTTCAAACACGAAGCTCCCCACGACAGTCCATGGATGTGGAATGGCACATGGAAGGACGGGGAGGGGTTTGTTGGGGACAGTTTGGGACTTACACGGCGCTCATGATGAAATGGTGGGGTGTAGAAGAAGTTTTGGTTGGGAGGGGTATGGGAGAGGATGCAGGGGAGAAGTCAGGTATATAAGCACTGCGGAAGCGCTGCCTGACGAAGAGATTGTAAAGCACGGAGTTGGCGGATATGAGGGAGAAGAAGAGAGGAAAAGGAGCGAAGTTCGACGAGGACAATCATCAGTCAGGATTATCCGTGCAGCGAGTGATTGCTGACGGAGCAGGTCTTCCGTCATGGTGGGACGAATAGCGGCGGGGCTGCAATGAGGAGCAGAGTAGTCCGGTCGCAGATAGTTTCCCAAGTTTACTTGACAAATTCTATCCTCATCGTTGTGACTGCGATTAGTACATTAGCCGGCTGTACGTATAAAGGCCCGTTATCTCGAGGTATGGTTGCGCTACAATGGCATCGTGGACAGCCGCTGCGATGCGCTTTCGGAGGCGACGGAGGAAATTCTACGGCGGCCTCTATGATGTTGTTTGCGATGGCGGGGCACATGGAGGGGCTCTGGCTGATCTATGACCCAAGGAATTTATTCCCAGAACGCCTTCGGTGAACGAGCGCTGGTCGGATAAATTATCTGTGCTGAATCCCCAACGGACAGAGCTTCTCCGTTGCAACATGATATCTGTATGAAACTCTCATATTTCTCCGGGATCTTAGTTACCAATTGTCCCTCTCCCCCAAGGTTGCCCTCGGTGTGAGCAAGCTATAGGTGGGGGTGATCTCATACAGTTGTCAGAGGCCACGGGACTGCAATGTATCCTCTGGAGATATCGTAGCCACGAAACGGAAAACGGATTGCCAGATAGATACCGCTGATACCGTTGACTTTGACTGAACTGTCATCTGCCGCGGAGAACAAGTTCAAATCCCACCTATTTCCGATCCCGTCCGTGGACATCCATGAAGAAATGAAGGTCATCCCCCTCATTAACCGCATGCTTGGCGGGCCGGCTACTGCATTGACAAAAGAGGTTTAGAGTGGGGGTTACATCCCACCAAATCCCAGCCTCAGGCTAGTCCGCTTTCGAGAGCTCGGGAGTTTGACCTGGTTTGATTAGTCAAGCGCTGTGGCTAGACCTCTGCTCACATGATCTTCCACGTGATAATGCATCTCCTTGTCTACGGTGGGCGAGAACCCCATTGAATGTCTTTTCGCCGCCCAGCCTGCGCAAACCCAACAGCCAACGATTAACGGCATCCTCTACCAAGCGACTCCAAAGCTCGAATCGGGGCGCGTAGACATCAAAGTATCACGGGCCGTGCCTCGCGAGTACCTGCATCTAGGTCTCGTTAACCTTTTTGTTTTGAAACCGCCATTTGCCATCGCGTGTCGCTCTTCAAGTCACGGTTTGATAGGAACGGATATTCCACGCCCTCTCGGCCGTTCACGATTCGGGACCTTTCTCAGGCGTGACGTCTGGCGTATGACTGCAGCGTTAGTCAGGCCCTGAAGGTACGTGTCTGCACGACGCAATATAATCCACGCCCCTCCCTTTATCAACTCTCCGTTCATCATGTCCTTCCCGCCTCCTCCAGGCTATCAGCAACCGCCTTCATCGCTTCCTCCGCGACCTCCGCCATCCACGAACACAAACTCACAGTATGCGCCATCGGCTCAAAACGGCGGATACGGCGGGAACGCCTCGCGACCTAGCTACAGCGGTGCTACAGCATTTGCACCCCGTTCCGTAGCCTCTCAACAACCGTACCGCACCAGCAGCCCTGTTGTGTCGGCGCCGCCCACTACGCAGACTAGCTACTCAAACCCGCCTACACCGAACTATGGCACCTACTACTCCCAGCCACAGCCGTCCTATCAAGCCGACGCCTCCTATTACAACTCGTCTCAGTACAGCGGTAACACCTACGGGCCTCCTGTGCCTCATATCCAGAACCCTTTTGCGCCGTCGGGCGACCAGTCTCGCGGAAGAAACTTCGGAGGTCGGAATGACCCATGTCTTGACGCCGAAACGGAAGCGCAAATCGCACAGTGGCAGAGCGCTTACGCCAGCAGCGACTTGACCGCAGCTAAAGGTGCCCTCCGTAGAGATGGAGCCACCGGCACACCCGTTGCGGCCACAACAGTTTACACCTCTTCTGGAAATACGCCAGCCTCAAACACACCTACTCCGATTGGCCCAGAGCCGCAAAAGACCGTTGCCCGTTCAGGCGGCGGCCAAAATTGGAACGACTCGACACTACTCGAATGGGACCCCGCGCATTTCCGGCTGTTCGTTGGTAACCTCGCTGGCGAGGTCACGGACGACTCTTTATTAAAGGCCTTCTCGAAGTACACCTCTGTTGAGAAGGCGCGTGTGATCCGCGACAAACGCAGCCAGAAGAGCAAGGGCTACGGCTTCGTCAGTTTCAGCGACGGCGACGATTACTTCAAGGCTGCGAGAGAGATGCAGGGCAAGTACATCGGATCGCACCCAGTTCTCCTCCGCCGCGCAACGACCGAGATTCGCCCCGTGTCGAACAACAAGAATAAGAAGAATGGCGGGAAGGGAGGTGGCTCTGGCGGAAACCAAGGATCCAAGACAAAGCATGACGGAATCAAGAAGCCCGGAAAGACCAAGGGTGGTCTGAAGATTCTGGGATGAGCTGGGCCTGGTCACTACCAAAGTTAGACGGTGGATCGATCTCTTTGTTTCTTCATCCAGATGTAATAAAATATAATGCTTAACGAAGAGCCTTGCGCAGGTTTTGACATGGCATCAATCACCATTCTATCTCTAGCATTGAGAATCTCAAAAGGACAGTAAAGCAGAAAAAGGGTAGCAGGTCAAACGCCGTTAATTCATTAATCTACATTCCAATCGTATCATAAACAATCGTAACGCCATTTACATAGGGGTAAAGAGAATAATATGTGCCCCGATGCGAATCGGGATCTCGTCAATCATGTGCAGACTCGGTGGGCGTATGTCAACGTAGTCGCGATGCGGCCTTCGGGGATATCGGCGGACGGTAAGGTTTCGTCGGCTTGCCGACGACGGAGGGGTCATATAAATAGTAGGTGAAGAACGGCTGTGGTATCATGTAATCATGCGTGGAAATATGTCTCTGAGGTTCGGTTTGTGCAGACGCGAGAGGTGGAGGTGGAGGAGCAGGTCCTCCATCCCGATTGAAGATTTCAGAAAGTCGTGAGATGAGATGAGGTCGATTTGATCGTCGTGAGGAGGATCGAAGACGGAAGAATCATTGCGGTCGTATGTAAAAAAAAGAAGATATATAAATATGCGAAAAAGTTGGTCACCAGAGAGGATTTATTTAACCACCCTCGGTGCTCTCCTCATCGACGGGCTTCTTCCGTGCGAAAAAGGAGACGTTGTGCTGGTGGGCCCAGATCAGGATGCCGACGATGATGAGGATGATGAAGAAGATGATCAGGATGACCGCGACGGTCATATTCCGCTGCATGGTGGGCAGCAAGCGCGGAGTGGAGAGGGGACCTGGCTTGGTTCCCCTCTTCCGTTATGCGAAAGGATGAATGAGGAGTGGGGAGAATAAAAATATGCCGGTAAGAATAGGAGGAAGGATAAGAATGTGTATAGTAACCTGACCTAGGTAGTATGTATGGAGTAGGCCGGTACTATACAAAGACGAATCTGTACAGCAAACCAAGGGATGGAAACCAACCCAGGGGAAGAATATAGACAGGGGGAAAGCTAAATAAAGAAAAAGAGAGAGAGGAAAGGAAAAGAATGCGGATGCAGAGCAAAGCTGCAGTTATAAGGGAGGTGTGAAACGACGTGGCCTGGGCTTGCAGCTTTGCCCAGCCATGTGTATTTTGTGTTTTGGCGGGGTGGCTGGGCCTGAAGCTGTCCAGGGCAGTGGCTCCGCTGATTGGGCCGTGCCAGCTTAAGGTGTCGGGCTAATCGTTAGTGGTGGGTTCGGGTATCGCTGCTGAGGCCCAGCCTCCGCATTTTCCTCCCGTTTGAGAGATGTGATTTCGATGGCCTTGACCATGGACTCATGGGGCGGTCACATGGCGAGTGTAAGCCTTGGTCTTTTAAAACCTAGGTACGGATAGCTCAGGTTTTTTTCAGAGCATTGATGAGATTTGTATTTCTTGGAAGAACTTCTGCTGAGGAGTTTGGATCAATCGTTTCGGTTCCATCTCTGGGAGTAACTAACAGCCATGCTCACGGTTCCGCAGGGCAAAAATATATTCAACTCATCCCAGTGAATAGGCTGGAACAAGAAAAAGACCTCAATCTCGGATATTTAATTCTTATCCATTCGAGTATCTGGCATAGCCAAGCACCATAAGCAATGGTAGGCGGCATTGTTCGTCATCGCCATTAAGACGTTAATGGGAAGACCAATCTAGATCTCAACACGCGCTTCTGGAAAGCCTAAGCTGACAACCGACTACCGGCAAGCGTCCCGGATGGCTCTGCTTCAGATTAGTAAATGCTCAGGCACAGTAATGGGGGGTTTCGAGTCCGAGTCTAGCCTCAGATTTCAAGCATGATACCGGTCTGGGCGTCAGCATCTGAGCATCATCATGAGAACAACAAGCGCCCCTCGTCTTGGCTTCTCCATATCTTTTGGAAGAGAACTTGAATTCGACTAACTACGGAGTACTGCTGATTGCGAGATCGAGGACGGAGTGGTGTGGTTAATATGACTTCATCATGACCGCACACCCGGAACGGATGCTGAAGCAAAACTCCGACCGAAATCAGATACTCCTATCGGTCCCTCGGCTGCCGACGCCCGTGTTATGCTGCCCTTTTCTGCTGGTATACCTGATTTATGATGGATAGATCGCTGGATTCGATGCGCAAGAGGGCCCATGAGACGCTGATCTACCCTGGCTCTCGGAGTTAAGATCTCACCCAGACTCTATAGATACACAGCGCCGTGTTCCTGTTTCTCTGTCTGTGATATCATAGCTGACTATATTCCCGTGTATATTTGATGTCCTTACCCCACCGTTTTTGATATTCTCGTGCATAGGTTTTGCATAGTTTTGCAGTTGTGATTCTCATACCCCCGCTATGGAGAAAAGCAGCCCCCCTGGCGATCCGCCCAGGGACTCTGAGCAACACCTCCGCAACTCCCAGTACTCAACCTCTGAGGCCACGACTCTCCCGTCCCCAGATTCCGGGGAAGAAAAGCTCTTTTCACCCATCAATACAAACCAGTCCGGACGGCCGGGTACTATATCCCGCCAACGGAGTGGGCCACCCCGCGGCGACGATGAATTCACACACGCACTCTCACACAGGCGGACGAGCTCCACCTATACCGGGAAAGGCGAGTCGGATGATATGGACCAGGTCATCAAGCTCGTCTCCCGGATGTTTGGTCATGAGCGAAAGGCCAACTCCGATGAGGAGCAGACAAGACACCATGGTGTTGTATGGAAGAATCTCACCGTGAAGGGCGTTGGTTTGGGAGCCGCGATCCAGCCGACCAATGCGGATATCTTCTTGGGGTTACCTAGGATGATCAAAGGTCTGTTGACCAAGGGAAGGAAAGGCGCTGGTGGGGGGAGCGCGCAGCTGAGGACTATTCTGAATGACTTTACTGTATACTCTTCCTATCCTATGATGTTCAATATTGAATATGACTAATCTATGTAGGGTTGTGTGAGGCCTGGTGAGATGTTGTTAGTCCTGGGAAGACCTGGCTCTGGATGCTCGAGTTTCCTCAAGACGATCGGAAACCAAAGGTCAGGTTATAAAAGTGTCGAAGGAGAGATCCACTATGGTGGAACAGATGCCGACTCGATGCTACACAAATATCGTTCTGAGGGTAAGCGAAACAAATACCTTGATGGGCTATGCTGACCGGCTTAGTCCTGTACAATCCGGAGGATGACCTGCATTATGCCACGCTCACCGTCCGAGAGACGCTGATGTTTGCGCTGAAAACTCGGACACCGGATAAAGCTTCGCGTCTACCGGGTGAGAGCCGGGCAGATTATCAAGAGACTTTTTTGTCCACAATTGCAAAGCTATTCTGGATTGAGCACTGTCTGGGAACCAAAGTTGGAGGAGAGATCGTGCGAGGCGTTTCTGGAGGAGAGAAGAAGCGTGTCTCGATTGGGGAGGCGTTGGTTACCAAAGCGAGTGTACAGTGTTGGGACAATTCGACCAAAGGACTTGATGCAAGCACTGCTTCAGAGTATGATACAACTCCCTTGTCAGGTCATGTTCCAGCCAGCTAAAGCAACAGCAGGTACGTACAGAGTCTGAGGAGTCTGACCAACATGGCACACGCCTCGACCCTCGTGGCTCTCTACCAAGCTTCGGAAACCCTATATAAGCAATTCGACAAGGTGATGTTGATTGAGGACGGAAGATGCGCATACTTTGGGCGCGCAGACAAAGCCAGGGCCTACTTTGAGCAACTAGGCTTCGAATCCCCGCCTCGATGGACGACCGCAGACTTTTTGACATCCGTTAGTGACCCCCACGCTCGACGGGCAAAGGAGGGTTGGGAGGACCGAATACCACGGTCTGCAGAAGACTTTCAGCGAGCGTATCGTAACAGCGAGGAGTACAAGGAGAACGTGAGAGATATAGAGGACTACGAGCAAGAGGTCGAGTCGCAAGCCGAACAAAGAGAAGAGGCTAGGCGAAAGGCCCCCAAGAAGAACTTTACGGTTCCATTCCACAAGCAAGTCCTCATTCTCACAGAAAGACAGTTCCGAATCATGTACGGTGATAAGCAAACACTTATTGGAAAGTGGGCTATGCTCACCTTCCAGGCACTTATCATTGGAAGTCTGTTCTTCAATCTTCAGCCTACAAGGTCAGTGACTATCATGTACCTATCAAGCGGGGGCTAACAGCTCTACAGTGGCGGCGTCTTCACGAGAGGTGGTGTCATGTTCTTCGTCCTTTTGTTTAATGCTCTTCTAGCTCTTGCAGAGCTCACAGATGTCTTTCAGCATCGGCCTGTCATGCTGAAGCACAAGACATTGTAAGGTGCCTCAAATTCGGCTCATTCTGACGCTAACTAATTACTTAGCTCGTTTTACCGTCCGTCGGCGTATGCTGTGGCCCAGGTCTTAGTAGACGTTCCAATCATCTTTATCCAGGTCACGCTCTTCGAACTGATAGTCTACTTGTATGCTCCCTAGTGACAATTTGCGCAATGGTGCTGACCGGACTAGCATGGCGAATCTTCAGCGAACACCTTCCCAGTTCTTCATAAATTTCTTGTTTATCTTCACTCTGTCGATGACAATGTATTCATTCTTTAGAACTGTGGGATCGTTCAGTCAATCTCTGGATGTTGGTGGGTAACTCTCCCTTGGCCTGAACACGCTAACCCTAATTTTATAGCCACTCGTATTACTGGTGTTGCAATCCAGGCACTCGTCGTCTATACAGGTGAGTATACTAAGCCGAGCTCTTGCACAAGTAGTTAACGATTACAGGCTACCTCATCCCGCCCTGGAAAATGCACCCGTGGCTAAAGTGGCTGATCTGGATCAACCCTGTCCAGTACGCATTCGAGGGCATTATGGCGAACGAATTTTACGATTTGGATATCCAATGCGTCACGCCAAACATCGTCCCCGACGGTCCTAACGCCCAGTCCGGCCATCAAAGCTGCAGCATCCAGGGCAGTACACCTGATCGACTTACGGTCCAAGGATCCAACTATATCCAGTCCGCATTCACATATAGCCGGTCCCATCTGTGGCGGAATTTTGGCATCATCCTGGCTTGGCTTATCTTTTTCGTCGCCACGACTATGATTGGTATGGAGCTGCAGAAGCCGAATAAGGGTGGAAGCTCGGTGACGATCTTCAAGAGAGGTGAAGCACCCAAGGCTGTTGAGGAGGCCGTCGAGCATAAGGAGAAGCCCGGTGACGTTGAAACTGCGTCGAATGGCAACACTCGCAACGATGGCAGCGAAGAAAACGCCTCGGATGATGCGGATGGGAAAGTCGAGGGGATCGCCAAGAGCACGTCTGTCTTTACGTTCCAAGATGTGAATTATACGATTCCTGTTAGTGGTGGGAAGAGACAGCTTCTGAAAGATGTCCAAGGATATGTCCGTCCTGGCCGCCTTACAGCGCTCGTGGGAGCGTCTGGTGCAGGGTAAGTCGGATTTCAGGATTTCACGGTCATGGCTGATTGGTGTAGGAAAACAACATTGTTGAACGCACTGGCTCAACGTCTAGACTTTGGTGTTGTATCGGGTACATTCCTTGTTGATGGAAAGTGAGTACCCCCCGATCACTTTCGATGATAGATACTTACATTTCAGACCCCTACCCCGGAGCTTCCAGCGAGCTACTGGCTTCGCCGAGCAACAAGATATCCACGAGCCAACTGCGACAGTAAGAGAGTCCCTACGATTCTCCGCTCTCCTCCGTCAGCCCAAAGAAGTACCCGTTCAGGAAAAGTACGACTACTGCGAGAAGGTCATCGACCTCCTGGAAATGAGACCGATCGCCGGTGCTACGGTAGGAGCAGGCGGATCCGGGCTGAACCCCGAGCAGCGGAAACGACTTACCATCGCTGTCGAGCTCGCGAGTAAACCGTCGCTGTTGCTGTTCTTGGATGAACCGACTTCAGGCTTGGACTCTCTGGCTGCATTCAACATTGTCCGTTTCCTGCGACGACTGGCAGATGCCGGACAGGCGATTCTATGCACCATCCACCAGCCATCGGCGGTGCTGTTTGAGATGTTTGACGATCTGGTCCTGCTTAAGAGCGGCGGGCGTACTGTGTATAACGGCGAGTTGGGAACTGATTCTTCGAAGCTGATTGAGTACTTTGAGCGTAATGGAGGGAAGAAGTGTCCCTCTGACGCGAACCCTGCAGAGGTACGTCCATGCATCCATACCTCTCCATTCATCCAGTCTGACAAGAGTAGTACATGCTTGAGGTGATCGGCGCGGGAAACCCAGAGTACAAAGGCCAAGACTGGGGAGACGTCTGGTCCGAGTCGCAAGAGTGCAAGGGTCTTTCGGACGAGATCAACAAGATTATTGATTCTCGCCAGGGAGGCGAGCAGGAGCGGAACAAGGACGACGATCGCGAGTATGCCATGCCCATCTGGACGCAGATTGTTGCTGTTACGAAGCGGTCCTTTATCGCATATTGGCGCACGCCCGAGTATAATATCGTGAGTATTTCTCTATCTTATTGACATACGCTAACTATAGTTAGGGCAAATTTGCTCTCCACATCTTCACCGGCCTCTTCAACACGTTCACGTTCTGGCACCTAGGAAACAGCTACATCGACATGCAGTCCCGCCTCTTCTCCGTCTTCATGACCCTCACCATCTGCCCACCGCTCATCCAGCAACTGCAGCCACGATTCCTCCACTTCCGAGGCCTGTACGAATCCCGCGAAGCCAACTCCAAGATCTACTCTTGGACAGCGTTCGTCACCTCTGCCATCCTCCCCGAGCTTCCGTACTCCATAATCGCCGGCTCAATCTACTTCAATTGCTGGTACGCCATGTCCCATCTCTTCTTATCTTCCACTCTCACAACCAATCTAATATGTAACCAGGTACTGGGGCATCTGGTTCCCGCGCGACTCATTCAGCTCGGGCTTCACGTGGATGCTCCTCTCCCTCTTCGAGCTATACTACATCGGCTTCGGCCAATTCATCGCCGCATTTTCACCGAACGAGCTCTTCGCCTCCTTACTCGTCCCCTGCTTCTTCACCTTCATCGTTGCCTTCTGCGGCGTCGTCGTCCCCTACATGGCCCTGCCCACCTTCTGGCAGTCCTGGATGTACTGGCTCACCCCATTCCACTACCTCCTCGAGGCCTTCCTCGGTGTCCTTGTACATCGGATCCCGATGGAGTGCGTCGAGCGCGAGGAGGCGCGGTTCTCGCTTCCGCCGGGCGCGGGTTCGTGCCAGGAGTATGCGGGCAGCTTTGCAAGTCAGGCGGGCGGGTATGTCACTGATGCTGGGAGTGGGATGTGTGCGTATTGTTTGTATAGTGATGGCGACGTGTTTGTATGTTCCACTGTCTTCCCGTCCCATCCCCTCCCATTCCTTTCCTTCCCTTCCGTGCTCTTGCTAACCTCCGCAAACACAGGCCTCGAGTTTCAACGTCTACTACTCGAATAAATGGCGCGACTATGTATGTCTTCTCCCCTTTTCCCTCTCCAACAATCAGCATAAGCTAATAGAGAAAATCACCCGTGTAGGGTATATTCTGGGCCTTTGTTATGTTCAACTTTGCCGCCGTCTTCTTCTTCTCGTGGCTGTATCTGCATGGAATCAACGATATGAAGCGTTGGTTCAGTGCGCGCAAGACGAAGAAGGCGGCGCCGGAAGAGGATTAGATTGATACTACTTTCGGTTTGTTTGTTGATTATATATTTTTTTTTTCCTGGTCTCTCACCTTGTTCTCTGCTGGATATGACTATATGTTGGGACACAGGTCAACTACTAGAGGCGAATGATGACGGACAAAATTACGATGATTGCGGGATTGGATCACCTGAATTATGGATATATGATGATATGATGGTGGTTGTGATTATTACTATTGTACAGTATTGTATAGATAATGTGGAGTGTACTATACCTACCTAGTACGTTGTGTACCCCCTCCCCGTTTTGGCAAGTCCATCAGCCTGGAACCTCCTCAGCTTAGTACCAAGGGTAAACATCTCCGACATGGTCATGATAGGTCGATAGCGGCGGCCCATGAAGGGGAGGTGTATCTAGTATCTAGCATCAGTATCATACGTATCTTAATCATCTCTAATATTTATATTTTCGGGATCTATATGTATGTATGTATTGCCTCTCCCTCCCTCCCTCTCTTTCCCCCCAGCCTGTTCACTCTGTAACTCAATTTAGACATCGCAGCATGCGGATAACTGTGCATGTTATCCATAACCTAATCATGCCGAATATCTTAGAGGTGCTGCTGGCGGTGCTAAGGTTGATGTTGCAGAAGGGGGAGGTGAAGTTCGAGCAGGGGAATCCGTATGCGTAGATCTGGATGAGTACCTACTTTATATTTGGTGGTGAGAGGGCGGTCCCATACCTATAGCAATAAATAACTATAATTCATACACATAAGTTATGAATTCATGTATATATATATGTATATATGCTTACAGATACTCTGATAGATAGAATAGTACATGGTGATTGGAGGCAGTTGCAAATACATTTATCCATACTACGTACTCCATGCACTGTGCAATACATATATATCTATGATAATATCCCATTCGGCTAGTGTTAGTCCTTGAAAGGATCCCTACCTCGGATGGGCAGGCAGTTCTTGCTGGACATGATTGCATAGGGGATCCTGAAGAAGCAGGGTGATATAGCTATGGTTTTATCTGTCAATTAATACATATGTGAATATATGTACAAGAGCTACACTCACTGCACTGGACTGTGCTAACGCCAAATGCAAAAATTTGGAATTGCGAAGAAAAAAAAAAAAAAAAAAAAAAAAAAAAAAAGAAATGCACCACACCACTGCTCCTTCGAACGATTCCAGTCGACTCCATCCATCCATCCAACTCGATGATATGTTATGATATGTAATGAAATATATAGGTAGTTACTAGTACTCCGTCCATCCATCTTGTCTTCCTTTGTACACCTAAACAAACTCAATGCAATGACCCAATATAATAAATATACCCCGAGATCCCGACGCAACGCTAACACATGCACAGAATCACTCGCTCACTCAAGCCGTTGACGATGGCGGCGAGCCCATGAGCTGTTGCGGGTGTTGCTGATGTTGATGTGGATGCTGATGCTGATGCTGCGGATTCGGATTCCAAGATGTCGCAGACGAAGGAAGAGGACCGCCAGGTTGCGTAGATGTCGGTGTTGTCAATTCTGCCGCACCGGGATGATGCCTCCCATTCATCAACCGCTGGCGTTTCGCCTGCGGCGCCGAGTTGGGGCTCTCCTGTGACATATACGGGGATGAGGGGTTCTGCTGGCCGGGCGAGGGTCCACCGGGGCTTAGCACGGAGGATTGCGAGGGTGGTTGCATAGCTCGTGATTTCGTGTCGACGCTGTTCGTGCCCGTAGGGATCGGGCTCGGCTCCTCGGGAAGCGGACTCGTTGCGCTTCCACTACTACCACCACCGCCGCCAACGCCAACCCGGCCCATCCCACGATCATGCATGACGACGCGTTTCCACTTCGACACAACAGAGTCGTAGTCCCAGCGCGCGGAGCTCGGACTGATATGACTCTCCTTGGCGTCGAGTTCGCGCGCGATATCCCGCGGCAGAGGGAGCGTATCCGGCGGGAAGAGCGCGAACTCGCGCGGCCACTGGCAGGAGCCCAGTTTCTCGACCTGCGCGCGGAGCTGGTTCGCTTCCTGCTGGACGCGCGCGAGCTGGTCGTCGAGGGACTTGCGCTTCTCGGCCTCGCGCGCGAACGCGCGCATGATCTCGAGCTGCCACGCCTCCCTGCGCGCATCCGAGGGTAGCGAGGCCCAGTGTTTGAAGGCGAGTTCGAGGTGGCGGAGGGACATTTCTTCGTGTTGTTGTGCGCTGCGGTGGATCATGCCGCTGTCGAGGGTGAGGGTCGATGGTTTGCCTGTGTGCGCGGCGTTGGATTCCGCTGCCAGCTGGTCGGCTTGCCATTGTTCAATTTTGGCGCGGATGGCCTGCCGCACCATTATATGGTGGTCGGGACCCGGAGGGTCGAGAGGGAAGGAAGATGGCGAGGGGAATGGGTTCGTTGCGAAGAGGGTTGGGGGTGGAGGGAGGAGCTCGAGGCAGAGCGAGGGAAAGGTCTGCACCTGTATATCGAATTCAAACGGAGAAAGTCGTGGTCGCGTTCTCGACCTGGGATGCATTAGCGGGTGTCAATTAGTACAGGAGAAAAACGTACGTCGCAGCCTTGATGTTATCCAGAACCTCGCGTAGAGCCAATTCGAGTGCTCTCACCGTATCCGGGTTATTGGTGCTGGGAGATCGACCAATGTAGTCTGGTATCGCGAGAGATGCGGCCCGAGACTGCGAGGCCGCAAACCGAGAGGTCGTGTCCTGCGACTGACTCGGGTTCGGAATGTCGTTGATCACCCCGGTCGCATGCCACGTAGGAGTGTTGAACATCATCCGAATAGGGCCCTTGGGCCCATTCTCCCCCGACTGAGGCACACCCAGCGCATCCTTCGAGGTCCCACGCTCAGGAGTATCTCGCCTGCCGGTCGACGTCCGGGCCTGCCGCCGGGTAATTCCGCTGCGTATGCGCCGGATCTCTTCTACATCGTGGATGCCGTCGGGCTTCTTCTTGAAGAGGAATTGGTCGAGGTGGCGACCGAGGGAGGAGGAGGTGAAGGCCTGGTTGCAGTACTGGCATTTTCGGTCCTTCTGGGAGGGATTTTTCGCGGCACCGGACTGGGCCTGGTTTTCCTCGCCGGGACCAGAGTCCTCCGGCGTGTCGGCTGGGCGGGTGGACGCGCCGTCTTCCATGGTAGGACAAGGAGCCAGAGATGGGAGAATTGCGTTGGTCAGAGAAAAAGTCGCGGTGGAACTGGCGAGACGCGTGGGAGTGAAACAGCAGCAGTAGCGTTAGGTCGGGTCTGCAGCTCGAGGAGGCTGCATGGAGGGTGGGCGAGCGGGAGGAGCACCAATAGGCGAGGAGACGGATGGGAAGGATGGAACGGAAGAGCGGGAGAAGGGGGAGAGAAGGCGCGAGACAATGAGAACAAAGAGGGGAGAGTGAAAGAAGGGAAAAGGGAAAGGAGAGAGCAGCAGCTGAGGGAGCGTCGAAGGGGCAGAAAAGCAACACGAGAGGATGATCGCCGCCAAGCTTTTCTCCCTCTGACTGTGCCTTCACCAACTGCCACTAACTGATTCATTAACTACGACTTAATTAATTATCTACTTCTCTCCAACAGCTGCACTGAGATACTCCGCCAGCACCAGCAGCTTCTCCTCCTGCAACCGCCGTCCAAACAGCTGCACCCCCGCGGGCGCTCCATTGTAGACCTCCGCATCATCTGGGCCCGTCAGCAGCGATCTCAAAACAAGAGTCTTAAGAAACTTACACCCCCTGTACGACTTTTCGTCCAATTCACTGAGAAAAGTCTCTCGCTGAGCTACGTCGACTGCTTTATCCACATTCGTTACGGGAAACACCACTCCTGTATAATCCAACACGTTCAAAAAGCTGGTGTATCCCACATGGACATACCGAGTCGGAATCACCGCTGCATGAGCAGCAGCTGGACAGAGAACTGCGTCGACAGGTCGTCCTGTACCAGTCAACTCGGCTGTGCTGTTCCAGTAGTCCATGTACTGTTTCTGGTACTCGCGCTTCGCTACGTTGATTTGGGCAATTTCAAGCGCGTTCTTCTGCGGGAGATTGCTGCCGACGATGACCTGAGCGGGTGGCCCTTCGCCAGACAGGCCAAAGTGGTACTGCACGTCTGCGCCCCCGTCGAGGTCGTATGCCGCGCTCTATTTGGTCAGTATTTTCTCGTGTTGGAATAAGTGCACGTACCGCTAGTTTGGCCGCAGTTGCGTGCGACGGAGGATTCCACTCGATGACCTATAGGAGGTCGTCAGTAGCTGCACGGTTTCCGGACTTATTGACCTACCCGATGGCCTAGTCGCTTCAAAGTCTGCTCCACGATTTCCAGCGCCCTGGCGATCGGTGGATGGGGAAGAATAATCCCGTCGTGCTTCATGATAGCAAACGCGAGCTTCGAAGGATCCTTTGCAGACTGCTCCACCAGCGCACGCGTCTCTTGCTCAATCTCACTCCTCCAAGGCACTTCCAGCACAAGCGGATCGTGCAGCCACGGCTGTTGACTGAGCACAGCCTTGAATAGGAGCTGCAACGACCGCGCCGAACCAGCAAGCGGCCCAATAACCGAGAGAACGGTATTTTGCCCATCCATCGAATTCGCAGCGCCTTCATACGGTATACGCCCGGAAGATGGTCGAATTCCAAACAGCCCGTTGAAAACAGCAGGAATTCGCACACTTCCACCTATATCCGTCCCAAACCCAGCAGGCGACCCCTTGAGCGCAATCAGCGCCCCCTCACCACCGGAGCTGCCGCCGCACGCGAGCAGCCGATTCTTCGGATTCGTCGTATAGGTGATGATGTTGTTGACCGTCTCTCCACACATTAGCGTAGCGGGGACGCTCGTCTTGCAGTATAGCACTGCGCCCAGCGCGCGGAGCTCCCGCACAAGCTCGCTCTCAAAGACGCCCCGTCGCGCATCATCCTTGATCCCCTGGAAGGTACCGATCCAGCCCACGTAGCCCATCGTAGTTTCGACACCTTTGACATGGAACTGGTCCTTCAAACTTACTGGAAGACCGTGCAGTGGACCCAGAGGCTTCTTATGCTCTGCGAAATACGCATCGAGCTTCTTTGCGTCCTCGATCGCAGCGTCGAAGAACACCTCGTGTAGACAGCTCACCTATCCCACATCCTCATTAGCACCTTGGCACTGCCATCCCCACAACAGTTCACTCCTTCACTCCCTCCCCCCTAGCCCCCTCCAATCCCTAAAAAATATAGAGTAGAAAAAAAACATACAAACTGATGCGCTACCGCAGCACGATGACAAAACGCCTCTGCGACCTCAACGGCACTCCAAGCACCGGTGGTCGTCCTCTCCGCAATCGCATACGCATCCAGCTCCGTGATCTCGATCTCGCGCGCCGACAGGAACTGCTGGATATAGGGGCCCGTGACGTCGCGTTGCTCCGCGGGCGGCGGGATAGGATCGGCGAGATGCCATTTCGACGGGATCGCGTCCAGGACTGCCTGGCGCTTTGCCTCTGCGGTGGGTTTCCAGGGGGGGAGGGGGATTGTCATGTTGTGTGATGGTAGCTGGTTTTTTATGGTATCTGGTATCTGGTTTCGTATTGATATATGGAGTGGTGAGTAAGGTGATGCGTAGATGAGTTGTCTGCAAGTAAGTAGGTGGGCAGTCGGGTGTCGTACAGCTCGTTTATAAATGCAGAGCTGGGAGGGGGAGGGGGAGGGGAAGGTAAAACCGAGTTATATTGTCAATCCCGAGAACCCCAACGCTCCAAGACTCCAAGACCCCAGGGACCAAGACGTTTTATCTGTTTCCATGCACCCCTCAACCCCTCCCGATAAGCGGACTGCTCTCAAACAGGAAGGTCGGAAATATGGACCCATACTCTTGTCATGGAGTTTCAAGCTGCTGCGGGGGTGGTGGGGCTTCCCTCATGTCACTGTCCGAAGGATCCGAGCTTAGGCAAGTTTGACGTTGGGGTCATTAGTTAGTACTAGTTAGTTATCTGCAGATTACAACATATCATATCTCCTGGGGATCGGCGTGGATTGGGGTCCGTATTTCGGGGGCTTTGTATATCGTTTTCCCGCGGTACTTTGCTGACCATCAACCCAAATACAGATTGGATACTGCCGTTCGGGCTTACTCGCAATCATATAGAACTAAGCTTAAGGTGGTATATATCTCATTTAGCAATTAAGAAACTGTTGCTGCCAATAGTCAGCACGCCATATCTCTATTATGTACCATATCCTAGAACATCCCCTTTGTACGCGCATGACTTGAGACGTAGGTTTGCAAGTAGATAGCCGGTGTAAATGTATGTATTTAACTGTCAAGAGATATCATCATATTCCAAACCCGGGAGTAAAGTCACTCCATGACATGTGCTCTAAAGGTCGGCCTCGCAGTTGTCTATATAGAGGTGAGAACGGCGGTACGTCGACGACAGTATATCGTTCCGATTGGGTCTTTATCGGATCATCATAAGCGCGGCCGTTGCCCACGACTAGAAACTTGACTTGAGACTCTGGCTGATGGACAATTCCATGTAGAGCCCGTATGAGCGCCTGTGTAAGCACGGCCGATGGCGACTCGAAAATAAAAAACACGCAAGCGATGCCGGCAAAGACTGTACGGAAAAGCCGCCAGGCCTCGCGATTGGGGGAGATGGTGGCTGAGAGCTCCATGGGGTCTGGGTACAAGTGGATTGCAGATTGAGTCATGCCTTTGATAAATTCGGTCCAACTTTGTTCTGAATCGTCTGCAGAGCTGAGTTTCCACAGGACTTGGTAAACAGGCGTAGTGATCGCCGGGTGGTTCCCTTCATCACGTACTATTGTGTCTTTTTGCTGGATAAGGAAGGAGATTACTTCGGCGGCAAGATCCTTCGCCCTGGGCCGACTGCCCAACCTAGGGCTCAAGACCAAGACAGATGGTCCAGGCGCTGAAATCCATTTTTTCAAAGCGTGGAAAACGTCGGCGCAGTCACCGGGCCAGGGATGCCATCGGCTGCGGCTGCGGGCGAGCGATATTTTTGTCTCTAGTATTCTTTCCGCATCAGTTGGTACTTTCGGACTGGCTATGGGACGAGTCAAGTTGTCTGGTGTGAGTTCGGTGTTGGTCTTATGATGTGGCGGAGTCGATTTAGAGTCATTTTCTGAATGTCTGGAGTCGGTATCAAGTTCTGTGGTGGCTGACCCGCTCGAGGCGAGCATGGCAAGGGCCGGAGGAGGCGCAGTGACTCCTTCTGCGTGTTCATCTTGTAGGGATAGTGAGGAAAGCGAGGAACGCGACGTGATTGGCGACAAGCAAGGCGTCACTTCTGGCGAGGTTGGTGTGTCACTCTGCTGGCGCCGAAGCTGAGGTGTTGACGCATCAAAGCCATCGGCTGCCATTTCTATACTCATCATCTCATGAGACGGAAGCGAGAGAGTCAATTCCTTCGTATATGCTGCAGCCACTGCCGCTGCGTAGCCCTGCCAGCGTTTGTTCTTATGGGAATCGGCATAATCGCAAATTCCCCGAATGACTAGGCTTGGAAAGATGTCCATTAGACCGGCAGCCTCAGTTTCGAAGCAGAGAATCCCATACTGCTGAGACAGTTGATCTCTGACTTTCGCGTCCTTGATCAGCATGTTTCCAGAAGCGATGAGACCGTAAAAGACCCTGGGCTGGTTGTCCGGACGCGAAGCTCGAGTAAGTATCCGAGATAAATCACATTGATGACAACTCGGGTCGGAAATAGCATGGGAATAATCTGAAGAGAAGAGGTGGTCATTGTCCGTCCCTGGGTGGCTGATCAGATTCTGGAGATGCGGAAATCGTTCGAAAGCTTCGTTGTAAAACTCTTGAATGCGATTTCCCTGAAGCATGTGATCTGCTTTCAATGCGCAGAGCGCCTTTAGTAAAACCTCTGGTGGTTTATCCAGTGATCCTGTCGGAAGGATGCGTCCCTCGTTCATAGCCTTGCCGCGGTCGTATTGGATTACCCCGCCGTAGATCGAAGTCGGCTCGCTGACCACAACATCGCCCAGCCTCACATCAGATTCCAGGGGAGCGGCGCCTGCGATACCTACCATAAAGCAGAGTTCTATTGCATCGTAGCTGTATCGCATCTGAATCGCGGTTGCCGTCGCAGACGTCACGCCGTACACCCCAGCGGGGAGACAGGTCATGACAATGTTATGAGGCCCAATGCTGCCCAGGGTGTATTTGTTGCGGTCATTTTTGGCATTTGGCAGTGGAGGGTGGATTTTGTCTAGCATGGCCTTTGCCGTGGCCAGCTCGATGGAGAGCGCACATATCCAGCCGATGCGATAGTCGTGGCGGGCCGCCATCGGTTTTCAGCGTCAGACATGGACAGATTCATGATGGGTGAAAGAGAAATCATCCTCGAGCTGACTGGGGAAGTTATAGCCGAATCATGTGATAAGCTACAGGATGCAGCTGCGTTGGCCCGATGCTTAATGCAGGCGAGGAGGGGTAAGTCCCCCAAGCGCGAGGCTGGTGGTCGCTCCTTCCTTTCGCAGCACACGAGCCCTGCAGTTTTCTCTCCGAAAATTGGGGTGCTTTTAAGATTGATTTGACTGGACGACCAATGTACCAGTGCCGGAATGACTTCGGGCCACTGAGGAGCCTGAGGAGTATGCCAGAGATTGTCGACTTTGGTCTTGCAACCAGACTTGAGGAAGACGACGACTGGGGCGTCTGGCCTATTCAGCCAGACCACTATCGGCGCCTGAGGTGATCCTGGGTAACGGTTGGCAGATGCCTGCGGATATTTGGAATCTTAGTGTTCTGGTACGTCCTGCTGTTCTCCAAAGTTGTTGCATCCCGTCTACTAATGCTAGACCAGTTGTGGGATATGATCGAAGGCAAAGTGCTCTTTCAGCATATTCATAATCAACAAGGTCGCTACGATGCGAAACTACAGATCGCCGAAATGATAGCCCTACTTGGTCCGCCCCCTTCAGAGGTTTTACACAGGTATCGACACATGCGAGAGTACTCGTGGCCGGAACCCGTCAGACGGGAAGACGACAGAGTATGCAAGACGGCGGAGGAGTACTTCTGTGGGCCATTCTCTGACAATAATGGTATGACTGCGCTTCCTACCTCGAATGAAATTTTTTTTTTCTTTATTTCATTCTCAGACTCATGAAACATTCTCAGGTTGCTTCCTCTACGAAAACCTAATCCCTCAACGGAAACTAGGAGACGCAGTTTCCTCGCTTGACGGAGAGGAGAGGGAAACGTTTCTGGATCTTGCCCAGGGGATGCTTGTCTGGAATCCGGATGCGAGAAAAACGGCCGGCAAACTGGCGAGGCATCCCTTTCTTCAACCAAAGCGAACAAGCCCTTGAGTTCTATAAAGTCTTTACTAGTGTAAAGACTCGAAATTGTGGTTGCTCCCAGTTCTGCCTCTGAACGCGCTATATCACGCCGCGAAGTTGCGGTGCCTGGAACAGGGGTTAGAACGGCCGGCGAGGAGGATATCGAATGCGGCTCTTCGATGATGGAGTGTGATATAGGACAAGACGAATTTTGTTGTCTTTGACTTGGTTGGATGGGCATACTGGTTATAGAACAGGAGGACAATCCATCATTGATGTGGACTTTGTCGCGCAATAATTTAGGGCCTTTTCTTTTCCCGAGTGCACGGTATGTACGTATAAGTGACATATCCTGCCATATGCCTAATTCAGAGCCTCTATCCAAATAGCGACATCTCAGGGCTAAAATCATCATGAAACATCCAGCTCATGGGTTCTGCATCGAAATCGAAGGATGCATCGGGCGCCTAAACAATTGTTAGCCTGCAAGTCTCAAATTTCTACTGGTGTCTTTTCGTGTATACTCACCAGGAAGCCCCAATCCTCGAACCCCTCCTCCCTTGACCCCGCTTGATCCTGCAGCGCCATCTCACCAGCCCCGACATCGCCCTCCAACCCCGCGATAAGGCCCTCCAACATCGGCACACAAACCTCCCCAACCCCCTCAACAGCCCTAACAAGCAACCCCGCCATCTCCTCCTCTTGACCCTCCTTCCCTCCTAAACCACGCCTCACCCCCTCCACATGCGCCGCGAGAATACTGATCAGCAAAAACCCCTTGACATTCGTCTCGCCCGCGGCAAGAACCCGCAGACACCACGTTTTCGCCTCCTCGAGCACGGATAATAGATCTGGGCGTAAGGGTGCCGGGAAAAGGTTATCGTCTTCTTCTTCGAGCTGCGCGCGGAGCTCGATCGCGATTAGGAATGCAGCGTGGATCGCGACGCTGGGGTAGAACCCCGCGCTGCAGGTGACCAGGCGGGGGAGGGGTTCGTGTTCGTGCAGCGGGGATGATATAGCGGCCCGCCAGATTTTCAGCGCGCTGTCGATGACTGTTTTCCGGGAGAATGCGTATTTCGACCTTGTTCCTGCTCCCCAGGTCACTGGGTCATGGAGCGAGGGAGCGAAGTACGGGACGTGTAGGGCGGAGATGTACCGGTTCATTAGGAAGTCGGTTGCTTTAATCTCGTATTCGAAGGAGGAGGGACATGGATGTGATCTGCTGCACTCGCGTAGTGTCTGGCTCAGCTTTCTATACGCTGCGCGCAGTTCCGCGTCGAGCTTGAGGGTCTCCTCATACGATCCTGGCGAAGACAGATCATTAAGAAACCTCACCACGGCAAGCCGCTGCGGGAACATCCGTCGCAGCTCGATCGCAATGGAGGCCTGTGTGAACTCCCCAGTTGGTTTCGCGACAGCACCCGGAGCGTCCAACTGGTCGTCATCCAGATTCTGCGGCGGAAGCGTGTCGAAGTCACAGAGTGAGATTAGTGGCGCCCCGCCGGATGTCAAACTAGCTTGCAGATTGAGTTCGAGGATCGTATTCCACAGCCGGCGATGTATTTCCACCGCGAGCACTGAGCCCGCTGTCCCTTGCCCAGTATGGACTGGGTCCCTGTATAAACCCATGTACATCGCTTTACGGAGAAGAGCGCCAGCTGAGACCCAGGGTAGATCGCCAGTAACGCCCACGCGCTCCTGCGCGATCAGGAGGAGGAGACTCATCTGGAGGGAATGGATATTGAGTCTGGCTTTGTACTTTGGGCCGCTCATCCAGTTCTCTGCCTCGTGGATCCAGTGGATTGCCGATGTGCGCAGCGAGAATGTTTCGTCGTATGTTACGGAGCCAATTGCGAGGACGAGTTTAAGTTGCACGAGGAAGGGCATGTCGAGCGCTGCATCTGCATCTGCATCGGTGCCGGACGCCCACATTTCTTCGTATTTTCTGGTAAATGTGGAAATATGCAGAATCCGATAGATGGATTCAGTCTCGCGGAGGTAGTTTGTTACCAGTGTGTCTGATACGCTTCGCGATTGGAGTTTGGATGCAGACAAGGGCCAGACTGGGGTTCGGCGGGATTTGATCTGACGTGCGAGCGATTTGCATTTCTCGATGCCGGTCCAGGCCTTGGACGACTGGGACCAGAGATGCGGTTCGAGGAGCGTGAAGATCTCGCGGGTCAAGATGCTTGTTAGTGTGACTACAATCCTAGCAAGTTCAAAGGTCGGTCACTCACTAGAAGAACTCCACCGACGCTCCAATGGCTCTGGCCAAACATACGCGTCTTGACGCTGACGCTCTGTAGGATAGGCTCGGCACGGCCCTCCCCATCCTTCCTATAGTGGAGACGAAACGTCCCACCGAGCCGAGTGGTCGTTGTGTCTACTCCGGGGGTAGGTCCTGGATCAGAAGCGGGGATCGGTCTGTGTGCCGCGGTATCCAGCTGCCTCTCCAGCTCCCGGATTCGCAGCTTCAGCCTCGCTGTCTCCGCATCTTGCACTGACTGTTCGCTTGAAGGAGTAGGAATACCCGCGCCCAGCTGACTCGGACCTGATAATGAGCGAGGTGGGTTGTGGTAACTGTCGCCGGTGGAGGCGCTGGGACTAGAAGTGCCAATAGAGGGTCGTTCAGGTTCAGATTCTGGTATAGCACCCGGGCCATTTCTAGGATTTAGTGACGTTGGGAATGAGTGCTTGGGCGATTCGTAGATACACGTGCGGCTGCGGGACCGCAAGCAGTTACTGCAGGGTTTTTCGCGATTACATCGGATCTTGCGTTTCCGACAGAGCGTGCAGGATACTGCTGGGCGTCTGCGCTGCCTTTCCGGCGCTAAGATTATTGATTG
Source organism: Aspergillus ustus (assembly GCA_000812125.1). Classification (NCBI taxonomy): domain Eukaryota; kingdom Fungi; phylum Ascomycota; class Eurotiomycetes; order Eurotiales; family Aspergillaceae; genus Aspergillus; species Aspergillus ustus. Next base: position 55,288 of record JOMC01000174.1, read on the forward strand.
CATTGTCGAGGAGGTGGATGGAGAGTTGATGAAGAAGGGGGATTGACGTAGAGAAGAAAGTCGGTCAAACTTTACTGAAAGCGGAAAGAAAGAGCCGATCCCGAGCCGAGTCCGAGTCCGAGTCCGAAGTATACAACACGATCAATTCGAGGTATATTTATAGGGGAGATATCCTTCAAGATGTTCACTGTCCATCCTGTGCTCAATCACAGAGAATATTCTCGTTGAGCTGTATCATAATCTTCTGACAATGTCCACCGCACCCCCCGACTCGTCCTGCTCGTCTCAGGATGAAGAAAAGCATTCGCTTAACCGACCAGAACCAGGACAAACAGAACCCGACGTTGCACCGGATGGTGGCCTCCGTGCATGGCTCGTCGCCAGTGGTGCAGCAGCCATCTTCTTCAGCACCCTGGGTCTCGCCAACTCGTTTGGAGCGTTTGAAAGCTACTACATTCGCCATCAGCTGCACAACAAGTCCGAGTCTGATATCTCCTGGATTGGTTCCCTCCAATCATTCCTTCAGTTCTTTTCCGGACTGCTTGGAGGACCACTATTTGATCGATATGGGTCGTTGGTATACCTCCCCTTCACCTACCTCGGTCCATACGAAGCTAACATGCCGCTAATTGTAGGTAATATATCCCTCCGCGATCGCCTACGTCTTCGCAATAATGATGCTCAGCCTGTGCACAACCTACTGGCAGACCATGCACGTCCAGGGGGTACTAATGGGCCTCGTGATGGGCTTCCTACAAATCCCCGCCTTCGCCGCCGTATCCCAATACTTCGACAAACGCCGCGCCGCAGCCCTAGGCATCGCCGTCTCGGGCTCGTCAATCGGCGGAATCATCATGCCAATCATCCTCTCCAAGATGCTCAACGCATCGACGCTGGGTTTCGCGTGGACTTCGTATAACTTCGTATAATGTATGCTATACGAAGT
>JOMC01000174.1:56736-307418 GCA_000812125.1 Aspergillus ustus
ACTTCGTATAATGTATGCTATACGAAGTTATTACGAGGAGGGGGTTTGGGGGTGGGTTTGAGATGCGTCGAGTAACTATAGGGGTGCGTTGTGTCGATCGAGGTAAGGTACGTGTTGGGGGGGGGGGGGGGAAGGTCTGTAAGAGTATAATAGCAATTTTCCTTGGTATGAACATGTATTTCTATGTTACTTCTACCATCTCCTCTCAGTGATATTTTCCCGGCCGAGCGTTTCTCAATATATATGAGAGAGAGAAGCCCTAAGGAGGGTATCGAATAGTTATATCATTCTACAATATCATCAGGACACGGACGTGCTCATGCCAGTTCCCGTCGTGTAGCACACAAACCCCTCCATTATATGTACCAACAAGAGAATCCCTCCACAAGATCAGATCACACGGACCACACAAGGCTTTACGTGTACCACACGGCAACTGTTCCCCGGGCCTCTAGGATCGCCCTGTCAAGGCGCTGAAGGTAGCACATCCCACTGTACCTGCAGATAGAATGGTGCCGGTGCTACTGGCATCTAAAGAAGGGGCAGAATTACCCCGGCCTTTTATTTTTACACTCACTCACTAGGGTATATGAATCAATCACCTCACCTCATCCATTACACGCAAGTGCTCGTCACCATATATATAGCTATACGCTGCTCCAATATACTGCCTAAAATCAAAACAAGATATATATCCAAATCTGCACGCAACCACTCCCCCAACAATGTTCCTCCTCCCCCTCCTTTCCATACTCCTATCCCTCCTCCTCCTCTTCACAAACCCAACAACAGCCCAACGCCAACGCGACCTAATCGAATACTCGCGCCGCGACTGCACAGGCGACAGCACAATCTGCAGCAACACCGAAGCCGGCGACTGCTGCGTAGCAGGGTTCAGCAACGTGCGCTCGGGCCGATGGCGGGATTGTCGGTCGCGGGACACGTACACGCCGTATTCGGGGGGCCGCTGTCGGAATGAGGAGCGCTCGACGACGGGGGATACCTGTGTTAATATAAGAGACCAGACGGGGCAGAGGTGGACTAGGGGGGATTCGAATTTTGGGAGGGAGAGGGAAGGGAGGTCGCCTTTACCGGCGAGGGTGGGGAGGATGCATAATGCGATGCATAAGGGAGTGGATCTCAGTATAGAGAAGTAAAGAGAAGAGTGTGCGAATGTCGTTACCCCGGATCTGGTGTCTATTAGCGGGCGGTGGTTTGTCTTAAATGGGAGTATGACTGCTGAAGAGAAGGAGGTACTCTGGGGTCTCTGGGGCACGGGGGTTGACTGGAATGAGGATGGGATTCCAGTGCACTTGCAGGAGTTTGAGGTTACTGGGATGGAGGGGATGGACTGATGCTCGCGGGAGAGAAACTGGTCTGGCCGTATAATATGGGCCGTTCTATGTATGTTTTGTGAACTCTTTGCTTATCTTCGTGTTGGGCCTGCTTAAATATAGTCGAAATGCAATAAGGGCCTTATATATCTTCTACTTCCTCCTCCCCCTCCTCGCAGCTCCTCTCACCAAGCCGGTTCTCAACAGGAACATTCATCCAGGCCCTGCGGAAGATGCAGCGCGAACATATACTCCGATTCTCTCTGAAGCTCTCGATGATATTTAACGAGCACGCCTAGACGTGCTCGAATGGGGAACTTGGCCAATAACTTCAACTGTAATACTTTGTTTAGGGAGATAGCAAGTGGATAGTTGGTATTTAATAGCGTCGAGCTCCATTTTCAAGTTAGGTTGTTTTTGATCACTACATATCGGAATATGTGCTACTCTATAGCTTCGCGTCTGTCCCTCGATTCGCATTTACATTCCATCTTCCGACGAGATCCCTCTCGAGAACAGCAGTATTGACAAATGAGGGATCCAACTCGGCCAAATCCACGACGCCCAGCAGCCTCATCGCCGTCTCAATCTCGTCACTCAGCACTGCAACCGATATAAAGTCAGCGTACGTAGTAACCAAAAGAGTAGAGAAAAACCAAACAAGAAGGTAAGAACTCACTCTGCACAGCCCTAACAACCCCCTCCGTCCCAAACCCACTAAGCGCATAAAGGCACGGCCTCCCGATCCCAACTCCCCTCGCCCCAAGACACAACGCCTTAAGCACATCCGTGCCACGACGCACCCCACCATCAAGATACACCTCGACCTTCTCCAGAACCTGCGGGTAGAATTTCCGAATCTCAAGCAGAGTCGAGACCGAGCTCGGCGCATGGTCCAGCTGTCGTCCGCCGTGGTTACTCAGGTAGATCGCCCGAACCCCGGCAACGTTGCTCGCGCGCAGCGCGTCTTCAGCTGTTTGGATTCCCTTTAGGATAATGGGCCCGCTACTATCTCCCCATGCGTCTTTGATCCAGGTTAGATCGTCCCAGTGTAGGCTCGACGAGTGCGCGCCGCGGAGCACTGGATTTGCGGACCCGGGTTCGGTGGGTGTTTGCGCGGTCCAGGATGTACTAGTACTGCCTTCGGCGAGATTTATCTCGCGCTCGGCGCGCACGCGATCGTCTGCCTCGCGGCGCCCGATGACCGGCGTGTCGACGGTGACAATGAGAGCCTTGTATCCGAGGGATTTCGCTTTGGCGATCAGCGCGCGGCCACCTTCTTTTTTTTTAAGCGGGAGGTAGAGCTGGAATGCGAGGGATCCGGTTCCGAAGCGCCGTGGGGGGTTAGATTTGAGGAGCTCTTTCTCTTCTTCATGGCATGCTGCGACGTCGGTGTGCGAGACGGATGAGTATGATGAGATAGCGTAGACGATGTTATGTCGCGTTGCGGCGCGCGCGAGACAGAGCTCACCGTCTGGGTGGCCCAGGCGGGCCATCGCTGTCGGGGAGATGAAGATCGGGAGACTGCTGGCGTGGCCCATGACCGTCCTGCGGAGAGAGACTCTGGCGACGTCGCGGAGAACGCGCGGCCGGAAGGTGATTTTGTTCCAGTCGGTGAGGTTGCGGTTGTAGGAGTGCAGGTCCTCGGCCGCGGTGCTGTAGTAGGCCCATGCTTGCGGGGTGAGGGTTTTCTGGGCGATATGTTCGAAATCAGTGAGATTTTGCAGAGTGCGCAGATGTGGGATTTGCGTTTTCTGTGGAGTTGGAGTCGCTTCGGCCACGGACGCCGGTTTCTCTTCCACCTTTCGTAGTTCTTCATCCGGAGGTTTGACTCGGCCCAGGTGTTTGTCTGCTCCGTGTGAGATATCCATTGAGATGCTAATACAGTGGGTATACACACCTTCAGGGAGTTGATCTATCGTCCCCGCCGGGTGAAGGGCCTCGTAGACGGCTGTCGCATCTTTGCCTGCCTGTTGGAGGATCACAGTGGCGCCACCAGGGTGCTCGTCGAGGAATTCAGTCACGTCGTACACTCGGCCTTGGATTACAACCCAGCAGGATTCCCGGTTGTTATGGAGAGCGACCTCGTTCAAGGTATACATGGCTTTAAAGAGCCCTTTTTTTTTTTTTTTTTTCCCTCCTCACCATCTCCAGGGGCGTTGTGTCCCGCTTATGTATAAAAAGAGTAGCTCGTCACTAACTTCTCCAATGGCGAATGCGCTAAGCTTTGGAGGAGCTTATCTGTGCGAAGTACAGCTTTGGATTACTCGTTTGTCGACCACTAGGTACCTGCAGCCTGGGCGAATGTGGTTTGCAGGATGGAAGAGGTACGCGTGGATACAACGAGGCATCTCATCTATCCCCTCCCGTAGTATATACTGTGTGTACCCGTTACCGAACAACTCAGCCACCATCAGCTTGCACAGACGCTGCGCAACAGCATAAACCCTAGTCAAAACATCCTCCGGTAAATCCCTCCTTTTCCTATCAATCCAACCCAAGCCCTCTCCAAGCCCCAACGAAAGCCTCAAATCGAAAGGTCCCACAAAGCAGCGCCCTTCCCCCCGACCCAAAGCGCCCTCCACACTCAAACCCCCCTTCGACAGACTCAACCATTGGCAGAATAGCGACGCGTGGCCTCCTTTATCACTTCTGAAATACTGCGTGTGCTAGCTACACTAATCACCAACCCTCGCATATCTTTATCATTGCTAGCTCTAGGCTCGGGCACGAAACTAAACACCGCCAGCCCCTGCCTACATCAAACCTCCGCGGCCCGAGCTGGCGGGTAGACCGTGCTGGGAGTCAAGGATCTGGCGCTCTTCCAATACCCTGTTCACGATCGGCACCGCGATCCCGGAGATTGGATGCACGAGGTGGGTAGCGGGTCTGTTCTATATCTATGAGGGCAAAGCTGTCGCCTGTGTTTGTGCTTGTCGCGAGCTGGGTGGTGTATATCCAGGGGAGGATTAGGGCTGTGCCGAGGGAATCAGGAGCGCGGGTGAGGAGGAGGAGGAGGAGAGTTGGGCAAGAGGTGAGGTTTCTCAGTCGTTTTGCTTATGAAGGAGGGGATCAGTGGTGCGTTTTCCGCAGATGCAGAGGGCTGGTATCTGGATGTACACAAACTGGGCCTCTGCGCGTAAGTTGGATGCTTGAGTGATGGACGCAGATTTCAACTTCATACAACAAACGCAGACGGCTAATACATCCAATCCATTCAATCATTGCTAAAGTCTAGACTGGCAGTAAGTGCCCACCTGATTTTCCCTTGAACTCAACCCTCCCCGTTTTGCGCATATCCCTCACATGCCGTCGCTGCCCTTCGCCCGATGAAGAACCGCCATGTTATCCCAAAACACCAAGCCCCTGTTATTCTCATATCAGACACCGAGGATAAGACCGATATACTTATCTTGCGAGCCATATTCCATCAGTTGCTCTCTCCTCCATCGTCATCCCATAAGTTCTGGCTGCCCGTGAGCGTACCTTCCAAATGCGGACTATACTCGAAGCGTGGACTCTGCAGGGAAGGTGCGACCCGTGAACGTCTTAAGTACGGCAGGTGCTCTTGGTCGCTCCTTCTTTTTGCGCTGTTAGACTGGGCAGGAGAGGACGGTGGCGCAGTAGAAAGGACTCTTGGAGTATACAGGCTTAAGGATTATAATGGCTTAGATATGTTGATTTGGTTACTCCTCACGTCTACACCCTGATTCTCCTCCTTTCCATCCCTCTATTTGATCTGATTACGTCCCATGCACCGATCGTACCTAAGCACCGTAAGCATTTCGCATCAAACACACAATGGAAATAGCAAACCCTCACCCATTAACCCCTAACTGCGTCACAGTCACCAGACTCACGGGCAGCAAGGTAATAATCCAAACAAAAGCCCCCGGAAGCCTCCTCCAGCCACGTTTGCCCCTTTTGGATATCAGTGACCCTCTCGAGAGCTACGATACATTTCCCCATCTTATATCCTATTCTATGAGTGCTCCCCCGGAAAATCTCCCGATTGGGCTGACGTGAGACGTATGTACTGGACTGATAGCCCGAGGTTCACCTCCAACTGTCGTGCGGGGCTGCCAGCAAGCAGATGCACTTAAAGCTTAGCACGTATCCCCTCAATGTCGAGGTATTATTATTTCTTTCAGTATCACCACCATCAATAGTATGATCATGGCCTTCACCAACAAAGTCATCGCCATAACAGGCGCATCATCCGGCATCGCGCTAGCCCTAGCCCACCACCTCGCGCAGCAAGGCGCACGCCTTTCCCTCGCCGACATCACTGCAGAGCCCCTAAACAAGCTCACAGACGAGCTCCGCACATCCGGTACCGACGTCCTCGCAACGATCCTCGACGTCTCCTCCTCCTCCGCCGTCGACGCCTGGATCACCTCAACAATCACCCACTTCGGCCGCCTCGACGGTGCAGCCAACATCGCCGGAATCGGAATGGACTTCACGAGCGTCGAGGACACACCCGACGAGATCTGGCACCGCGTGCTCGCGGTCAATTTGTCCGGGGTGATGTTCTGCGTTCGCGCGCAGGTGCGCGTTATGCAGCGCGGGGCGAGTATCGTCAACGCGACGAGTCTGGCGGGGATAAGGGGACGGCTGGGGCTGGGCGCGTATGTATGTGCGAAGCATGGCGTTGTTGGGCTTACGAGGACGGTTGCGAGAGAGGTTGGGGAGAGGGGGATAAGGGTTAATGCGGTTGCGCCGTAAGTTCTATTTCTTTCTTTCTCTCCAGTATCTGTCCATCTATCCATCTAGATCCTAGAGATAATAATGTTCGACCTTGGCTATCTCTCTATCTGCAGTGGACCAATCGAGACGCCGATGCTACAGGCTCTGCTTGAGAGTACGCCGTCGGCGAGTTTTGCTCAGACGACCAGTACGTATTCGACTCTGCCGCTGAAGAGGAAGGGTCAGGCGGAGGAGGTCGCGAGGATGTTTGCGTTTTTGCTGAGTGACGAGTCGTCGTATACGACTGGGGCGGTTATGACTGTTGATGGGGGCGCGTCTGCGTGATTACATCAATTAATTGTTTTGCTACAGTTCTGTATGTTGTTTTGCTATCAAGTAGCAATAAGTAGCTCTAGTCAATGGAATTACATAAGAAAATCCATGCTGGGCTTTACTTGAAGTATACGACGGAGTGTATATACACAAGAGTCGCACGAGACCTGACATGATACAAACTACGATTGCGGTCGTGGGCTATTCACTCCTTGCCCAATACGTGTTCGTGTATTTTCAGTGTACATGAATGATGTAATAAGGTATCTTGGTTTCCTGGGCAGAGGCACAGGGAATACTGAATGGCTTATGGTGTATATGTATCATTTCAGTCTAGAACGTCTTCTATTGGTGTGTCTGTTACGCCAACTTGGTCATCATGCAGGAATGTCCCTGTATGCAACCCTGGATTTATGCTGTGCAGGGTTTACTTTTCAAGGGACCTGCATCCATTTTTGACAGGCTGTTGATGCACATGGTCCAGCGGTCGTGCCGCTGATATATCTGCATGTAGTTTAACCTGATCTTGTACGATAGACGTACAGCTAAATATACTCCTCAAGCACCTCGACTACAGCATCATACCCCCGATCCTACGCCCACAGCAGCGGCGTGCGCTGATACTTGCTGTCCCGCGCGTTAACATCGACACGTCCAGTCTCCAGCAGCATTTGGACAACCTCGACATGCCCGTTCGCCGCTGCCCATGAGAGCGGCGTCCTGTCCCGGACTGTATCCCTCGCCTCAACGTCCACCTTGCCTGTCTCAAGCAACAACTTCACAACCCCATGCCACCCGCCCGACGCAGCAAGCAACAGCGGAGTCCACCCTTGATCGCCTGCAGCGTTGACATCGATCGATCCATTCCCCCGGTCAGCAGCCTCAAGCAGCATCCTCGCAGCAGCCGTATGCCCATACTCCGCGGCCAGCGCCAACGCGCTTTGCCCGCTCGCATCCCTCGCATCCAGATCGACCCTCCCCGTAGCGAGCAACACCTCCATCACATCTACATGCCCACCGGCAACCGCCCAGGCCAACGGTGTCCTCCCCCAACTCTCATCCCTAACATCCAGATTGACCTCGTCGACACCAACGCCAGACCGCGCACTGAAATCTAAAAACATCCTCACAACCCCAGCCCTCCCATTCCTCGCCGCCTGACACAGCGCCGACGCCCCCTGGCTCGTAAACGTCGCATTGAAATCCACCTTCCCCGTACCCAGGAGCAACCGAGCAACATCCTCAAACCCGCGCTCCGAAGCCCAGAAGAAACTCGCCTGCACGCGCCAATTGTTCGTGTCGAGATCAACCCTGCCCGTCTCAAGAAGCAGCCGCACAATCTCCGCATGCCCGCCCTCAGCCGCTATCGACAGCGGCGCGCGCGCAAAGATCGTATCCGCCGCGTTGACATTGATCCCCTCGGTGGCGAGGAGCAATTTCGCGACCGCCGTGTGGCCGCGCTGTGCGGCGGCGCAGAGCGCCGTGCTGCCCCCCGCGTCTTGCGCGTTCACGTCGACTTTCCTTCCCCCTGTCGTTGTCGTCGAGAGAAGGAGGAGGAGGACGAGATCCGATGAACCATACCAGGCAGCCCAGAAGAGTGTGGTTCGGCCCTCGCGATCGGTGGCGTTGACGTCCGCGCCATTTGCGAGACTTGCTCGCGCTGTTGGCTCGTGGTTGTGGTTGTTGTCGCAGACGGGGGGCTGTGCGGCGGCCCATATGAGTGCGCTGCTTCCATGATGCCGTGCATTGTTGGCGTATAGATAAGGGTTTGCGAGTGCGTGGAGGGATCTGTTTGTCCGGGCTAGAGAGGAGATGTCGCGCTCTTTCCCCTCGCTGAGGAACGAGGCGATTATGAGCAGGATTTCGGGGGGCAGGTCTAGGAAATGGAGAGACATGATGATTGCCGGGGTATGCTCTGCCCTGCTAAGCGTCTTTCTAGGGATCGATCGGATCGGATCAGATCATATGCAGCTTGAGGAAAGGAGGTCTAGTCACTTCTGTTGCTGAATCTCCTCCCCCGCTTCCTTCAGTCAAACGTCGACCTGCAGCAGTGCTAAGCCGGTTCGGGGAGGGCTGGTCTTGGCTTGCATGCTGGTATATAGCTGATTATGTATAGGAAGGAGGATATTATGACGGTTAACAGACAAGGGGAATAGCGAGAAAAAGCCTGTTTTTGTCTTGCTTTTATATCTTGGAGCCCTTTCGTCCTGGGGATATGTAGCGCGTAGACATTATATACATACATAGAGTTGCCGTATGTAATCTTTAATGTCGGCAGAGCAAGTTTGAAACACAAGAAACACAAAGGAAATAATCAACCACATGGGTAGGCACCTTCCTCATTCTCAGGAACATGCACCACATCCGGATCAGGCAGCGGGCCAGGCTCTTCGACAAGGACGTGTGTTTTGAGCTTCCACTCACTATCGGCCACTTTCTCGGCCATTCATTGTTCAGGCGAGTTACTCGCAAACCCGGCGTGGTGACTGCAAGAATCGGCTTTCCATCCAAGCGACAGTCCCCCGAGCCAGCGAATGCTGCGTCGCTGCAGCGACCCCTCTCGATCTGTGGTCGAACTCGGTCTCGGTCATATCATCCAGGCTTACGATTTCGGGGTCGAAGTCCCAGAACGAGAGCCCACTGCGTCGTGGGCGGCTCGTTTGTAGAGCGCAAATAGAGCCTTGTATGGCCTATCGCCGGGCCCGATCTTTGCCGGCTCCTTGAGAAGAAGTTGGACGGTCTTGCTGGCGAGCACGCTGGAGACCATGGGGTGGATGAGGGCCTTGCGATAATTCTCCGTCGCCTGCCCGAAGGTGCTGCTTTGGCCACGATCCTCCCGAGTGATATTGGCCAGCCGGCAGGTGGTGACCTTCCAAAGGTCATAGAGCTGGCGGTTCGCTGCATTTCCGCACTGGTCAGAGGTTTGGTTCCTTACTTACTTATACACTCATACATACCTTGCTTGAACTCCCTCCCAATGGTCCCCAAATTGTTTGCGAATTGCTGCTGCTGACTACGTCGTTCCTCCTCATCCACCTCCTCCTCGCCCTCCACGTCATCCTCAGCGCCGCCAGGGTTTGGACCCAGATACCAAACTGGATTCGTGTAGAACCTCTCCACCAGATCTTTAATAATGTACATGCTGATGAAGATCTCGGGGGCGCCATTGCGAGCCGCCTCGGGCCACCGCGGCATGAGCGTGTCAAAGTCCTCTCCCTGCACGCAATAGCCATGCACACTCTCAATGATAAACCGCTTATCCTCGTCCGAGAGCGCATCCATGTCGGCGAGGTCATTCAGCGCGTATGTAGCCGCCCAGTTGACCATGATATCATAGCAGACCGCATCGAGGTTGTCGCCCCATTGCGACCCGTCGCATTGCGCGAAGCCAGCGGGGAACGACCGGAAGAAACTGTCGCTATGGTACGCCTCGTGGAACTTGTCGAACAGACAGTTGTAATCGTCTTTCGCGTCGTTGAGCTGCCCGGTCAAATCTATGATCTTTTTGTCCTTGTTGCTGATGTTTATGCCGTCGTATCTGTCCAGCAGCCGGTTGTGCTCCTTGGTCAAGTTGTTCAGCTTCGCTCTGAGGTCCCTGATGAGGCGGTCCTTGTTGACGGCTGTACTCGTCCTGAGGGCTAAATTGGATGCGACTTCCTTTCTCGTTGAATTGGTCGCGCCAGGTTGACTTGCCTTGTCAGCCATTGCTGGCGATTTCGTTGCCTTTGTCCCCCGTTTCCGCTTCGCGGGAGTGGATTTCGATGCTTCCGTTGTCCGTTTGCCCTGAAAGATGGTAAGACACACAAAAACAACAGGGAGGGGTTGTGATCTGTGAGGATGGTTGACGTGCCTTGCTTTTGGGTGTCGTCGCCCGAGCCTTGGGAGGCATTGTGAAGCTCCCTGCCTAGGTCAAAGGTCAGCAAAAAAAAAAAAAAAAAAGAAAGGGATACAGCAGTTTTCCCGGCGGAAAGTTTCAAGAGTTGCAGTCGAACTTGCGGAAAGGCACATTCGATGAAGGATATTCAAGCTATCTTATGGTCTCGCCGCCTCTTTGTCTTTCGGCCGGGCTATTCATAGTACAAGAGGCGCCACGGAACCGGGCGTTTGGGGAGCAGAATAAAGGGTGAACCTACCATGCCCGCACCCGATTTGGCCGTTGGTATGAATGCGACTTGGGATATCATTCGCCGATAGTCACACAGATGCTAGCCGCAGAGATGCGATTAGCAGTGCATCAAGCACTCCCAAGTGGCTTTGTCCTGTGTAACATTCGTGCCATGGTTGACACGTAGTGGCATTTGAAACAAAGAAGCGGACTTCTGCCTGTCCGGTTTGGAACCAAGCGCGTTCAACAAATTTACTGGGGAGTTTGCGCTGCAGGACGGAGGAGTCTGCACGTCGTCTCTCCAGAGAAGCCCACCAGGATCGGTTAAACGCAATGGATGGCGGCGGACACGCGACATGACAGAATAGCCCGCAAGAAAGGGATGTAAGAGAAGCGCATAAGTGCCAGGCCCCGACGCAATTCCCTCAACCATAGCCGGGCAGGCGTTCATCTTCTTTTGCCGTTGAACTCGTCTCCCTCAGCACTATCCACATCTTCTTATAGAAAAGTGACACCCACAAATTATGACCCGGACTTACATCGTTGCGGTGGACTACGGGTTGACCTATACAAGTGAGTGGCTCCCGCGGTGCGACACCATCGCAACGCTCGTATCAGATGGTTAATTACTACTGGTAGAGGCCGCCTTTGTGGACATCGACTCCCCCCAGGATAATGTCGCTTTGGGGTATATACTAGACTGGCCCGATGGAAATGGAAAGCTGGTTGTGCCTTCGCAAATCGCCTATTTGACGACGGAGACCAATTGGGGTAATCAGATCCGCTCAGGCTTTCAACATTGTGCGTGGACCAAGCTGCTCCTTGACGACCAATTCCAACCTCGCAACCGGGAATCGGATCCTCTAATAGCCCAGAACGTCTATGGTATCTTCAGTGTTCCTCAGGGGAATGAAGCTATCGATATTGTAACCGATTTCCTTACTTGTGTCTACAAGCATGTCCAACAACACATCGTACGCAAGTCCCGTTCAACATTGACAGCCGTCGCCTTTGATTTCCGCCTTACCTATCCCACCATCTGGTCCACCAAAGCTCGAGATGCCCTGGAGAAAGCTGTGAAGGCCGCTGGGTTTGGACAGAGGGAGCAAGACTCCCTCACGCTTGTCACAGAAGCGGAAGCGGCCGCATATACCGTGCTGGTGAAGAAGAAACGTCAACTTATTGTTAATTTGGTTTTCTTTTTCTGTGATATACAGGCTAACACCAAGTCGCGAATAGAATATGCAAATAATCTGGGCGTCCTCATAAACTATAAACCGGGATGATTTGCAAAAGGAATGTGAGTTGCACTATGCCACACCCGCCAAGATATATATATGGGTGAGAAAGTAGAGTGTGCGGGTAGATGCCTGGATGTACCCCAAACTCAAATCACAGAAGTAGGAAGATACCTTGAGAATGATCAAACACTGTCTGTCTCCTAAGACACCGCTTTGCAGTATATGTAGGTGATGATGCTCTGGGAGTGAGAAGCCCTACAATCTTGTACCACCTGGAAAGGCGGAATGCAAAGCGGTCTAGCCATTCTGCCAGGTCTATGTATCCCCCACATTAAAAAAAAAAGATCAGCTGATCGAAACATCTTTGTTTCTTTTTGAACAAGACATCGATTTATTTGCATAGACTAGCCTACCTAATTCCTCTCCAGCTCTGCTCATTCCCCTTAGATACTCAACATGGTACAAATCCAAGACCTCAACGCCCACGAGGCCCCGCCGGAAGCGATCCGACTTCGGTATAAACACTACCACAAGGCCTCCGTCGCGGACATCGACTCAGATCCCGCGATCATCGATTTACAGGCGCTGGATGCAGACGATCTGCCTGCTAATATCGCGCTTCTGCGGCGCATACCGTGCGATGATCTTCAACCGGCGTTTGCCGAGTTCGCGAACGATAGGTCTGCGAGGGGGACTGATGGGGCTGATATACCTGTTTATACTCATCGAGCTGTGACTGGTAACTATTTTTTAATCTTCTTCTGAATAATTAGTTGGTTGCTCTTGCTGATATAGATTTGCAGGCCTGCTGATGGTGCCATCCCTGTTCCCGGCTGCGGTGCAGATCGAGCTCCTCTCCCGCTTGCTGCATCGCGACCTGCCCAACAGCGACCACAAGACGAATCTCCATCTTCACTATGATGTGACATACCCCGTTGAAACAGATGGAGATGTCACATATGAAAGTACAACACCAAAAGACCATATCACAGGGTCACAAACGATGTCCTTCTTCGAAGACAACCAAACCCGCACCTTCCCCCCGAAGGACCCAAGCGTCCACAAACCCTTCACCCTACAAACAATCCTCACCAAAAAACTCCGCTGGGTAACCCTCGGCGGGCAATACGACTGGACGGCAAAAGTCTACCCACCAGAACAAAAGCCGCCGCCCTTCCCAGCCGACATCGCCTCGCTCCTGCGCGCAGCATTTCCGGAAACGCAGCCCGAAGCCGCGATTCTGAATTTGTATTCGCCGGGGAACACGCTCAGCCCGCATCGCGATGTGAGTGAGGAGTGCGATGCAGGGTTGATCAGTGTTAGTTTTGGATGTGATGGGTTGTTCCTCATTAGCCATGATGATGGCGTGGGTTGTGAGGTTGTCAGACTCCGGTCGGGGGATGCGGTTTACATGGATGGGACGTCGCGCTTTGCCTGGCATGCTGTGCCCAAGGTCCTTGCGGGGACTTGTCCCGAGTGGTTGGCCGGTTGGCCGTGCACTGGGTATGGTGATACTGATGGTGAGGGAGAGGGTGCGTCGGGGCGCTACGAGGCTTGGAAGGGTTGGATGGCTGGGAAGAGGATCAATTTGAATGTTCGCCAGATGGTCGCTGACCAGAAATAAGCTCAGCAATGCCGGTGTGGCTTTATTTGTCGTGTCTGGACGCGGAAATACTGCTCTACCCGCCCTGGACGTTGCGCTGCTCTCGACAGGCCGGTTCCCGACCGTGCGATGTTTCTCGTGGATGAGGACTCCACTACTTCTCTGCGTGCCTCGAACAGGATTGTGACTGGGTTTACGACATATCTTTTAGTCGCAGAGCTCATACTCGAGTGAGTCGCGGGGTTCCATTTTCCATGATGCGGAGGAGGTTCATCAATGTGCCAGAATCGCAGGACAGTCTTGGGCAAAGCCCAGCGTGGAAAACGGTCAAAGGTTCCAATGTTTGGGCCTCGAAGCGAATTACAATTGTTGAGCCACTGGTCAATGGGCTTGTCGGCTTTGTTAGCCTGTTACACTCGGGCGGCTGGTCAGACACGCCAAGACGTGTTTCAGGGCTCCCTAAATCCTTCATCTCGGGACGCCCCTGTCGCCTCGGAGGATCCTGCAGCCCCGGCCAAGACCCTCGTTGTTCGATCTCCGTGCATCGCGCCAATCGAGTGGCTTTTCGTCTTGTTTCACCGTGCAACTGCCAACTCCCGTCCGCGAGCCAGGAGTGGTCGCGCCCAGACCCTGATTACTCCCGAGCGAACAGCGGCACCGCTAATTGAGCTGCGGGGGCTGGGCTGGGCTCGCTTTGTCGTACACAGAGAGAAAGGGCTCCAGGTGGTTTATTTATCTGAAGGTGGTCGTGGACATTGCCAAGGCTTGTCTTTGTTTGAACGCTGTCCGACACAATGCCGTTGCAACCCTTGACAGTTGAGCTCTTTGAAACGCGACCCGCGGGTCAACAGCACAGGGGGTATATAACCCAACAGCCGGTCACAATGTGCAAAACGAGGAGATCGGCAGACGCTCATTATCTCTATTCAGTCGTTCTTTTAGACCACTATTGACAGCTGCCGCTGTCCACTCTCCTTAACATGGCGCTTATCGTTCTTTTCTTTCACCTGCTGGCAGTGTTGTTGACCCTGGTTTCTGGAAAACCAATTTTGATCCCAAAAGCATCGCTGGACGATGCTGGCGCGACGACTCTCTTTGACGTGACCCTCGAGCATCTTGAAAATACCACCGTCAAGGCGCAGGTTACGAATGTCGGCACCGAGGGGTTCCGCCTCGTCCAGAGAGGCGGCATTCTCGACCATATGCCGACGAAAAAGGTCATTGTCAAGGGCGGTGGTGAGTCCAATATGTACCCTTCTTACACAGATAATAATGAACTAAGTCAAAACAGACACAGACCCCACCTTCACCGGCGTGCGCGTCGAATACATCCTCTCGCACCTAACAGCCGAAGGCTTCGTAACCATCTCCCCGAAACAAACTATCACATCGACCTTCGACATCGCAGATCTCTACGCCCTCACCCCAGGACAAGAGTACACAGCGGTCGCAGACGGCGCCCTGGAATACACAACCCTAAGCGACGAAACCAAATTCCTCAACACCGACTACCTCTCCAACACAATCACGTTCACGGCGCCAGCAGACGTGGCAAACCGCCTCGAAGACCGCTCAACGCTCGTCTGCTCAGACGAATACAACGCCCTGGTCCAAGACGCCATCACGCGCGCCGCGCAAATGGCCACCGCGGCAGCCACAGACGCACGCTCGGGGTCCCCGGGCGGACTCTTCGAGAAATTCTTCAAATCAACCGCGCAAGCAGACCGCGACGAAGTCGCCGGCCGGCTGGAAGCAATCGCGGCCGAAGCTACCTCCACCGGAAAACTCACCTACTACTGCGAGCCGCAGGAGATGGACCACTGCGCGGCGAACGTCGCGGCGATGATGTACCCGTCTCTCGACAGGGTTGTTAACTGCCCGGGTTATTATACTAGTACGCGGGTGTCGAATTACTGTGGATATCTCGACCAGGCGGCCATTACGTTCCATGAGTATGCGCATGCGGAGTCGTTGTACCCGCCCGGGACGGAGGATATCGTCTATGGGTATGACGGGGTTCTTTCGCTTACTACCGAACGTGCGAAGAATAATGCGGATTCGTTTGCGTATTATGCTTCTGGTATGATTGTCCTTGGGTTTTATATTTCTTTCTCTACTAGGTCTCTGTCTCTAACATCACCACCCAGCCGTCTACCTCCAATGCGCTGCAGATGACTCTGTCACAATCGGAACTCCACTCGACGTCGATCTCAGCAGCGAGAATACCGACCCGACCACCGTCACCTCTACCTCAACATCCACCTCCCAACCGGTCCCGACATACACAACAACGCTCACGACAACACTCACCGAAGCCGCTACCTCGACCGCAACGGAAACAGCCACTGTAACCGCCATCCCCACAGAAACAGACACGCAGTCGCCGACCGAAACTATCGCCCCGGAAACTGGTGGTGGAGGTGGCTGGGGTGCGGGCGGTGGGGTTGGATGGGATGATTATGGCGATGATACGGATACAGACTCTGGCTCTGGCTCTGGCTCTGGCAGTGGGATGTGGCCCGGTTTTGGTTGGGGTTGGTCGACGCCGGGGGCTACTACTACGGCCGTGGAAAGTGCTCCGACTGGGACGCCGACGCCTGTGACCACTTCCACCGGGACGAGTCTGTTCAATTTGCAGGATCTGCTGGATTGGCTGGCTAGTAAGTATACTGCGCAGTCTTCCCAGACTGCCCAGACGTAGTCGACTTTGTGACTACAGATATCTTGGTAGATCCAAGTCTGTACTCTACTATCTAGAGCAGCAAGACTGAATTCTCGGATGTTTTCACATCAAATTTCATGGTACCACCTGATGAAATGTGACTGAATCAAACCTCCAGTCTCTTTTCCATATCTAAATACATATCTAAACGGAAGGCGAATAAGTCTATCAGGCAGGAATCGAACGCCGCGCACGTAATCACAGAGCCTTGCTCTTCACACATCACACTAAAATACCAATAATACAATGGTCAACCATGACAAATGCCAACAGCAGTGCGAGTCGGCTACTGCCCATCATAAATCTGAGCTGGTGTCAGGCGGAAGTCCCCCTTGGGCCATTCGGCCTTGGGAATCGTGTCGCGCAAAACATGGCGAGCAGTGAGGGCAAACCGGAGTTTTGCGCCGCCGCCCTTCTCAAGGACGACCGAATGCTGTAAACATTCTTGTTAGTCCATTGCTGACAGCGGAGACGAGCAAATCCACATACCTCGTAATACTTCTGCACCCCAGCACCGTGCATAACCACGATGTCTCCATGATGCAACTCTGTAAGGATGCATGGCGGCGCTTCAGCCGCGCGTGTCCTCAACTGTTTCTCGTCCTTGCCCTTCCCCTTGTTCTTCTCCTTGTTTTCATCATTCCAAGCTTTGTAGGTTTCCCACCATAGCTTCTCATATTGGCCCTGTGTCAACTCTTTGTTGTTGAGTCTTTGCCTGAGCGCCAACCGCCAGTCGCGGCCTACACATCCCGGCAAGATAGGATCATCCTTCGTGAGCGTCTTCCTGGGGCTTGTGGATTTCATAAACCCGTTGTAGTACTTATACTTCATTCGCAGGGATTTGACAGCTTTTGCGCCGAGAGAAAGAGAGGCAATTGTCGGGCCAAGGGTATTTTCGCCGTCATCGTGGTACTATTTACATTGGACACCGCTTAGACTTGCATTGCTCCGCTTGCGATGGGGCCTACCTACATTGATTGCCATATCCTCAAAGTAGCCCAGGGCAAGGAGTTCGTTGGGAGCGTGAGCTGTGCTGCCCTCGGCTCGTGCGGCCCCATCAGTCGCCCACGTCAGCCGCCCCAAAACCCGGAGAATGGAGTCGGGGGCCTTGCTGAAGGGCAGAGAGTTGACAGAAACGACGAAACCGTATGGCATACCCTAATCAAGGTTAGTCGTGGTCACCAAAGAGCAAAGAGGGGACGAACGTAATTGACTGCAAACTGCGCATTCAACGTCCCGTCCACTAGGGAACAACGAATTAGCATCATAGCGGAACTGATGAGAGGAAACACTGTACCCATTGTTTGGTTAATGGGATATCGCTGGAGACCCAGATTAGTATCCTGGAGCTGTACGAACAGGTCATCAGGCCCATTAGCTCTCCCGTTGATGAATCGGTTCGACACAAAGTGTGTCATAGTTCCCGCTCCTGGAAGAACATAGGTCAGTCGTCTGTACGGAGAGAATGAGGCGTCGTCGAAACTTGATGTGATGAGTTCGGTATCCCTGTCTGCGTCAAAGACAATGGCACGTCTGATAGGGGCCACCTCGTAGTCATCGATGACAGCGCGTAGTGAAATCGGATACATCTGCAGTCTTCGCTCAAAGCCGCAAGATTCATCGCATTTCCAGCCATCCCAGAAACGACGGGACAGACATTGTCGACACTTGGGACAGACCACCCCCATCTTCCATGCGTTGCGCGTAAACGTTGAATGAGGGTCTCCATCCGGGATGACGGACAGATAGTCGGGAATTAGGCTGTAATGAGGGCTAGATGGTGGCTCAACACCAGGCACATGGCGAAATGAGAGGAATATGGGATCATAGGTCAGGTCCGATGGGGGAGCGTCCCCGTTAGGGAGTGTCCAAAAGTTAGCGCAGTTGCTGTTGATACATATCCACCCAACGGTATAGATCTGAGGCCCATTGACGCCGCAAGTAGCGCATCTGTGCTGAACAGGCTTGCCCCAAACGCGCTCAGCGTTTGAGGGAGGCGGAGGAGACCCCTTGACGGCCCACCAACTTTTCTTCTCCAGGTCGACTTTCTCTAGACGGAGCCTCACGGCGACATGGTTATCAATTTTCTCCTGCCAAACATACGAGACTCTGAAGTAGTACATGACGTTGAGGGGGTGGGGAAGTTTGCGCTTCAGGAGCTTGTTCTTATTTCCTGAAAGGATGTTAGCAGCAGACCGTGAAACTGTTGGACTGAAAGGCTTGCCTATAACCACTCCAACGGCGATCCCATACTTGAAGCTATTATAGGCAGCTCTGCCAGGCCCCTTGTCGGTCTTCTGGTCGGAAATTTGAGTTAGATTCCCGTCGGCGTCTTTCTCACTCGAGCCACCCCTGGTAACGTTAGGACCTGGTCGAATGAGCAGAATAATGAGGATGCAAACATTCGAGTAATAATGATTTCATCGTCGGCATATGACCGCACGCCACCATCACCGCTGATAAACATCCCGTATAGAACGCCGTCTCTAGTGTACATCCCTCCTTGGAACTTGCGAAACCAGGGAAGAGCATCTCCGAGGGGAGTCCGAAACTATACAGAGCACATTAGCAAACGTGCACGTTATGCAGCTCTCTCTCGAGCAAGCTACCAACCTTGGCCCATGCGGGTGGCTCTCCGTCAACGTCCGGTTCTTCGTCGGCAGGGGGAGGGTTTGTGTCTTCGCGATCAATGTCCATCTCGTCACCGTCACTAGCATCTTGAGTGTTATCGATAGCATTATCAGCTTGCGCGGCACGGATAGCTTTGGCCCTCGTAGCCGCAGCTATTGACATTAGCTAATGCGGCGAAAACTCGGCGACAGGGTGGATGTGAACGATGAGTCCCGTACCTTTGGCAGTTGATCCTGTCTTTCTGCCTCCTGCAGCTTTCGGCTTCCTAATTGGGGTCGCTGTTCCTTTCCGTGCCATTGTCTTGAGCGTATATTTCGGGGGGTGGGGGAGGGGGGTAGATATGTGGACAGGTCGATGAGGGTATGGATCCCGCGGGTCACGCCGTGCCTTCCAGCGGATGAAACTTGATTTCGGTATTGTATGTGCGATAGTAGTGGGATAGGAATTGGAAGAGCGATGGAATCGAGTTTCAGAGGTGGTCTTCTCTTCTGTCAGAAGGAGTCCAGGGCATTATCAACTCGTTGCGTGGGAGAGAGAACCGGGGAATATTCAAAGTCGAAACCAACGCCAGAGGCTTGGAAACAACGAAAAAAAACGCCTGGGAATTGGATGAAAAGCCCCGAAATACGCCAAACTCGAGAGAAAGATGAGGAAAAGGACAAAGGGTGGGGGAAGGTCAAAGATTCTCAGACAGCGGCGGGCACGGGGGGTTCCTTCCATTTTGGTGCACCTTCCCCCCGAACCTTCGATCCAACTTCCAGACTGGGTGTGTATTTTGTGGACTGGGCTGGGCAACGAGAATTGGCTGGACTTGAAAGCATTCAACAATCCCACTACTACTAGTAGTAGTAGCTGTTTGGTTTGTGCCGTTCTTTGTAGCCACCTTCGCTTGTCTCTCGTCCGGGACCGGATCGACGAATATAGCAGCATTCTTTCTCTCGCCAACATGCTATTTCTATTCCGTTTGACGAGAACCCGATTGGATTAAGTTCCCATGGGAGATCCGAGTCCAGGCGCCAAGTCGGCTGCATACGAACAAAGTTTCTAACGGGTGGTGTGAAACGGTTCCATTTCTTTGTCTGTTGGGGATACAAGGCGCAACCAACCAATTCAGACGTTCTCTATGACGGTCGTTCTGTCTATGGCAAAACTCAGCGTTGAGGGACCTCAGGTCTGATTATGAGAGGAACGTCGTTTTGTTTTGGACTGTCAGATGGTTGAGCTATATCGGCGGAAAAGCTGTCATCGTCCATCAGTATAGCGGAATAGATACGGAATACGGAATATATTTGGCAAACCGGACGCTTAACAGAGCGGGTCAACCACATGGACACCAAGCCACATATAATAGACAACGAGGTGCTGTAAAGGTCCGGAGACTGGGTTGGCTGAAATCCATGGGTAATAATATCCATACTATACTACTAGCACTGCACAAGGTGAAGTCACCTGCGTTCCAGCCTCTGTTTTCCGCATTATATTACATCAAGTGCAAAATACAGTGTGTTCAGCTGTTAATTAAGAAAGTCCTAAAATCCAAACCACTGGTTGGCTGGCTGCCATCGTTCGAGTCTGATACATCCTCTTAAACGAAGACTAAGACTCGATACTAGAAGGTCAGTAGTAAAGCTCCACCGCATCCAGAATCTAGAATTAATCAGCATAATCCTCAAACCACTATCAAGAGCGATACTCACCACATTAGGACTCAAAAAGTCATCCCCACTGCTGCCCGAGACAACGGCGATGTAGAGCGAATTGTCACCCGCAACCAACTCGTCAGCGGCGAAGGAGTACGTATACACCTCTCCATACCCTCTGTATGCGCCACGAGTCACACCGCGAGAGTCAATCTTGGTCGGTGCAGAGGGAGTATCGCTTTCAGCCTCGTTGAGCGTAACCTGCGGTCTTCCGCCGGCGAAAGCAAGCGTCGTAGCGATACGGAGGGTGACCTCGTCTGTATCGGGAACCGCGTCGAGAGAGAATTGGATCTCGAAGTTGTTGTTGACATCGACGAAGAGGGCCATTGGGAAATCCGAGTCTGCGGACTCGCCAACGATAAACGGGGTCGGGTTCCAGTCAGCCATCCGGTCGTCGGACGGGTGCATGCGGAGTTGATTTGCGGCGTTGCGGAAGCCGGTCGGAGTGCCGTCGTAGTCGCCGATCTGAAAGATTGTTGTGCGATCTGCGGTGATGATTTCGTTTGTTGCGCTCAGGGAAGCCGTCGCTGTTGCACCGGCGGCGACCGATACGGTGGTCGTTGCGGCGAGGAGCTCGTCTTGGTAGAGGGCCATTGTGTAAGTGCCCGCGACCAGAGCTGGAGAAGTGAAAGAGCCGTCGGATGCGGTGGCCCAGGATTGGTAGTCGTCGTTGTACCAGTGGACAATGGCAGGGAGTGAGGAGGAAGTGCCATCGACGGAGCCGGTGATGTAGCCGCGTCCGGATGAGCCGACGTAGCCATCGAGGTCCAGGTCATCGAAGAAGGAGACATCGAAGTCGTCCCAAGAGGGAATGCCTGAGCCGCTAAATGAGAGAATGTAGGGGCCGAAGAAGCCTGTACGGTAGGATTCGGTCTGGACATGGCCGGAGTTCATGTAGAAGGTAACGGAGTGGTAGCTGTCGACCAGGTTCAGGTCGATGTCTCTAAAGAATGGACCTCCAGAGGACTTTTCTCGAGATTGAGTGTTGGAGAGGAAGCAGGCGTGCGCAGAGCTATCCGACTTGTATGCGCAGTACACGTCGTCGTCAATGAAGCGCTGGGAGGAGTAAAACTGTTTCTCATCAGCGGTAACCCAATTGGAATGCAGACTGATAGACTGACCTTGCTTCGGGTCTCTCCATCAACAAGGTAGACGTCGCTCCCCTCGATCGCGGTGCCACCGGCAATATCAGAGACGTCGCCCTCCTTGTATGCTTCTGGAAGATTCACCAAACGGGCAATGTAACGCAGTTCACCTACGGATGGCTCAGCCAGGGCATTTGTGCCCATGTAGATGGCACTGCGCCCGTCTTCGAACACGTAATAGTGCGTCAGGTCGAAGTCATCGCTGTCAATGGTGGCCGACACGATAGCGTAGTCTCCTATACGATATTAGCCACGCAGATAAGGATAGAGTGTCGAGACAAAGACCTTGAGTAGTGTATGACACAGAGGCAGCACTCCCTAGGCCCGATGCAATATGGCTCAGCGTTCCAGAGTACTGGTACTCCGTGCTACGATACTGCAGCGAGGAAATCGAGCCGGTGCTGTCGATGGTGACAATAAAGCCGTCGTCACCCTCGACATCAACGACGATACCATCATCAGTCTCCTCGACGGAGAGAGCTGCAACGAGACTAGCAGTAAGAATTGCAGACCAAATCAACATGATGGCGAGTCGTAGGTTGCGCCAAGGGTGAGTAGGATAGGGCTGATGCAGACATGATGCTAAGTCCGGGCCAAGAAGCCAAACTTATACCCCAGACTCTGCAGAAACAGTCACTCGGTGCATCTTTACTACGAGGAAATTGGCAGTTGTTCCATATTTCCGGCATATAGATTAAACGAGCTCGTCATCGCGCGGTCTTCAGGCACGGGGCGCCGATCTTCAGGGAATATGTCTCGCCTATTGGAGGAATATTCGTCAGTTGATGATGCCGACATTGAAAGGGGTGTCCAGCAAATGTCCCCGTCTGGCCATCTATTTGCCAGCTTAGCGTGTCTAGCGGAGAATTATGTACCTCTGCTCCACGCGGCCTTTGGGGCAAATTAATATATCCGAACCCTGCCCCTGTCGCGTGGGGAAGCTTAGCAGTGCGCTCCACCACATCCCCCACATGCCCGGAGTTTGAAAGTGGGGGAAAGGATTAAAAAAGGGAGGAGGCCTAACTTGCGTCACCAGCTATTCGGATCAAGAATGTATCCCAGAATCATGGCAGAGCCCTGTTACACAAGCAGACGATGATGGCCAGGTCAGCAGCCCTCACCAGCACAGCCCCTCTTGGAAATGCATGTGTTGGCATTCGGCGCAAGGCTGCGCTTCAGCCTCACTGCGACATGAAACTGCCTCGACCCCCGCTTACCCTCGTCTTTTCGCAAATACTCATCAAACTCAGGGCGCAAAACTGGAGATACCCACAATTCGATGGCTGACCCTCTTTCGATCGCAGCAAGCATCTCCGGGCTGGTGTCGCTTGCGGGCAATCTATTCCGAGTATTGTGCCAGTTTGGAGCCGAAGTTAAGGAATATAAAAAAGAGATCAGTCAGTTTCAGTCGGAAGCAAGGCGGCTGTCCGTTCTACTTCAGGATCTTTCGCTTCTTGCCACTTCGCTCGAGACGGAGCCCGTGGATAGCACCTTCCACTTGGAACACGCCAACGAGTGCGAGAAAGCTCTTCACGACATCAAAGCTCGACTCGAGAAGAATCACACAAAGTCGTCTGGCAAAGGTGTAGTTAAATCCGCAGTTACCAGGTTAAAATGGCTGCATTTCAGCAGGGAGTTCCAGAAGCTGCTGGACGATCTCTCCCGCCACAAGGAGACAATCACTCTGGCGCTGTAGACAGATTCAATGAAGAGTCTGTTGCGAGTCTTGTCAAAACAAAGTGAGATCTCCGACGGGTTAGATGACATTCGTGGGACTGTCAAGGAGATCAAGACCAGTCTCCAACTCCGCCACCCGATGACTGGCTTATGGCTGACGGAAGGCAAAGATCTCAAAGAGTAGCTCTCCCAGCCAAACGCAAATGTCTGGATGAATGGCATTCCAGGAGCGGGCAAGACGGTGCTTGCGGGATCAGTTATTGAGAAAGCCCTGAGCGCAACATCCCGCATACAATCCGAGGCAACATGTTTCTTTTTCTGCGATTACAAGGATCAAAAGTCGCTGGAGTTGGTAAACATCTTCTTCTCGAGCAGTATCATACCGAACTGCATCCCGATTCCCAAATCCGCAGACCCGACACGGCCACGCGAGCTTATAATAGCGATGTCAGATGTACTTAATCGGGTTCTTGTTGTTGTCAACGGTATTGACGAATGCGGCCCGAACTCAACAGTACTAAACGCTCTATCTCAGCTTGCCCGGACCTCCCCAGAATCTCAATATGTTTGATGAGTCGGGATGAACTTCACATTCGAGAAGCATTGCATATGGACCATGTTCACCCCTCGTGTACGCTCTGTGGAGCGTCAAGCCAGCTATAGTACAATGGCTCTTGGACCATAGAAACTATGATTGGAGCGCAATTTGGAGGGCGGTTGTAAGGAACATCCACATGAGGATCCCATTTCTCTTGCAGTGAGAAGCCTCGAGCTAAATTCCGTCCTGATGAAAACGCTCTGCGCGTCATCACCATGACGCGGTTGCTTGCCTCCTCGAGGCTGGGGCCAATCCGGACTCCCCAGACCGTGACTTCCCGTCTGTTTTGCACCTAGCAGCCGATATCAATGATATCGAGCTCTTGAAGATCGTGTTTCCGTATTGTAAAATCGCCCACGGCCCTGAAAGGTCCGCTGGCTATCTCTCGCCCCTGGCATTCTGTCGTTCTCTGGAAAGCGTCCGCTGGCTCGAGGGCCACGGTTATGAGCTTGAGCGTATGTATGAGCAAGGGGTTGCGCCCCTCCATTGCTTGCTAAGTTGGGAAGGTCCCCGTAACTTCATTTTACAAGCAGACCTACTCAGGAAACACGGGCTAGCCGGAAGACGAGTCAACCTCGACGTGGCGGATGACGAGATGGTGAAGGCGATTGTCCAGTACATGCCACGACTCATACGCGCTCTCGGAAAACACTGCGTCTTTGCCATGTTCCCATCCGAGCCAGAGTCCGGGTTAAGTGCCTTGTGTGTAGCAGCAGCATTGGGAGAAGTGGACTGCTGCCGTGCCCTAATATCCAATGGGGCAAACATCGACTACGAAGGCCGTATCGATGGCAGCCCATTATCAGTGGCGATTCGATTCGACCGACTTGACGCTGTTAAATATTTGCTTCGGGCAGGGGCCTCCGTCGCATATTATAGCAAGCGCGAAGGCCGGTGGAAGAGCGTCTCACCCCGTGCATTTCTACCCTGTCATGTACAAGAAGATTTATCGTTGGATGCTTGTGGAGAGATACACCGAGCAGCGGAAGATTTGCTTTTGATTTACATAGACCTAAGTGTTTTTGCGATACCCAAATTGTGGAGCTTTAATGTGTTGGGCTTATGGCGGCGAGTTTCTTGTTTGCGAGGGGAAGGGCGAAAAGGCATACGCGGGGTTGAACCCTCATTACACCTCCTGCTCCATCAGGCAGATGGTAGTCCTCAGAATTCTAATAGGGGAATAAATGTCCGAGTAGATGTGCAAATGCTGATTCCACCGGTTCCTGTAGGGGAAGGCGCGGACGGCTTCATCCCTGGATGGACCTTTATGCACCTTGAATGAAGCAACCCACTATATTAATATTCTTCCTACCTATCACTTATTGAGTATTCTCTGCAATGTCCTTGAAGAGGCCTCGAGACAAGCCAAGCAAACCAAGCCCCGCATTATCGCCGATCATCAACGATCCCTGCCTCATTCCAGTGGCCGGAGGATATCCGAGGCCGAATGACGGAGCAACTCCTGCAGATCGCCTGCTTTTAAAGCCTGCAGATTCCCCAGACTCTCCCTGTCTCCCTGTTCTGCATTCCCCGTCCTGTACGCAAAAATGACCTCAAAATTCACCGCTGCTTCCCTCCTGCTCGCTCTGGGCGCTGCCGCCTATGAAAATGCCACATTCATCACCTACCAGCCTGCATTTGAAGATATCATCGGCCCCAACCCTAAACTTGAGCTCCTGCTTCATAACGAATCCTACCCCTTTGCTCACGAAGCACCCGTATATTACCCCTCAAGGGAGGATATCTTCATGGTCGGCAACTACCAGACCAAGACCGGCGGCCAACCAATCCAGATCTCTAAGATGCGCAGCAAGAACGGCGTCTACGAGCGCGAGGAGATCTTCCCGGATATCCCCATGGCCAACGGCGCCGTCAACTACAAAGACGGCATCCTCTTCGCCGCCCAGGGGACATTCGACCGTCCATCGGCCCTGATCTACATGGACCCCGAGCCGCCGTACGCGACTGAGGTCCTCCTTGATTCGTTCAATGGGCGTCGCTTCAACAGTCTCAACGACGTAGTCATCCACTCTGATGGAAGTATCTGGTTCACGGATCCGACGTATGGATACGATCAGGGCTTTACGCCTAAACCAGACCTCCCGCACCAGGTCTACCGCTTCGATCCCGAAACTGGATCCGTCCGCGCCGTTGCTGATGGGCTTGGTCAGCCGAATGGTCTTGCCTTTTCACCGGATGAGTCGATCCTCTATGTCACTGACACGGATGCTCACCGCGGAAACGGTGATAATAACGCTGAGCGGGCCGCTACAATGTAAGCCATCTATCTCTTCCTTCCTCTTCAGCCCGCCAGACTGACTAACATATCCATCCAGCTACGCATACGACGTAAAAACATACAACGCATCCCCCTTCCTGATCAACCGGCGCGTCTTCGCCTACACCGACAACGGTATCCCCGACGGGGTGAAAGTCGACACGAACGGCAACGTGTACAGCGGCTGCGGCGACGGCGTGCACGTCTGGTCGCCCGGGGGTGACCTGCTCGGCAAGATCAAGCTGCCCAGTGTCTCGGCGAATTTCTGTTTCGCGCAGCCGGGTGTTATGTATATTCTTAATGAGTATAAAGTTTGGAAGGCGACGTTGAGTCCCGAGACGAGGGGGGCGCTTTTGGGGTTGTAGGTTAGTTTAGGAAGCTAGATGAAACGCATTGAGGTGGAATGAGTGCGGATTAGGACAGACAGAGAGGACTTCTGAAGAGTCTCACTACATACCTAGACAAGCATCCACCGTGGACCCATTGAATTCGACTCTCAGCCCCCCATGCCTATGTCTTGCATACACAATCTCACCACTTAGAAACAATAAACGTATCCCTATCCCCCCTCCTGCAGGGGTGGCGCGCGCTACTTGTATCGTCGCCGGTTGCAAAACGTAGGGTAGGGTTGTGTTTGCGGTGTTAAGCGGGATTAATGAATGATGTTTAATTGATCCTAGGATCTAGACTCGGCCTATTCAGCTCTGCAGTTTGCGGTTTTATACTAGCGGGCTGGACATATCAAAATGCGGATAAGGGTAAGCGCTTGGAGGCTGCTATAGTCCAATGTCACTCCCTCCTCTTCGGCCAGAATGTTTATCTTATCCTTAACCAAACAGATCCCTGTTTCGCAACATACACCAACACAGCCCATACCCTAACCACACTCCAACACATAGGAACCAATGCGCCCACTCCCCAACTCACTCAATTCCCCTCCCTCGTAACAACAAAAAAATCCCCCCCATCGTGCCACGGATCAGACTGCACAATATACTCCCCCAACCCGCGCATCTTATTCCCCTGGTCTTCACTGCCCAGGGCAACGGCAACCTCACCGTGCGGGGAAAAGTATGTCGCGATGCCCTTTTGCCCCGGGGTATACGCGATCTTGGCGTCTTCGTTCGGTTTGATCGTGTGCGGCGGGTTGTGGAGGTCGGCGCTCGACATGAGGGATAGCGTGTCGCCGGTTTTGTTGGAGAGGGTTACGTGTGCTGTTGGGAGTGTTAATGTGTATATGTCTATATATAGAGTGGTGCTTGTGGTGGTTGGGTTAAGTTGTACATACACATTTTTGGTAAGGTTGGTGAGGCGCAAAAGGTGGGTATGGAAGGGGGGAAGCAGGAGGGAATCGCGTTATGTCAAGATCTTTAATTGATTGCGACGGAGGGAGGTCTGAAACACCTTTATAACGTGCTGGGGAAGCCCGTGTGGAGAGGAAGAAGTGGGGACCTTCAGCTTCCAGATCTCCAATCTGTCTCAGCTGCCCAACAAATCAGAGACTAAGATTCGGGGACATTCTTCACGCTTAGCCCGTTGGAACCAGCCCAAAGATATGAGCTTTAACTCGGATAGCTTAGCTCGAGACACCAACTGATGTCAGCCAGCCTCTTTATGCAAGCCATGCCCGATCAAGCTAAGCTAACTAAAGGTTGCCAGCGAAAGGAACTGGTGGCTGGTGCGCTAGATCAGTGGGACGGGACACAGAAAAAAGATTATGATTTGCTGAACGGATTACCGGCTAATCGTAATCTAGACGCTCGCATCCATGGCACCTTTGAGAAGAATGGAGATTGGACGTTTGCATGTCCCCACTCATTATGCATGGTGTCTTGGAAGTGGCTAGCTAGACTCTGAAGTGGCAGAGTATCTATCTATCTACCTGCCTACACGGATATCGGTATGTGAGTGTTAGCTAGCTGTAGTATTGTGTACACGGGACGTAGTCAAGTCGTGTTTAGCAGTATAAGCTGACTGGCTGGGGTGTAGAGAGAAGAGAGAACCCGTAACAACAACCTAGGCAGGAGCAACCCCATCCTTTTTTATGCACGTTCCTCCTACAGAGCTGATGAGGGGCAATACATAATGTCAGAACCCCGAACCTCTCGGCTTCTTTGCAGAGCGACCGGACACCCTTCCAAACCCGCGCTTATCAAGTCATGCACGAGTACATAACTATCGGTTTGACTTTCTACATCCCCCGCGTCAGCCAGCCAGCCTTGTTTCTGCAGGCCAGGCCTGAACAGGCTAGCTTATCATTTTTAAGTGAAGTGAAAGGAACGAGCGAGTGGTGGCTTCCACGTCTAGTAGTTATGTCGCCATTGATGAGCGGCTAGCTCTGTATGGAGTAGTACATACCTAGTGAGATTGACCCAACGACATGGATCCCTCATAGTATGTATACATAACATACAACCTTAAAAGCAGCCAATACCTAATACCTCGGGAATAGCTGTACAGCTCCATAAAATTTAATCCCAGTATACCAATGCCTCGTTGCATTTCCACTTTGCAAGTGTCATCTTATTCATAGACTGCTTCTCCTATTACTAGTAATCTCTTCGAGCAGAGCTGTCTAGGAATAGTCTCTTGAATCGAGCCTTAAAAAAAGAAAATGAAAAAGAAAGATAAAAGAGGCTCCTCGCGCCTTAGCAAAGAGAAAAAAAAAAAATCAAACGAGATCATCACGATACTCCCTTCAACCAACTCTACCCCCAGAAAAAATGCCAGAACAAATAAAGGAAGAAATCTCTACAGACTCTTCGCAATCCACACCTGCAGCTTGTCCAAACAAGCATGCCCGCAATCCTGCACATCCTCCGCATGCTGATACAGCGCCGAGAGCTTAACAAACTCTTTATAGCAGCTTGGACACCTATAGATCCAGCCATCGCCCCAGTTGTTGATATACTTGCGGCTCTGGTAGCACTCGTGCGCGAGATTGTCGATCTCCGCCTCTGTCATCCGCGACGCGCACGCGCCGGACTCGAGGTGGATCAGCATCCCCGAGAACGATTTGAAGG
The DNA here is from genome assembly GCA_000812125.1 of Aspergillus ustus. NCBI lineage: Eukaryota > Fungi > Ascomycota > Eurotiomycetes > Eurotiales > Aspergillaceae > Aspergillus > Aspergillus ustus. The sequence continues at coordinate 85,816 of JOMC01000174.1, forward strand.
TGTGGTTGCACCCGTAGCAGCGCATTATGCGCGGTTGGTGGGTTTGCTGGTGCTGTTCTTCATAGTCAGTACGGAGTACGCCAGGCCGATGCGTTACTTCTAGAGTAGTAGGAGGGCGGTTACCATCCGCAAATTGTTCGCATTCGCAAAATAATCCCCACACTTCACACACAGGTTATGCACGGCGACGTCATGCAGGCGAAGCTTCTCCCCCGAGGGATGATTAAGGTTACATGTCGAGCAGCAGAAGTGGAAATCCTCAAGATGCCGCTGCAGCTCGGCAGCCGTGTCGAAATCGTGTAATCGGCCACAGGTCGGACAGATATTATGCCGACTGGACTCGCGGAAATGGGCGTCGCGCGCGGCGCTGGACACGAAGACGCGGCTGCATCGCTCGCACCAGTCGTGTTGGGTGGTGAAGCGGCAGTGTGAGTATAGGGCGGTTTCGGAGATGAAGGAGCGGGCGCAGAGCGTGCATTCGTAAGAATTGGTGGTGCCGAAGGCGTCGGGGAAAGGAGGTTGTTGGACAAGGTAGGGGCCTATACTCCTCATTGTTTACTGGTAGTATTCCGTTCTGGAGTGGGATTCGGTGCTGGCAAAGGTCAGGCAGGGTGGTTGAAAGTGGAAACACGCGGGGGAGCTCGGAAGGGGACGAGCGCGGGGGATCGATCATTTCCAACATACGTGAGGTAGCTGGACCTGTCAGATTGGAAGACCTTCGGTCTGCGTGTGCTCCTGCCAAGCATACGCTGACGTATCTAATTGGTTCATCCCGTGCTTCCCCGACTCCGATCGTCGATCAATATACTGGTCACGTGAGTGGCATCAGGCGAGGCCCTTTATGTTATTGGCCTGTGCAGGAAGGTCCATCTAGTCAAGCGATAGTTACAGTATCAGTCGTTGAACTTAATCGGTGATCTCCGACGGACCCCTATCGGGACGTTGTCGCTGCCTTATCGGCGAGGCAGGTATCGTGACACAAATACAGAAGAGTTACCCACGAAGAACATGAGTTCTCCAAACCACTTAATGATTGTTTTTATTCAAGGATAGTAATATATTTATGAACAAATATCGCATCTGCTATGATACTGAAATTGGACATGGCCGACCAACATTGCGATTGGCGCAGAATTCACGGGGAAGGTGCAATCTCGAGCAGCTCGGAATCGTTGGCGATACCGGCGTTGTTGACGGTAGCGTCGAGATGACCCCAGACAGCAATCGCCTTGGAGATCAGGACCTTGACGTTCTCTTCGGTCGAGACGTATTTTCCTTCTCTCTCCCTGTCCCTTGGGATTGTATATACGCACCTTTTGACCTTCCGCGGCACGGCGTCCGGACACGATCACCTTCCATCCCTGGCTGGCGAGGAGCTCGGCGGTTTCCTGGCCGATTCCGCCGGTGGTGCCTGTGATGAGAGCAACCTGAGACATGTTGGAAGTTTTGGGAGATTGTATTGGATAGATAGTCAAATGAAGAGAGAATCAAAGTGAATTGATGAGATGCGATGAGATGAGATTGAGATGGGATTCGAATACATGGTCGCAAACACACCTTTTATATCTGGTCAGTCCATTGCCTCTATACACTATCGATCTGCGGATCGTGGCGGCAAGACCAAGTTCGCGGGCACACAAAATGCTGGACCATGAATTCATGACCTTTCCCCACCACTGTCAATCACACTCTTTGTATGCGGCCGCATGCTTGGAATGGTTGGGCTTCGAGCGGCCGCATGCCCGCCGCCATCACCTCGTCTGGAACTATGGGGATGCGTACCTTGGTACACTCCCAGCCCCGCCTATGTAGAGCTCCATCCAAACCTGTCAGCGCGGATCAGCGGCCGCTGCAGATGCGTACTACGTAGATCACTGGTACGTAGTAACAAACAGCCTTGCCTCCCTTGTTAACGGCCCCGCAGTCATCTTGAATGAATGGTATGTACCTATGTACCTGCCGAACCACTTTCTGCGCGACCGAGCGAATGTGCTTAACTCAGCTCCACTTGTCGTGGAGGCATATTCGGAGATAACGACGGAGTTGTGTCTACTAGTCTTTCGGGAGTGGATGTATCTAAATCGTCTTGGCCTAATGTAGGCGAGACTTGATTGAGACTAAACTACCTACACGGCGCATTTTTGCCGGGCGCGCTGTTCGCACACCGAGCTTGCTGATGACCCGCCGTCCGCCGCTAGCTATGTACACGCCGCGTAGTAGGTAAATGAAATATAGAAGGTGATTCTTCAGAGGCTATATGCTATATATCCCTAAGCCAGTCCATAAGAAGGTTCCTATAGATATCCCAATATATGTCCTTATAGGAGTGCATAAGGAGGTATGCAAGAAAGTGCTTGAAGAGGCGCTTAGGGACGTGGCTAGGTAGGGACATGGTGTGTAGATAGCGGCTAAGTACTCACACACCAAGCTTAATAACAGTTGCCTTTAGGTAGTCTTAATAGATAAGGTGTGTAGGTAGCGGCCGCCGGTGTGCGTCCACAGGTGCAGGTCAACATCTATCCATCCATCCTGAATATTGGATTGTACACTTCGTACTGAAAAAAAAAAAAGCCTACACTGTGCATGCATGCACCCAGCCCTACCAAATTCAAGGTTATAGGGGTCCTGTCCTAGTTTGGTATTTGAATCTCTTCTAGTAGGTATGCACTACGCTACAAATCCAGCAAATAAAAAGGCAAAATACCGCTTCATTAGATGGTTTATGGACTCTTGTTAATCTCACCATCCGTGTCCCAGCTCCAACCCAAGCAATCATGGCAAGTCTGTTAGGAGAAGAAGAAGAAGAAGCTTTCTTTATAACGCGTGGTGCAAGCAAGATGTATGTAGGTCGCACTTCCATTCTATCCAGCAGACCTATCTCCCTGAATTGACCACCCCCGCTTCTCTGGTTTAACAACGCCGATCTCTCTCGCCCCGGGGATTCGGGCGCGCGTTACCCCCTCGCGGTCCGACATCGGGCCGGGGGCGATGACGACGGTTGTCGGCGTCGTCCCTTAGCCGCATTGATAATTCCTGTCAATAATGATGCCGGTGCAGCAGCGGGATGGGGGCTAGCTTGCTTTGCACTGCCTCAGTTGCACTGGGGAGGATATCAAGGCCATATGCTTTTTTTTTGCCGGTATTGCGGATGTGGATATAGATGTCAATCTTGTTATACTAGGACGGGATGGGATGGGATGTAGGGTAGCCAGGGCAGCAGAGCATAGCGCGAGGCGAGATCAAGCACGTAGGATCTATCTCGCCATGGATGGGTGAGTATGGTATGCTACTTCAGCAGCAGTCAGGGCATTTAGCAATCACGGCAACTGACAAGGTATCTTACTACTCCAAGACATCGACATGGATATGGACGGCAAGATCAGGAGCTTTATATATATATATATGTTGGTGTAATAAGGTACCTTACTTTTGGTCACTAACTACAACATAATCAATGGGGTGCAATGGCTACCACAGCTGCTACATACTATTTATTCGCCTTTCATCAGCTTCAACCCCGCTGGATAATCAACAATACAACTTACTGCTCCTGCTCAGTGGCTACCTACACGAATTGTTATCTGACCCAGAGAAAAAAAAAACCAAGAAACAAAACCAAGAACAAAAAAATCTCCGCTTCATGATTATGTTTAATGATGATAATGGAGACTCCAAATTGCACGGCAAGGTGAAAATAGTAACCAGTAGGAGGGTGCCGCCGCAACCAACAGTAGCATGTACCTCCTGGCGATTGGGAGTATAGTAACTTGCTTGGATATAGTGCATGATTTCCTGACTAGCAGCAGTAACGAGATCAAGATATCCTAATATAATAATCTACGGCAGCACACCGCATGCATGTATGTAGGTATGCATATATTGAAAAAACGACTAGGGTGGTCCATAGACCGGGGGTGGGGGTGACAAAATCTTGCATTCTGTTCTGTTCGGACAAAAGCAGTAGATAGGTACATAACAGTCGCAGCATGAACCCTCATTCCGTGTCATGTCGTGATCACATCATCCCCTCCTCCCTCGAAGACGCATCCGCAAGCTGCAGCAGCTCAAGATACACACCCGCAGCTCTCCAAACCGGCCTTATCTCACGCAACATCCGCTCACACGAACCCCTCGCAGCGACATACTCGGTCTTGCCCGTCTCCGACGCCATCCAGGCGACGTTCGCCGCGCAGCTGTAGATGCAGTGGATGTGGAAGGGGGAGATTCTGGCCCTGGACTGCTGCTGCTGATTCTGGTTCTGGTTCTGGTTCTGGATGAGGGCGAGGACGTGCTCGCAGCTTCGTTCGGTCATTTGCAAAGCGTGCTGCATTAGGGCGCGCACGCGGGCGCCGACAGTTAGCTTGGCTTGTTCGCTGTAGGGACTGAATTCGATGCAGGAGTGGCGGTCTGCGAGTTTGAAGAGGGCGCTATACGGAGAAATTTAGTTTCATTGGCTTCATTTGTGGGGTTGTTCTAGAAGACGAAGCACAGGTACCTTAGACAGAACGCGGTCGCGAGATTCGACGCTGGCTGCTGGGAGCTCGTGCGGTTATCCGTTGAGAGAATCTCAAGAAGGGATGTTATCGTGCCGAACAGCAGCTCGGCGTTGTCGAGGACGTGCTGGATATCGGGGGTTGGGTCATTGCAGTGTCTGATAACGCGGCCGAGAAGGTTGGCTGCTTGGCCTAGACGCGCAAACGGGCTGATCAGGGTTGGATCTGCGTCTATGGACGAGAGGAGGACTCGCACGGGAGGGACGATCACCTGGTAGAGAGAAGACAATCTCGTTAATCATGCTACACAGCGCATTTTTGAAGGAGGTCTTCCAACTTACACCACTATCCCAGGCGGATTCGCTGCTTGGGAGGATGGTATCCTTGGTAGGATCATCCGTGCATAAGGGCTGGTTGCTTGTTCCAACCGCGATAAACCTGATGCGCGAGTTAACAAGATATAATAGCGGACTACAATAAAGGAGAATCAGCTAACCTGTCGAGAATCACAATCATCCACCACACCCGCTGCCGCTCCTCCCAGTCCACCCAGCTACGGACCTTACCCCCGAGGTGGTGCGCACCCCCGTTGTGCAAGCCGAGCGCGATCGCCTGCCTCACGCAGGAACTCAGAGTGAACATCGCCGCAGGATAGATCGCATGGCCCACTTCATAGACAGCTAATAAAATAGCAGCCTGGAGAGAACGCAGGGTGAGTAGCCCCTCGCTTTCCCGCGCCGCACTGAATTGTTTTGCCGTCAGGTATAGGAGGCCGCATTCTGGCTGCGGCTCGTTCTCGGGGATGCCTTCGTCCACGAGTTTCATGCACAGCAGCAACAGTGCGACATCCGTGTTCAGTGTTAGCGCTCCTGAACGGGTCAGGCGATCGAGGCGGATTTTGCTGACGATGGGCATCCAGGCATGCACCGAGTTGAAGTAGCTCCGCTTTATCGCTTCGATATCGTTGAGATGCGCCAATATTTCTGGCGGGGTGGTAATATTGCTAGGCTGGCGCGCGATGTCGCAAGAGGCCCAGACATCTGAGTCCAGAAAAAAAGCCTGAATGTAGAGATTATTATTAGGGTAGGTCGTCGGCTCGCTCACGACGGTTCGATAGGAAGGCAGGTCGGCGACAGAATGCGCAGTAGTAGCTGGCGTTGGCCCAGACAGCTGCAGGACACGTTGTTCCAGTTCGGAAACGCGCGTTCGGAGATCATTCACGGGGTTGGGGGACTCCACTGGTGGTGGTGGGAGGTATGAGTAGTCGCAGAAGCGACCTGCCCTTTTTACCATGTTTTTTTAACACCCACTGCTGCAGATCTGGGGAGGAGGTCTTACCTCACACATAGGTAGCAACTGGGTAGTTCTTTATCGCATCGTCGCTTGTTCTTTTTGCACGATGTGCAAGCATGTGGTGCAAGATTTGTCTCGCTGGGCGTGGCCGTGTCCATGTCTCGTATGTACCCCTTCGGACAGAATACATAATGGAGGAGAAGACCAGCCGACTGAGCGGCCGCAGATATGTATACTAGTTAGCCAGTAGCATTGGAGCTTATCTAATATGTGAATCTCCTGGTAACTAACTAGTTAGTTACTATGTGTGTAATTACCAAAGGTGTAATTAACCGGTAATCGGGGATATTTCCGCAGCCACCCCGTCATAGTTATGCATCGAATCTCGAATACTAAGAAAGTGGCCAATCCGTGCGGTCGCAATTACTAACATATTGACATGGTACATACTAGGTTGCTTGGATATTGGGAACTCAACTGAGGGGACGGACTCCGAAACCCACCCGGGTATCATATACATATATAGACTCTGCACTCAGTCGTCTCTAGTGTATGTACCTAGCTAGATTACATATTACCTCGCACTCAAAAGGAAGAGGGACATCATTGCTAGCATTTCACCAGCATCCAACCAAAAAGACCTCCACGAACCTCTTTTACCATTCCCCAGTCACTCTTCCACGCCATGAGCCTAGAATCCAAAGTCCAGTACCTACTTGACCGCATCGAAATCCAAGATGTGATCGCACGCTACGGGCTGGGACAAGACTTCCACCAACCGATGTTCAACTCCGACGACATGATGCAGCAGTGGTCGCAGGTATTCACGCCGGACGCGATCATCGACTACTCCGACGTGGACTTCCCCGCGCCGCTGCGCCCGCACGAGCTCGTCGAGCTCATGCGTGGCCGTGGCCAGCATGCGCAGGGCGGCGGGATGGTCGCCGCGTTCACGCTGTGGCAGCATCTGGAGATGCATGCGGTGGTCACGATAGATGGCGATAAAGCGAGCTCGGTCAGCCCGCATCTGCATACGCATGAGAAGAGGCTTGGAGATGATGATGCCGACACCGACAGGAAGAACTTGAACAACAAGCCAGGCAATGTTTTCGCCGCGGGGTATTTTTATGATGATCTCGAGCGTCGGCCGGAGGGGTGGCGCATTGTCCGCCGCCGGCTCAAGCAGATCTATGTGCATGATCTTCCTCTGGCGACGGCACGTGCGTACGATACTACGTCTACGGATCCTACAGTCGAGAAAGGGTCTTCCTCTGGTAGGATATGAAGAGACTGCGCTAGGATTTTGATTTGTCGAGTGTATTGATTGATGAAGATGAACATGAACATGAAGATGCGTTGCTTTCGGTCTCATTTCTTGTGTACTACCATTTTAATTTACAAACTTCATTTTGCACTGTTACATACATGAAATTGCAGTTTAATACCATACAATAATACCATGTTTGCAGTGCGGCCGCACGAAGGCCCGTTCTCAAGTACATGGCATCATTTCTTCACCATCCCCCCGCACTGCATCGGGCTTTGCGGCCGCATATGGGCCCAGTCTGGAACATGAAGCTTTGATTTCTGACAATTTAACGGGTTGTTTGGGCCAGGGCTCCACAAGACATCGGCTGATGCGGCCGCAGGTGGATCCATCGACTGAGCCTCGACTCTAAAAAGCGTTGTATCTGTACAGCTTGCTATGACCCCCCGGCCACCCACAAACCTTCGGCCCCCAACCTTGCGTCTCTACCTAATTTATCCTCTCCGCACCGTGTTGGGACACAAAACAACATCCAGGCAATCTCTCCGAAATAACCACACAAACACTCACACACACAAATCAAGCAGAACAAACGACTCAACTCTCGCTTCCCAATCGAAATGCACATCATCCTCACGGGGGCAACCGGCCCTCGTCAGCTCTGCGGTGCTGGTCGCCCTACGCGCCCGACCAGACGTATCCAAAATCTCGATCCTCAGCCGCAGACCCGTGCCCATGCTCGAAGGCGCAAACGACAGCCGGGTCGAGGTCATCATCCATGATTTCAAGGGCGGGTATCCGCCCGCACTCCAGGAACGGCTACGCGGTGCAGCGGGTTGTGTGTGGGCGTTGGGGGTTAGCCAGACGGCTGTGTCGAAGGAGTATGTTTCACCGAGACTTGTTTGCTTTCTTTGTATGTCAACATGCTTACCCGTGAGTGTATATCCACATTACGAAGGACATGGCCTTCGAGGCCGCAGAAGCATTCCAGCATCTTCGCAGCGGCGGCGAGGCAAAATCAGACTCAAACTCAGACCCAGAGTCTCAGTCGCAACCACCAACCCAGGCCGCTTCACACCACTATACGGCCGCATCAAGGGCGAAACCGAAGCCGCGCTCATGGACATCCAGTCGAAGTCCAAGACGCCCAACAACAAGGACAACAACAACTTCCGGCTCCTAATGGTCCGCCCTGCGCACGTGGATGCCAAGGGCCACGACGCGATCGCGCCGTATATCCCTCAGCCGGCTGCGCCGCTGAAGGCCGCAAATGTCATGCTGGGCCCGTTCCTCAGGAGCGTGCTCAAGTCGTATAATAGTCCGACGGCGCCGCTAGGGGAGTTTCTGGCGGGGTTGGCGACGGGGGCGTGGGAGGGGCGGTTGAAGGGCGGTGGTGAGGGGCTGGAAAGGTATGCTGGGAGCACGATTATCTCTAATGTGGGCTTGAGGCGGTTGATGGAGTTGTCGTAATATTGCTTGAGGCGAATGTTTTTTTTTTCTTCGTGCAAAAGGTAAGATATCATTGAATTGGACATGGGCGATAAGCTAAGTTTATGTTTGAAACCTTGGGTGTGTGACAGAGATGCAGTTCACAGAAACAGGAATTCTCGATCGATATGGGGTATGGATATATTTAGTCTTAATGGAAGAGCCGGTTTTGAACGCTAATTGATAATTCCAATCGGCAGTAAGATTAAATACGTTAACTATGTCTCGTCTACTACCCCTCGAACACAAAAAAACCTCATCGGCAGCTTATATACAGAGCCGTGCAGCCTGCCCCCCATCGTACACCCAAGCCCGTACCCCAGATCCAGCGGATTCATCAAGTTCGACGACACCAGACTTGATGACATGGCTGTCCTCATGGTACAGTCCTGTCTCTTTGCGCAGACAAGACATCCTGCAATCTCCGTCCAGATCGTCTTGGCCCCATCCATCCGGACGTGCAAGGATGCTGCCCGGATATAGTACACTCTCGAATTCAGTTAATAAGGTTTCAGTGATAGACGAAATGCAGAGCAGTTATTACAGCTCTATTAGTTAAAGCCCCTGCGATCCCCGGGCCTCGTTTTAACCCTGCCCCTGCCCCTGCCCCTGCCACACTGCATGTCCCTGCGGTGGATTTTGAGACTGAGTGCTAACCCAAGCGCTGATCTTACAGCGCCTTACTTCCTCAAGCAGCTCCATAATATCCGGTTACTGAAATTGCCGCGTCTAGTGTATGTGTATACTATAAACCATTTGAATGCCTGGGCAACTAGTGAAGATATGTTGATTATAATTTGGCGCGCAAGACAGCATCTCGGACCTTCACCATGTATTTTTAAATGTATCCCATGGGACAAGGAAGGCTATCTTATCTTGCAAGGACAAGGTAGATCCATGCTACTAGGTTAATAGATAGCTGGAGAGAAAACTTGATAGGATTCTACTCTTAAAGTGGTTTCAAAGAAAGACAGCCGGCGCTGGCGGTATTAGAAAATATGTACTGAGGTGGAATCGAAATAACTCGTGAGTTGGGGTTAAAACAGGAATATTCTATGTATATCCCCTTTTACGTGATGGCACGTCATATATATACAGATACGCTCGCGTATGCAGGCCGGCGAACATTTGTCATGTAGATCGGCGCAGCACTCTGCTGCTCGCAATGTCCATGAGATATCTGTCTGAGATTTGCAGCCCAGCCAGCATCTACACCTCATCCAACTATATATTCGATTCCCCTCAGTCGCCCCTTATCGCATATAATCCACAATGAATGTTGAGTGTTCTAATAGGTTCTCGGTCGTCGCCCGTTCCGGGGTTGATATGTAATCGTCCAACAAAGCAATGACTAACTAACATTGATTTACTGATTTTTACGTAGACCGACCCTTCTCATACATTGAGAGTGGCAGAACATCCTCACACTCCGTTCTAGGTCCTGGCCTCCAGCCGGAACCACCGGAATGAGGCTGCCTTCTACGTTACGTCACGTCATGCGGCTGCGGAATTCTTTGCCGAGTCAGAAGAACTAGGACCCGTGAAATATATCCCCCCACTCGGATAGAAGGATGACCTAATGCTTGGCTCTCGTTAGGATCTGGGTCCGGTCCCGGATGGCGCCCTCCCCGCGGCGGCTCTCCGGGTTTTCAGCATCCGTCCCGTTCCCTTGCATTCGGTTCGTGGGCCCCACTGCCCATGCAACAGTGCTTCCAATAATGCCATAGTCGTCTTGCACGTGTAGTAGTAGGGTAGTATTTCCAAACAATGCGTTCCGACGGTTGACAATTGTACCATGACATCAAACAAAGCTTACATGTGGTCTCTACTAGTAGGTCTGAGTCCAGTGTGTCTGTCTGTTTGCAGCGTACTCACGGATAATAGAGCCCTGTTTTGAGGCGGTCATGCAGTCATTGATTATCTTGTTTCTGTCTATTCGATTGCCTCTGCCTCTTCATGCCACATACGTGGAGAGTGTAGGCATTTTCCGTCCAATCGTTTCCTCTCAACTGTCATTCCTCTTAGCCAGTAGGATGTACTCGGAATCTGAACTGGTTTACTGTTACATCCTGTAGAATTATATACCTCGCAGTACAATTAGGATCAGGCAAGTCTACTGCGTCACAGCACAGGTATAGACCAGGTGTCTATGAAGGAGGAGGAGGGTTGAATGGGCCTTTCGCCACCTAGCTAGGGATATAAATCAGACCTTCAGGAGGCCAGGGCTGCTGGACTGGTTTTGATTCTGTCGTTTAACCCCAACACAGGAATAAAATCTCCCTTTACAAGGATTTCTAATTCCAATCCTCTCCCGGACTAAGCAAGCCTTCGCAAAAAAAAAGAGAACAAAAACAAAAAAAAAAAAAAAAAACCAACATGCCCCGCCGCACCCAAGACCTTGTCACCGACGGCCCCTACGGCGGGCCCGGCGGCAGCGGCTACAACGCCACAAACAACGAAAACAAGATCCAAACCCTGCAAACCTGGAGGGCCAATTACGACGGCTACGACGTGCTGGGCGCCATCGAGTTCGGCTTCGAGGACGGCGCCTCGAGCGGCCGCATCGGCGGCCGGGACCCGAATATCGGCTACACGCCGGAACAGCCATTCGTTTTCCAGCCGGGCGAGACGATCCGCGAAATGACGGTCTTTGCCGGCGACGGCGAGGGGTTCTGCAATGGGTTTGAGTTCCATACCAACGCTGGCAACCATTTCAACGCTGGTACTAAGATTGGGATGCCGAGTCCCGTGGTTGATCTGGGGAATGGCGAGTGGGCTGGCGCGACGGGGAGGGATAGCACCCATGGTGCGGATGCGGTTGTCGATAGCATGATTCTGTATTTCAAGGAGTGATGGTGCTATGTATGTATGTATTTGGAAAAGGAATTTGCTCGGGTTGTGTGTGGGCATAAAAATCGCAGTTGTTAAATGCGGATCATGTTTGAGCAAGCCTAACCATAGTACTCGGATAAAACCTGCTGACTAGCTCTCTCTACTATGTAGGTACTACTAGTAGCATGGTTGAAGTTCCTCGTACTCTTTGCATGCGGAGACAAACAGATTTGGTCGGTTCATCGTGTGCTTCCCGATTGTGGATCAGGATGGCGACCGGGCGGAGGGTATCAGACGAGTCAGGCGCCATCGAAGAACGATATTGGTTTACGGTCCACGATCCACGGTGTCATTCGGCCGAGCATACATGAACTCACTGAGGCGTTTTGGCGATTCTGTAAACGCCACTCAGAACGTCTACCCAAACCTAGCGACAATATATTGGAATAGCAGTCAGCTACTTAGCGCTTGCTTGCTGCCACTGCAAAACCAGCGGACGGATCTATTCCAACAGTCTAACCCTAATCTATAAGAGTATCACATTTAAAACCCAGGAATCTTCCAGCAATCCGAGCTACGCAATCACACTCGCAAAAAGCGCCTCCAGTCTCTTCCCCTCACTGTCTGCAAGCTCATCAAACGTCTGGGCGGTGTTAATCGGGTGGTATGGGTACGGCCTAATCGCACAAGGTTAGTCTCTAGTCCACGCACACAGGGTGAATAGACGGAAGATTCAAAATGGAAGGGTCACTCACCCATACTCCGGCACCCACGTAATGGTGCTCTCCGGCTCCGTCTCCTGTCTATGCTTCACAATGCGGACCCAGAACTTCTCGAAGAAGTCGCGCTCCGCGGTAAATACCGGGTTCAGGGGTTCTGGGCATTGAGACGATTGTGTTGTCCCCATGCGCGCGTGAATGTGACCGATCTAGTAACGCTCAGTAAGTTGGTTGTTGGCACTTTTGTGGATTGAGCAGGTGTAGCAGCGTACGTGAGGAATAATTCGAGTCAGGATCGCCGCGTCCTCTTCGTTCTGGTCGAGCAGTCGCTCAGATACGACGACCCAGTGGGAGATGTCGGTGGTGATTTTCAGCCTTCGGAAAATGTTAGCATAGTGCCCTCGAAATAAAACCAGCAAAAAGGTCAATGGTTGGAACGAACCCGGGCACACGCTGCAGAACATAATCCGTCGCATAAGGGTTGAACAGCGACCGATTGCGGTGGGTCTCGTGGCATACTCGGCCGTTGAGTCCTTCTTCCTTTTCTACCTTGAGTGCCAGTTGGTAGAAGCGCACGGACTCGTCCCAGGTAAAGTGGTCGCTGGTTTTTCATTAGCCAATTATGTGCTATACTCCAATAACAGGGACTTCAACTCGATGGTGGGTAAAGACATACGCTCCTGACTGCGCATTGATACGCACAGGCTTCAGTATATGCGCAAGCTTGAGCTGTCCGCGGAAAAACTCGGCGTGATCCTCTGGTGTCAACCCGGCGGGACGGGGTCCAATGTATTTCGGCCAGGACGAAAACAGGCTGCGACCGTTAGCTGTAGTTGTACCAAAGAATAATCCATCAGGGAAGCTGTGGCGGTAGATACGAACAGGACGCTGATCTCCAAACCGACTTCGTCGGCGATACTCCGCGTGAGTTGGAGCTCCTCGGGGGTCATTCCCGCAAAGTCGATTTCGATGCCGGCTGTGAGTTGATGTTGGTTAGGCGAACTGAGTGGCTCGGTTGACTTCGAGAAAAAGAAGAAAAAGAAAAGCATACCATATCCATGCTCCTTCCACCCAATGAACCTCTTCTTCCAATTGCTCTGCTGAGGACCAGGCTCGATTCCCCAAAGTGTTCTGAAACGCTTGATGACGACCATTATTGGTTGTTGCTTGTTGCGACTGGAAAGATAAGAGGAAAGTCCGTAGAAGTCTGCGAAATAAGCAAGAGGATCGCATCAAAGAAAAGACGCGCGGGCGGGGTTCACTTATAGGTCTGTAAATAGCCCCCCCTCACGAGCTCGTCATCGGATTTCGACTTCCACATTGCATGTATAGCAAATCGCAGAAACGAGTAATACACGCCGAATCGAGTATTTTCCCCCGGCGCTGAAGGGCGTTGGGTCCACACTTGCCCCGCGGCTGCGCATACGTGATTGTTCAAAACTGTCAATTTTCCCCGCGGCGCGTACTCCGCACCCCGCACGAGGGGCGCTTCTTAAAGTGGCTGCGCTGCGCATTTCTTGCAAGGATAATCTTGGGCATTTAGAACTTTCCATCGGAGGAACAAAGTATACGGAGAAACGTATTTGCAATGGCGCCACAAAGAATGCAAGCACTCAACTATGTTGGGCCGTTCAAGGTCAAGGTGCAGGAGGTCGAGATGCCGAGATTGGAGCATCCAGATGATATCATTGTCAAGGTTACAAGCGTGAGTTATCAGACTGAGATGCGTTTCTATTGAGTCGTTAACTGATTGTTTTCGGACTAGGCGGCGATTTGTGGTTCAGACTTACAGTGAGTCTCACGATGGTTCCTTATCAACTGCCCTATACTCACAGGAATCAGCATGTACGAAGGCAGAACCGCTGCAGAGCCGGGAATTACCTTTGGTAGGTTATGACCCGGTACCAATGCCCATAAATTCTAACGTGGATAGGCCACGAGAACCTAGGTATCGTCGAAGAGCTCGGCGAGGGAGTCACACTGTTGAAGAAGGGCGATCGTGTGGTCATGCCGTTTAACGTCGCCGACGGTCGGTGTCGAAACTGCGAAGACGGAAAGACTGCATTTTGCACGGGTGTTAACCCCGGGTTCGCGGGTGGTGCTTATGGTTCGTTGGCCAATGGACGAGAGGAGGAACGCTGAGGCTGACGCCGTTATAGGATATGTTGCCATGGGGCCATATCGTGGAGGTATGCTGGTCGTCATATTTCATCAGAGGGAATTACGCTAATGCATGGGTGCAGGGCAAGCGCAATACCTCCGGGTCCCATATGCAGACTTCAACGCCCTGAAACTTCCCCCGGGGACGGAGCATGAAGCCGACTTTATCCTCCTCGCTGGTGAGCTTCCTCTTTCTTCCTCCTTAATTCTCAAACACAATGACTGATGGATGGGTGTAAAGACATCTTCCCGACAGGCTGGCACGGTATTGAGATCTCCGGCTTCCAACCTGGCGACAGCGTTGCCGTCTTTGGCGCCGGTCCTGTCGGTCTGATGGCCGCATACTCCGCCCAACTTCGCGGCGCGTCGCGTGTCTATGTCGTCGATCGAGTCCCGGAACGTCTCCGCGCTGCTGAGCGGATTGGAGCTGTTGCAATCGATTTCACAAAAGGCGACGCAGTGGATCAGATCGTTTCTCTAAATGGTGACATGGTTGATCGATCAGTTGACGCCGTTGGGTATCAGGCTGTTGGCGGGGATAACTCGACTGAGGTTCCGAATATTGTTCTTGAAAATATGATTCGTGTTACGAGGGCTTGTGGTGGGTTAGGGATTCCGGGGCTTTATGTGCCGAGGTGTGTATACCTGTTTCTTGGTTGGGTCGAGCTAAGGAGTGCTAATTGACATCGATAGTGACCCTGGCGCGGGAGATGCGGCTGCTGCAAACGGCATGATTAGCTTGAGTTTTGGAAAGTTGTTCGAGAAGGTAATCAGACACTCCGTTCACCGAGTATTCTTTTGATCGCTCACATACTCCAGGGCCTCACGATTGGCACTGGCCAGTGCAACGTCAAAGCCTACAACCGACAGCTCCGCGACCTGATCATCGCCGGCAAAGCCAAGCCGAGCTTCGTGGTTTCGCACGAGATTGGAATCGAAGACGCGGAGACAGCGTATGAGAAATTCGACAAGCGTGTCGACGGGTATACTAAGGTCATTATCCATCCAAATGGTGGGTTCCAGAGTAAGGCGCCTCAGGCGGCAGTGTCATCGCTGTGAGGTGGGTTTGGGGTGTTCTAAATAGTGGGGCGGGGGTGGTTGTGTTCATGGCGTTCTTATGGGGTGACTTTGGGGAGCTGATGTTGCTTCGGTCTGCTTTTCCCGGGCAGAAACCTGGATGATGAAATGAATGAGCATGGTAACAGAGACCAATCATCGCAGTCAGAATTCAACAAGACGTAAATCCAAGGATTGAAAGCATTGGGAAGATTGGAGAAGAGAGACAACGGCTTTGAGCTGGAGAGCGGACGCTAGGCCCGCTAAGCCCAAATTAGCAGGCTATCACGGAAACCTTGAGCCAATGAAGACGAGTCCAGCTCGAATAGCCAGTCTTGGCAGGGACAAGCGTGGATCATGTTCAACTGGAACTCTTCGAACAAATGCCGCAACTTTCCCAACTTCAATCCTCGAATCTCGCCCCGACCATAGCTGGAGCACCATGATTCTAGGTCCATATCTCGAATGGGATGGCCAGGACTATAAATGCACTCTCTGCGACAGATATTTCAAGTCCCGGAATGCTCTTTTCTCCCACTGCAGATACACTACCCAGCATAGCTGGTGTGAGCGGTGCACGCGCGTCTTCCGGTCCTCAGAAGCAAAAGAAGCCCACATCAAGGCAGCATGGTGTCATAATATCTGCGAGGTCTGTGATGCAGACTTGGAGACCCCGCTAGAGCGGATAGCTCACATCAAAACGGCACATTATTACTGTCAGGCTTGCAATGATGTATTCGCCCATGCCGCGACCTTCCAAGAACATAATGTCCACGTGCACAACATGTGTGTCAATTGCAAACAGTCATTCAAGAATGAGAACAATTTGCGGATGGTATGTGGTCCAAGCTCAATCCAGTTCTCTACATCCATAGTGAGCTGACACCCAATTCTCCCTCGTATCCAGCACAAGCAAAAGCACTCACCACGAAACTTGACCTGCTACGGCAAGGGCTGCCGCTACACCTTCAAGTCCTTCTCTGGGATGCTGATTCATCTTGAGTCTGGCAATTGTGTGTCCGGTATTGAGGCGTTTGACCTTGATTTGGCTGTCAATAACTTCTGTGCTGATAAGCAGTATATCGCGTCCTGCGCACTAGAATATCGCTATGAATGTCTGATTTGTTTTGTTCCGTTCAACGAGCTTTCTGCTCTCTATCAGCATGTTGAAGACGCCCGGAAATGTTACGATGAAATACTGGTTGAGCTGCGGTGCGAATTGAAGCTCTTCTGTGGGAACCCTGACCTCTTGGATCATCGAGGACGTACTTATTTAGATCTTTCTGCCAATTTCATCTGAACTCGAGGAACTCACTTGTATTCATGCGTTATAGAAAAACATGAGTGAATTCTTTATTGAGTATTCGTCTTCCTACTCGATACTTGCGTAGCCGTAACCACTCCTCAACAGACCGTGCTTAGTGGCAGTGCGTTCGCTCCGGTTCGACTAGTCTACCTACTACCTTGACACCCACCCTCTGCCACGGCATAAATGCCTATGGGTACGAGGAGAATCAAGTACATCGTTGGCGTCAACATTCGATAGACCTTCTCCAGTCCCGTGCTTGTCTGTCAAGCGGCTAGGCCTTTCCTGTGACGCTCTGAGATTGCCTGTACCACTCAAGCTTGAATCCAAGCTCCTTGGGCTCGGCTGAAGAGAGTATGTCCAAGAGTCCACGCTCTTCCAAGTTCCTGCATAGCGCCTGCTTTGAAGATAGATCCTCGCTTTCGCTTTCCCCGTCGGCTTTGTCACTGACATCTTCCTCGCCAATTTCTTCCTTTCCGCCAGCGCCGTTGCGTTCATCTCCAATGGATTCCTGGTCTCCCTTGTCGCTACCATCACTACCATCTCCATCAACAATTTTCTCCACCTCGCTACTGCCATATTCATCACCATTGCATTCCCCTTTCCCCTCAGCCTCTTCCACTGGTTCATCTGCGTGAAGGAGCGTCTGCACATGCGCAGCCAGATCCGCAACCCGCGCATACTTATTATGCCAGCAATTGTCAATAATATCATCAAAGACCGGATCCTCATTCAGCTCCGGGAACTCCATGTTACGCAGTAGATCCACAGTCCTCGGCCCATGTTCCCTCGGATTATCCGGCACAAGGCACCGATCCCCATAGACCTCGAACCCATAGTTGATGTAGTAGTAGATCGATCCGAGGGCAAACTGCTCCGTGCGCGGACCCAGGTACCCCGCTCCCCCCGATCTACCCTTATCGGTCTCATCATCCTTCAGAAGGCGTCCGTAGGGCGCCATGCAGACTTCGAAGTAGGTGCCTATCTCGGCGGTGCAGTCGAAGTCCGAGAGGCGCAGGCGGTCGCGGTCGAGGAGGATGTTGTCGGGCCTCAGGTCGCCGTGCGCGAGGTTGAGGGATTCCAGAAAGGTGATGCCCTGTGCGAGCTCGTTCATCCATTGCTTTCGGAGCAGCACGGGCTCGAGCTTGTGCACTTGTGTTACCACGCTTGTTGCCGGGTCGCGCTCGTGGTTCTGCTGGAGGCGGTAGCAGAGAGTTACATCTTTGAAAAGGAAGGTTTAGAATTTAGAGACTGCGTTGGGGACTCGCAAATGAATACGGTAGGTATGGAGGAGGAGGAGGAGCTGGTCATACCTCTCATGTATTCAAGGAAGATCCCGTTGTCCGTGGTGTAGAAGCACTGCACGATTGATGGACAGGGGGGCCGCTGAGAGAAGGTCTTGTAGATCTGGAGCTCCTTCTTGAACTGTTCCTTTTCAAACTCGGTAGGCTGCGGGACCTTGACCACGATCTGGGGATCGACTTCATAAACGAACGAGATGCCGCCCTCCCAGACCCAGTGCACGTTTGGGTATTCGCGTTGGATCTCCATGTTGGATTGCAGCATGGTTCGCGTCGTGGAATCAGGAAATGGATGAACGAAAGATTGAAAGAGGAGAAAGAGATGTGGAATAGATTAGAAGTGTTACACCAAGTGAAAGCTTCCAGTGAGAGAGGGGAAACCTGCAGGCGAGATTTGTCGCCTCAGGCTCTGGCACCAACACACACACCAAAAGACACAGCCTCTCACCAGGAACTTAATAAAATGCCCATTGAACCACTTAGATGAGTTGAGAGTATTTTTCTAGCTATTCCCAAATTCTTCAAGTCCCTTGAAGGCTCAGTTCCAACAAACATAAGAAGCAGTGGATAGAATCACCAAGTTGTAATACCAGTAACACAAGACCATGTACCCCACCCAATCTGTTCTCCCAACAGCCCAATACCACGAATTCAACCCCAAGCCAGAGAGAAAAGAGATCAATGTTTCATAGTTTGTAGTTGGCACAGGTGGTGGTCGTGTTTGTAGACTGTTCAGCTCAGGCCCGGTCCCAGTTCCCATCCTTCTTGACCCAGGTACCGGCCGCAATACAATTGGGACAAGGCTCCCTCTTAGTCCTTTTACCAAGCCAGGATACCTTCTTCACGATCCCGCACCCTCCACATCCTTCCCACTCCATAAGGCCCCCGGGATCTTCGACGACGTGGTGACACAAGTGCTCGGTGGGAGAAATAAGCTGCTGGCACATCTTTGCTCGAGTGTTACTGGATGTTTGTAAAAGGTGCCAGGTTATCTGGGCTCACTGGTGTGCTAGACAAGGTACTTACTTGTTGGGTTGGTTTTGTATGGATTTGGGAATGGAATTGGGGAGCGCTTGGCTTAGAGATTTGGTTTTGGTTCTTTCTTGAAAGGTGAGATGGGAGGAACAGAAATGTTAACAGGAGAAGAAAAGACTGCAGCAGGAGAGCAAAGGAAATTTTTTTTTCCTGAGGCAAGTTTTCCTGATGGCCATTGAAGAAAGCTCGCAATTGTGCTCAATCTCATCCAGGTAACTGTGCATACATGACAAAGTTGAAGACAATAGGCAGGACCTGTGACTGTCAATACCTGAACCACGCAATGGAAGTGAACTTGAAATTGTCCATCGAATATTTGTTTCACTTGCTCAATTTTTAGGCACTATGTTCCTTGTGAACATGGAACCTATCCGCCAATTTGTTGCAGTGATGGAATGGCAGGATACTGCAAAGACCACTGCAAGTCTATCTCTGAGAATGGGACGCCATGAATCTGGAATAGATTTATTTACCTTACTATCATAGCACATGCACACACACACTTATTTTCTCCCAGTGCATTTATACGCTAAAGGACTTCTCTGTAAACCGATTTTGGTTCAACGACTAGCAGGCCTGCTATTTCAGTAGTGGAGTCGAGAGCACGCATCGCCAGACATGCTGAGAGAGATTACAGATTTGGCGCTCCAAGCAGGAACATTCTTCAACTAAAGCTTCTTCATAATGTATATGATGGAGCCCGTAATATGAACAATAATATGGAAGGGCGCTGGACATGGCCATTTGTTAACCCACCGTGAGGTTGACGCTATATATAGTTGGGGATAGCTTCCGGAACCCAACTGAGCGTTTATGTACATCCTCAGGAGCAGGATATGTTTGTCGCGAAAACCAGGTCCCACTCGAGAGAGGAGAAATAATTGAGACTCACACCAATAGAACCTCGAAGCCACGAACTTAGCGTAATCTTACTTTAATGCTTAAATTCGTGGCTTGGGTTAGTTTCCCTTTATCTTCTGACTCCCCATGCGGAGGTTATACGGGATAACTGTAAGAAAGGCTGGCACGGCCGGGGTGGTGAGTTAGGGTTACCTGCCACGAGGCATAGCATGTTCGAGTCAATGTCTTTACTTGACGCGTATTTATACGGTTTACCAACTCTGTAAATAAATCCCAGGGCTCGTTCCTTGAAAATGATGTTCTATTGTCAGAATAACTCGCATTCTTCCTCGAAACACGCGGAATGAGGAACTCGACACCAGGAATGTACAGGATACCAATTACGTCAATGCAATTACAACTTATATATACCGCTGCTTTACCCTGAAACTATTCCAGGGAATCCATCAAAATATTTACCCTATCGCCATGCATGTCCTCAACACTGCGGCGACCATTTTGGGTGTCGCAACAACCCGTAAGCCCACACTACTAACTCTATATTTCTTCAGGTATGGTCAAGCTAACTAACATTCTATGGATATAAATAGTACTATCGACCTGCCACGCGCAAGCCCCCAAGGGAACACCGTACACAGACCCGGACACAAACACCACTTTCTCGACATGGGAGATCCCCGGACCGCTAGGGCTTACTTTCGGGGTTTCCCTGCCTGCCTCCGCACGTGAAGTCGACGCGACGGATTTTATTGGATACCTGGTAAGCTTCCGCCATGGAGGGAGATCCCTGTTGTTCGAGTCCCCTTGCCCGATCCCCGGTTCGATTGTCTCCAAGAGGGGATTACGTACTCGAATAATATCGAGTTATCAACTTGCTTTTTGTGCAGCTCAGCTCAACTGCCAAGCCCCCAATCACAAGCCTCGTAGCTGCATCTCTGTCTCACCTTACTAACAACCAACGCTTGTGAAACAAAACAGAAATGCACCACAGCCACAGGCTGGTGCGGCATCTCGCTCGGAGGTGCAATGACCAACTCCCTCCTTCTCGTAGCTTACGCCGCTGCCACTGTCGATCCTCCTTCCCCTTCTCCTCCAGCTGGAGATACTTCCGAGTCCGCAAACTCCGTCGCCATATCTCCGCGGTACACGTCAACCTACCGGCCCCCGGGCCCCTACACGGGGAACGCGACCATCACGCCGCTGTCAACGCATGTCTCGAAGGAAGAGGACACGTTTGAGATCATCTACACCTGCGATTCGTGTCTGCACTGGTCGCAGGATGGAAGTGAGGGCGGCGCGAAGACGAGTTCGGGCATGATTGATCTGGCGTGGGCAGTCTCGCCAGTGAGGCCTGTTCTCGAGGAGGATGGGCAGGGCCTTGTCAGTATCGTCCAGCATGCGCGGCAGGGGACTTGGGTTGCGGAGGTCGACTAGAGAAAAGAAAAGTTCGCGAGTGGGACTGAGACTGAGACTGATTGTAGCTGTGGCTGTGTTGTGCTTGGCAGGCCGCTCAGCTCCGTTCCAAGTCATGAAAGGATTGATTTTGCAAACGAACAGGGGACTCGCGAGCGTTTGAGTGGTTGGAGTCCTGAAACTTGATAGTTCTTTGGAGAAGAGGAGGGAAATCTGGGGGTAGATAGCAAGACCATTGTGCGTCTCAACGTTGGAGGAAGGGATCTGCAGGCGTATACGTATTATTCTCATTAAGAACCACAAATAATGTTACATCAGTCATGAAATGCTGAAGTCAGCCACAGTGTCAAATGGTGAATGTGTGGAGTCACTGTGGAAGTGTCTCTGATGAGATTGGACCTTATTTTTGGGGCCTGGAGGCTAAACCCCGATCTCCGAGAGCGTCGTGGGTGCTCGGAAGAGGACGGTCGTAAACTTTCAGGGAGCCCTGTGAATAGTGTGATCGTCGTGGGGAATTATTCGTTCCGACAAGGTGAGGCGCAGTAGTTGTGTCGGTTTGGACCGCTCCACCCGGTATGTACTGTAGGTCCGGGACTGCTGCCGAGAGCCGCTTGGATCTTCGGAAATGGCAAAATCAATACAATTTCTCAGTTCGATTACCAGCTTTTGTCATGCCCAGCGTTCTCCCTCAAGATTTTCGCAATTCATCAAGCCAGAAAGGTGGGCGGTGCGTCACTGCGACTCATGAGAGAACCTTGAAAAAAAGGGCAGGTGCCTGGAGTGGACCCCATGCAAGGTGTAAGTCAATCAAGAATACGAGATGTTGGCCCCCAACTAAAAAGCGGCGCCTGTTGCTGGATCAATTGACCCCGATAGGTAGACCCTCGTTGGTTCTTAAAATTAGTGAGCTGCGCTACTGGTGGACTAGGTGCTTGGCTGCGGTGCCAGTGTTCACCAGGGTAGCCCCGGAAGCGAGAGGTCTCCTTCCCGATTCGGCTGCTTACTACCCACATCCATCTTTCTCGGTGACATATTTCTTTCTGCGCTCGTGTGGTTTCTTTCTTCATAGAGCGAGTGCAGATGTTATTCTTAAACTCTGAGTTGCTCGTTTTCATGCCCCTTCTGAGGCTTTCCATCTCGGCCACCCCGCCAGAATGCTGACGGCTCTCGCAGCGTATCGTCCTGCACGGACAGCCAGGGTCCTTTTAGCATCAGGCTGTCTGGTTATATTCCTCTCTACAATCCTTTTCTTCGGCCCCGACATCTGGCCTGCCCCTGCACGCTTGACCGTCTCTTCCAACGAGGCGAACACACACAATGGACTGAACAAACCACAACGATACGCATTCGCCACAATCCTCACCGGCGAAGAAGACCATGACAAGCCGGTCCTCGAGAAGCCATACTTCATGGCCGCGCGACTCCTCACCTACCAACTCCTCCATAGCCCTGATACCCGCAGCGCAACCGAGATTCCCTTCCTCGTGCTCGTCACCGAAGACGTCCCGGAAGAACAAAGAACAGTCCTCGCACAAGACGGCGCCACCGTAATCCCTGTTGAAAACATCTCACGCGACTGGGTACTCCCAAAGTGGGACCGGTGGAAGGGAGTTCTCGCAAAGCTCAATGTGTGGAAAATGACAACGTACGACAAGATCGCCTTCCTCGACGCAGACTCGATCCTCTTCCGCCCCGTCGACGGCATCTTCACCGACTCAACAACGGCAATCCAAAAGACAAAACCCGACAAGACCAAGTCCGTCCCCTCGCTCTCTGTCCTCCCGTCCACGTACATGATCGCCGGCATCCACGACTCCTGGGTCGAGACGAACCTGCCCCCGGTCAAGGACGAACCGGGCAAGGACTTTTACGTCCAGGGCCACTACATGAACGCGGGATTCTTTGTCTTCGCGCCCTCCGAGCAGATCTTCGAGTACTACACCTCGCTGCTGAACTCGCCGGGCGCGTTCGATCCAAACTACCCGGAGCAGAATCTGCTGAATTGCGCGCACCGCGTCGATGGGCGGATGCCGTGGGTGGATATCGGGACGCAGTGGAGTAAGAAGGGAACGGGGAGAGACGCGTACGAGAAGGGCCTCAAGTCTGTGCATCAGAAGTGGTGGGTTGCAATGGGTGATGAGGTGCTGGATGGGTATGTGGCAAAGGTCATGGAGGAGATGAAGAAGTTCTTTAATATTACCGAGACTAAGGGCGGGTCCTAGGTCTCGGGGATAGATGTGTCTCCCTAGAGAATTGTACATTATCTTAAAATGGCTTTGATTTCACGCTTCTGTCGTCAAAGACAGACTTCGGGACTCCGGGTTGACTACCATGTCCTAACGCTTAATGCCAGGGGTCCGACGCTGGCTCTCTAACTGGTAGTTTACTGAGCCAGACGTCATGACCTAACAATGTAGACAAGCCTTCATAATATGATAGTTCTGGACAATAACCTGCGGTGGAAGACAATATCCGTGGTCGAGCAAGTGTGTATCATGTCCCCAGCGAGCGATGCAAGCAACCGCCGATATATCTTACTGACCTCATCGGCAAACATTTTACCTAAACAGGCCGCCTCAAGCCGTCCTTTCTTGCTGTTTTTTCGTCATGGTCCCGGGTTCCTGGCATTCGCAAGGGCGAAGTGCGAAAGCGAGACCGAGACAGAACGCATAGCTCAATAAACCTCTCTTGGTTGTCTGTTCACACCTCTGGCAATACTGCTATGTCTCACAAATACTTTCGCTGGTCTTCGACAGCACCTTCAGATAGCCAGCGTCGGGGTGGTGGACTGCACATCATGTGGGCGAGCTCGGGCGCTCTATAGACAAGCATGCTTCTCCGGACTAAGCCTGCATCACTGGGCCAATCACCTTTGTGGGAATGCGCACGGTGGACGATGCTTGTCATTGTTTTGGACTTTCAGCTCGAGCGGGCGCTCGAAAGTGGAGGGTGAGTAGGGATACGTCGTTGTTCAGTTCACATTATTATCTACATTATCATCTACATTATTAAAGCCCTAGGCCTCTTTTCCCTGCATTTACTCCTTTGTGCCCCAGGTTGCTCACCTACAACACAACATATCGGTCCGAAGGTTTGACAATTTGCGAATGCCTGCGCAGGAGTCGCTGGCTCTGGTCCGTGCTGTCTGGATGGATGGCCCCTACGGTAGCTCCAGTACCGAGACCAGCGTTGGAGCAAGATGCACCAGCCAACTGAATACAATAGGGACATCTCCAACAATTATACCGAATTCCCGAAACGCGGGGGAAGGAACAAAAGTCTCCTAGGGATCCCATTCAAGTCACGCAACGCCAGCGCTGACATGACAAACAATCCTCATGTTGAATGACGGGCCTACCCCTCTCTCTTCCCCGCACGCTCGCGTTACACAAGCATCCGTTTGGGATCGTTGCACCCTGTACGATGCTTATATTTCTTATTTTCCCATGTAGCAGTACACACTAAGCAAACATATTTGCTAGCTACTTAAGCAGCCATTTACCCCCGCATCATCCTCGCGTCCTCGAGCTCCTGCACGACTAGGCACTTGTGTCATTGGAAATGAAGCCTGGGTTCTATCTCCTCTCGCTCTTATGGGCTGTCCGCCGGGTTTATTCCCTTGTAAACGAGGATGATGTGGTACGTATACCTTTTTCTTGAGCTATCATGATACCAGTTAGCAAGATGTTAATCAGAGTATTAGGGCCGTCTCCCAGCCCTGGGCTGGAGCTCATGGAACGCATACGAGTGCGACATCGACGCGACCAAGATCCTGACAGCCGCGAGGGCAGTCGTTGATTTAGGATTGGCGGATCTTGGATATGGGTATATTAACAGTACGCTCACACTCCGCCTATCCTATCCAGACTTGATAAGCTACTAATAGTGCGAGAGCGACAGTCGACGACTGCTGGTCTGTCATGACCCATCGCGACCCGGACACACAGCGCATTATACCAGACCCTGATAAATTCCCCGATGGGATTTCCGGACTCGTGAACGAGATTCACGAGATGGGGTTGAAGGTTGGGATCTATAGTAGTGCGTCCGGACATCCTATCTTATCTTCTAGGGTTCGCTCGCAATGCAATGCGGTCTAATCGAATCTGTATGTACCAGGTGCCGGGGAAACGACCTGCGCGGGATACCCAGCGAGCCTAGGGCGCGAGCAGATCGACGCAGACACCTTCGCCGAGTGGGGGATTGACTGTACCTACACATTCGCCCTTGTCTTTTGACTCGTCACTAGACTAATAGCCATGCAGACCTAAAATACGACGCCTGCGGCGTCCCCCCGGCCCTCGCAGACCCCTACACAGCCTGCCTCCCCGACCCCGTCTACTCCCCGGGCCCGTTCCCGAATGGCACATGTCCCAACCTCTCCAACGCGCCACCAGCGGGCTACAACTGGACCGCATCCCCCTCTGCAGAGCACTACCGAGCCATGCTCCACGCACTGCGATCCACATCCCGCCCGATCCTCTTCTCAATCTGCAACTGGGGCTTCGCAGACGTGAACACCTGGGGAAACGAGACGGGGAACTCATGGCGCATGTCGGGGGATATCTCGCCGGGTCGTGGAGGGGACGGCGTACGCGCGGAGTGGGCGCGGATTGCCGAGATTGCGAATATGAATAGTTTCCTCATGAACTATGTGGATTTCTGGGGGCGGCCCGATCCGGATATGCTCGAGGTGGGGAATGGGAATCTGACGCTTGCTGAGAATAGGGCGCATTTTGCGCTGTGGGCCCTTATGAAGGCGCCCTTGCTTATTGGGACGGATGTGAGTATTTACCTTTCTCTCTCTCTCTCTCTCTCTATGAGCCCCTAATTGTACATTACTTAGTGTGGAATGTATTGACGCCTCTAGCTCTCGCAAATCTCCCCCGCGCATATCGCGATCCTCTCGAACCATTACCTTCTATCCTTCCACCAAGACCCGATCATCGGCCGCCCCGCATATCCCTACAAATGGGGCTACAACCCCGACTGGACATTCGACCCCGCGCACCCGGCAGAATACTTGTCCGGTCCATCATCTACACTAGACGGGACGGTGGTTCTGCTACTCAACTCGGAGAATGCGACGAGCACGCGGACGGCGGTTTGGAGCGAGGTTCCGGAACTGCGGGAGCGAGAGCGATTGGCTGCGGAGCAGTGGACACTAAGGAAGAAAGACGGTTCCGGTGGTGGTGCTGGTGGTGGAGAAGGTGAAGGTGCGTTTTGGGTTCTTGATGCTTGGACTGGGGAGGAATTGGGGTGTATACACCGTGAGCTGAGTGTGCAGCTTGAAGCGCATGATGCGGCGGTTTTGCTTGTCGGGGGAGAGTGTGAGCCCGGTGTTTGGTCTAATACGTAGGTAAAGAGAGCAGAGGAGAGGAGAGGAGAAGATAGTGTTGGGGGTTTGGTTGACCAAATTTACATATATGTTGAGCAAGCATACGCACCAGGAAAGAAAGATTTTGTGAATGTTGGGCTGTACACAGGAAGGTGGTTCCTGGCCGTTAGCGCCGGTAGACGACATCGAGAAGTAGGTATATTGTCACTATAATAAGCATACTGATCACATTACCCGAGGCTAATCCAACGTGGATATGAGGATATTGTCTATAAACAAGCCTAGACACACAGTCACTATTTTAACAAACCACTACGGTGGGCAGAGAAGGACGCCACATTTCGCTCCTCAGCCCTCATGTCCACTTATCTATACACGCCCATTCATCCTCATACTCATTCTAGTCGATCAATGCACCCGCCCACCTGCCATCGCCTCCTGACACTTGGCTAGAATAGCCGCCTGACGACCCACCTCAGCCAACTTCCCAATAACACGCTGATTCCCATTTACAAACCCATAAAGCGCATACGGAATGCCGACCTCATCACAAAACGCCATAACCATCCTCTGCACGGTCCGCAGATTATGCCTCGGCACGCGCGGGAACAGATGATGAATCACCTGGAACTGCAACCCGCCATGAAAGAAATCCAGCCAGCGCGGACAATCCACGTCCATCGTCGTGCGGAGCATCTTCTGCGCGAAGGACTCGTTCCCGCCCAGGTCCGCGGTGCTCATTGCGAAGTGGCTCACGGTGAATTGCACGTGGAGCGGTGCGGTGATCATGTGGCTGACCAGGAAGAAGGCCAGGCGGCCGGTTGTGCTGGGGATCGACTTATACAGGATCCCGTAGCCGTACCACGTCCAGAAGACGGCCTGGCCCGCCATCTCGAGGTGCCAGTGCCAGCGGGCCGGTCCCCTGCGGGGTGCTTGCGTGGGCGAGAGGAGGTAGCTCCACGCGAGGCGGTAGAGGTTGAAGCGGCCGATTGTCATGAGTGGGTAGAAGGAGTAGTGTTGGAACTTCACGGCTATCTTCGCTACGCCGTCGTATTTCATTACCGTGTTGTAGTAGGTTGAGCGCAGCGAGGCGAAGAAGCGGTGCGAGAGCGCGAGGAAGGGCAGGTATTCGATGTCCGGATCGTGCTCGGGTGCGTTGGTGACGATGTGGTGCACGTTATGGTTGCGCTTCCACCAGCCGATGCTCAGTCCGCCGAGATAGTCGCCGATCAGGATCCCGATGCAGGTGTCGATGTGGAAGTTGTGTGTGATGCCCATGTGGGCTGCGTCATGCCCGATGAAAACAAGTTGCTGCCACACGGCGCCCATGAATGCGCCGCTGACCACGTACCAGCCCCAGTGCAGGGCTAATAGCATGCAGGCGAAGAGGAGTGAGATGCGGATGGCTTCGATGCCATAGGCGCGGTAGTTGCACTGGTACAGGCCTGCTGCTTTGATGCGCTCGTGGAGCAGGCGATACTTTGCGATGATGGCGTCCTGGGTGGCATCATCGACTGCGGGATATTTCTCCAAGTCGAGGATAATCTTTTCGCGGGTCACTGCGTCTAAATGCGCCATTCCATCGTCGTCGTCGTCTGCTGAGGAGACCGAGGTCACCGACGCTGAGCTCGAGGGGCCTTCTCCGCAGCGGTGTCGGTGTCGGAGTGTTCCGCGATGGGTATCGAAAACCGGGGATGCACCGCGAGATCGCAACTCATCCGACGAAGCCGAATCATATTCCGGCTCAGTATCAACAAGCGACCTGAACTTGCCGCCTTGAATCGGAGGGATGAAGTTCGTCCAGCGACCTTCGATCCTCCCGATGCGGTAGCGGCTCAGCATCAACTCTTTCGTCTCAGACGAATGAAATCTGAAAGATAACATTAGAAGCCATCTTTGTTGAATTAAGCTCGGGTAGCGCACGCAGTGACCTCGTCAGTGGCGTCCCTTCCGATCATATGGAGGATCGCCATGTCACCGCCAGGGTGGTAAGGCGCCCACGCATTGGCCTTGATGACGAACTGGTCGATGATGAAGATCATCGCGCCATCTGCGATGAGGGCTTCGATCTCCCGCCGGGAGAGGAGAGGCTGTTTTCTGTCGACCATGTTGATATTTGATACCCTTGATGAGTGAGTGAGTCTTTCCTGTACTACCCTGGAGGAAGAAAGGAGGATTGAGGCGCAGCAGCATAGTCTAAAGCAAAGGAGAAGATGGGGCCACGCGTTGATTACTCACCAGGCACCAGGCACCAGGCACCAGGCACCAGTTTGTTTCAGAAATATACGAGCTCATACTATATTAGACAGGGTCTATTCTCATCCTAGTCCCTCAATCTAAATTGACTAACAACATCCTCGATCTTCTGCACGAGGACACTCTTCCTCGCCTCGCCGATCCAACTCCCCTGCACACCCGCAATCGCAATCGTCTTCCACTCATCAAGACTAAACCCGAACGCCTCTTCGACCGCACAGTAGTTATTCAATATCCCACCCCCAAAATACGCCGGATCATCGCTATTCAACGAGAACTGTACCCCGGCCTCTAGAAACTCTCGCAGCGGGAGCGACGCGACCGATTTCGCGGTCCGCAGGTAAACGTTGGAGAGCGGACAGATGGTAAGCAAAGTCCCCCTTGCAGCGATATCCTTCATAACCTCTGGATCCTCAATCAACCGGATGCCATGGTCGATCCGGTCCACGTCTAGCGAATCGAGAGCGCCCGTAATATAAGACACGTCTCCCTCTTCGCCGCCGTGCGCCGTCCGCCGCAGACCGGCGTCCTTGGCTTTCTGGAAAACATCGGTGAACAGCTCAGGCGGGAATCCGACCTCTGACGAGTCGAGCCCGACGCCGTGGATCGTTCCATCGCGGATGAACTCTGTTGCCGAGTCGAAGGTCGCATGCGCGGATGGGACTGGCAGGTGCCGGAGGAAGCACATGATCAGGCGAGAGGTGACTCCTAGCTCGGACTCTGCGCGCTCCAGAGCGCGGCTGTAGCCCTTTGTGACGGATGCGATAGGGATCCCGCGCGATGTGTGAGACTGGGGGTCGAAGAAGACCTCGGCGTGGTGCACTCCATCCGCGTGCGCAGCAGAAAGATATGACCAGGCTAGCTCGTAAAAGTCGTTCTCGGTCATCAGGACGGACATGTTGGCGTAGTGGATGTTCAGGAAGTCGTCGAGGCTATCGAAGGACTCGTATCTGGCTGCTAAGGCCTCAGGGCTTTGGTAGTGCGGTAATTCAGGGAGATGAATGGCGTTCTTGCTGGCGAGCTCAAAGACCAGCTGGGGGGTCAAGGCACCCTCGAGGTGAATGTGGTGCTCGCATTTCGGAAGCTTGACGAGGAATGTATGGAGTGGTGACTTGCACATGGTGTTCTTGTATGTATGTATGTATCTTTGCTAGGGAAGATATGAACAGATTATCCGACAGGCACTGGAACGCAGAGCCGTTTTAATACCAGGAAATTCTCCCCGCATGATATTAATTTGACTTGCCCCAATCCAAGTTGCCGTCCATTTATCTATACGTGGGCAATCAGGGCCAGCGTCATCGGTGGAGCAAGGTTTATCTGCCACTGATCCAATAGAAACCATGGAATAAGTCGCACCTAGACATACAAAGTATAATTTTGTGCAATATACCGGTTTATTACGTTATTCAGGTGAAGAACAGTTCAAAAGATCTTGTCCAGATACCTAATGCTGCTGGCAATGATCCGGTGGCGGGGGAGACCCACCATCTCCAAACAGCTTTCGGGCCAGTTTTGAAACTCACCCGAGCCGGCGCACGGCGCATTCCGGCCCTCACTATCTTCCGAGCTCGGCACGGTGTTGAATGGTAGATTGTGAAGAGATGCTTGATTTCGATAACCAGCAGCAAGCGATGGAACCAGACAGGCGTACCTACGTGTTTCGTAGCCTCGACCCTCGAGTGTGTCGAGGTACATAATACCATAGTCTCCCCTTCTCATAAAGCCGAGAAGAAAACTGACATAACTCAGAGTAGAGAAAACAAAAAAAGTGTGACAAAAAAAGAAGCCCTGCTCAAGATGCAAACGAATCGAAATCGAGTGCTCCGTGGAGGTTGTCTAGCTCCGCCCAAACACTGTGTGCATGTGCCTGAGATCCAGTTTCTGAAGTCGATATTGACGGATTTGGGATTCCTTCTCTACGAATAAACTGCACTTCATTGCTGAAAGAGTGAGGGGAAGGGTACGTCTGCTCCATGTTGGTGACATATAATAGAGCCACAAACATCTACCACTGTCATGGAACATGATCATGAAAAAGGCTTAGCTAGACAGTTACGCCACACCCGCAAATTCCTCGGCTAGCTCTGATTATACACTTCCACGCAACATGCAATTATCGCTTCTCATAGAAATCGAACACCTTGCCCTGTGGTCGAAACCCGTGGACTCAGCTGGTTGTTACCCCCC
This sequence comes from Aspergillus ustus, assembly GCA_000812125.1. NCBI lineage: Eukaryota > Fungi > Ascomycota > Eurotiomycetes > Eurotiales > Aspergillaceae > Aspergillus > Aspergillus ustus. Next base: position 116,824 of record JOMC01000174.1, read on the forward strand.
ATCAGAGGTGTGCATGCATGCATGTCCATAACGCAAAGATGACCGGAGGATCCATGCATGTCAGTGTCTTTGTTTGATATTTGCCTGGCAGTGGCCGTTGGCTGGCTTAGTTAACCCATGGGATGCAAGTAGAATGCTGCTCGAAAAAAACACCTAAAAGAGCTTTGTTCAGGCTTACTTCGCGAGGTTCTTTCTTCTGTTTGCACTTATCTTTGCTTGAAGCTATCATCTGGGCTGCTGCCATCAACTTCGAGATTTGAACCCAGGCCTTGAAAGCGACATGGCTTTATAAACACATAGAACTGCTCATCGGCGACCAGGAGACTCGTAATAAGTCCTAGACCACCCACAGGGCTTGCCAAATTTTCAAGTCAGATTGCTAGTAGGTAAACCCTCACTTCCTTATGAGCGGATGTAGAGGAAGGGTTAAGATATACTCACATCTGCAGAGTGGCCGGCCAGTGAGAGACCTAATTAGCTGCACGCATCTGGCTGCTTTGATCGATAGAGGTATTATTAATCCAGCCCTTGTTCACTGGGGCACAGCTGGGGGTTTTCCAGCTGAGGCCAAGTCCGGATAAGCTACATACATGCTAGACATAGACCCCTCTACTATAATCCAGACCGACTATAGTAGGAATATGCCCCCGACCGCCACAGTGCTTGGTAATGCCAGTATTATTGGCTTTGGTCTTCTTCAAGGAATTCAGGGGCTAGCCTGGATCTTTGAGAATTGAGATGAGATCTATGGTTCAAAATCATTTCGGCTGAAATGTGTTGGTCCACTTGGAAGGATTAGATCCTGCGAGGTGACCGTCGGAAGCATGAAGCCGATACATAGCGAACCCCCCTTTCCTCCACAGCCCCCACCCACCACCTTGTCGATCTCTGCCAGTACTATGATGAAAAAGATCCTTGAGCTCCTTTCCCTATATTTTACATACCTTCCGGGTGTCCTCTTCTTCCATTTTGAGATCATGTAGCTTGACGGCATTTCCCATCTCTCTCTTGCATAATGTTGCTACACGCACAAAAAGATCCCGTGGAATGCACATGGCTACTGCGCTACATAGAGAGCGGTTGCGTTGTTCGAGCCTGACCGTAACCCCAGATCTACAGTTTTGTGGTTAGCTTTCTTCAAGCCTCGTCACCCTCGTCGAGGGGAAAGCGAAATGGGGTTGCTGTGGCGTTGGAAGCCTTCGATGATCAATCAGCTTTCGTTGGACGCGTCACCACGTGATTATGTAGGTACATACTGCAGTGGATCGATTGTTACCTAATTGACCTTTCTTAACTCGTATTTCTGGGCCTGGAGCGGATGAAGCCCCGGTGAACGCCACCCGGAACTGCGGAGAGGTTGCATGTCAACTCGGATTTGAGAGACAGACTCGTCCAATTCGTTTGTCTCTATCACTTAACCCTTTCTATTCGACAGGGCTGCATCCTCTCGGTCTGTTGGAATCAAGAATAATTGATGATGACTTCCCCTAAGAGCAATCGCAGGCGGGGAATGCGCGAGGCAAAGCGCACAAATGCCAGCTGCGACACCTGCAAGGCCCGGAAGACCAAGGTACGACAAGTAGCTCCAGGACTGTGTCACCACTGGATTGACTCTCTAATTTGTTCGTCCCTGGTAGTGCATTGACCCAGATTCGCACCTTTCACTTCCCTTGTTCCCATTGCTCGCCTCACTGAGCCTGTGATTAAGTTCCCGGTCCTTGCAAGTACTGTGCCAGTGTCTCTATTCCCTGTACCACCAGCATCAGGCGCAGACAGAGACCGTTCTATCAGGTGTCCGAAGAAGAGTACCGATACGGGATCACGATCCTGCACAAATTATTTCCCAGCATCGACTTGAATATCAGCATGCTTCGCCACTTGGCACACAATGTCAACAATCTTCGAGCCCCCGAGAGTATTGCGTCTCTCTCTTCCGAGTTAGCAGTGGCTCACCTACCGACCCCGTATCTGGAAGAGGGATCTTCCCCAGGTTCTCGCTCACACACTCGTACTTTACAGCCTCAGGAACCAGTTGGACGCACACGCGCAGATCAAGGCGTATCCACGTCTCCACCAGAAATCCCTGACGAATATCAAAGCAGCAGCGATGCCCTATTTGTAGAAATGTGGATGCAGCAAAAAGGCTGTGTTGTCAAGGATACATTAGGAAGACCGCGTAAGTCACATCCTCTCAACTACTGTGAACGACTCGCTCTCGATCCCACACATATTCCCAGGGTACATCGGGCTCGGGTCAGATGTCCCCTTCATGTCAGCAGTGCGATCGTACGTTCAAGGTGAAAATCTACCACCACCCTCGGGCACAATTCGGCACCCGATGAGACTGCCACCCCCTTCGCCCGAAAGCAGAAGCTCGCTTTCGCAGACTCCGGCTCGGCTTGCCCATCTCCCTCCCGTGGCCAGCTGGCGACCGCACATCGACCGGTATTTCAAAGTGATCAACTCCACGTTTTGGCTGATATCGATGGAAAGCTTCTGTTCTCGTCTTGAAAGCACGTTTGCGTCTTCGAGCTATCCAGACATCTCCCCTTCATGGTTGTGCTTTTTGGACGCTGTTCTCGCTCTGACGACCTAGACTCCAGCGTCTAGCACCATTCACGAGGATTCAGAAGACCACTTGGCCACCACGACTCTCCCGACCTCCGGAGATCCGTACACGTCGAAAAACTATATCTCCTTGTCCAAAGCTCTGCTCAAAGAAGTCATGGATGAAGCCAACTTGGACAGCATCCGAGCACTCTGCGCCATGGTAAGCCACGTAACAGAATGAAAATCTACCGCCCAAAGAAGCGGTTCATTCGAACGACTAATATCTCAGCCGCCTAGGCCAGCTCTGCGTTGATGCTGATGAACACTTGTACGAAATCCTAACCTTTATGCACGCGTCGAACGATCTCTCGAGTCTCACCGTCGTAGACACGAAACATATCCTCGACGTGGCGATGGTTTCGCTCCTGTGTCTGGCTCGCTGGCCCGGGAGTGAGGAGTTGCAGCAGCGGCTGGAGCGGTGTATTGCGTTTCTCGCGTCGATGGAGGATCTGGGATTTTGCAGATATGCCGGTGGGGATTTGTCGAGGATTGTCGAGTGGTTCCGGATGCGATCTCGTGCTGGTGGTGGTGGTGATGACTCGTCGGAGTTACAGATACATGTGTAAGTCATTCACAAGAGGGTGAAATCGCGTTGACTAGTTAGTCTCTGTGTGGTAACCCCAGAAACAGGCCATCGCCGCCGCATTTGGCGGATTTTTCAATGGATGAGTTCTGGACACAGCAGGCTTGGACGGCGTTTGCCATGGATTGGAATACTGTGCCATCAACCCTTTTTCCGGATGTTGAGGGCTCGATGCCGGGCTTTTAAGCAACGATCTGTCATGTTAAGAATGATCTCTGGGTCGTCCGGCTAGCTTTTCCGAATATAGAATCAAACACCATAAGCGCCGTTGGATCGTACGAAGTAAGCTGAACTATATATTTCCCCCAGAAAGTCAAAACCAACGGTAGAACGGCCCAGATTGATCTCGATCCAGGGTTTCGGATTCAGGCCCGCGAATGAAAATGGATTAATGACCTCACCACTCACGGAATATAAACCCGCTCGATCCCTCAAAATACCCACAGCGCCCGACATGATGATGATGTTTGCTTCTCTGTACGTACCCCTGCAGGCAGGATGGCGTACAGTACAGCGACATGCATCGCCACTTGTCTGACCTTCACAATCACCGTCTGGCTCTTTCTTTGCCTACGACTCTCTGTTCGTACCTCTCTCCAGAAGGGGCCTTTTGCAGACGATGGGCTTGCGATATCTGCAACGGTATGTTACCGATACTACCCAAGGTTGTGTTGCGCGAGAGAGAGAGATCGGAATCAGAACTCTGATTGCGCTGTTGGTAATAAATAGTTCTTCTACACGGCTCTGTCGATTTTATTCATCGTCGAATTGTGGATAGGCCACTTTCCTAGCACCGACAGGGGTTGCTCTGAACAATGTGCCCAAGGCATCAAGGTTAGCGCACCTGCTCCACAATTCTCCTCCGACACTATGTATACATACAGGGCAGCTAACACAACGTCCTCCTACTAGGCTCTATTCATATGCGACCTCCTCTACGCCGTAGGCACATACCTCATGAAGCTGGCCTTCATGTGGACGCTCCTCCGAATCGTGCAGAGCCGCGGCCAAGCGACGACATTGTACATCCTGATGATCACAGGCGCAATCACGACACTCGCGCTCGTGCTCCATGGCGTGTTCTCCTGCCGTCCGGTCTCCTATCTCTGGGAACAAGTGATCCACCCGGAAAAAACGGACGGTTCGTGTCTGGCCTTGTGGACAAGGCGGGTGGTTATGCTCGTTCATTCGGCGTGGGTCTTGATCGCGGATATTATTGTGGGGTTTGTTATACCGTTTATTCTATTGCGGGGTTCGCGTTTGGATTTCAAGACGAAGTTCTCCGTCAGGGTTTTGTTGGGGATTGGGTCTGTGTTCGTATTATCCCCCCCTGCCTGCCTCGGTCACAACACATAACGCGACTACTAACGCCGTAAATATATATAGAGCAAGCATAGCAACCATCGCGCGGATAGTGTACATCGCCAAGGGCTCCGAGGCGCACATAGGAAACGGGCTGGCGATGGCGTTTTGGGCGATACTCGAGCTCGCGATCAGCATTCTCTGCACGTCTGCCGCAACGTGGAAGCCGCTTGTTGTCCGGCTTGGGCTGTTGGGGTATCGCGGTAAGAGACTTGGGACAGCCGGAGAGCCAGGCGGTGGGTCGTGAGTGTGAGGACGCTAGATTTCTGGTGTAAGACTGTATAGTAGTCGGACTATGCTTAGGTGGGGAAAACAGAGATAAATCGCTGATCTGATTTCTATAACTATACTATGATCTAGCGTTGTGTTGACTGCTGATGAACCCTTGAGTTCTCAAGACCTGAGTTATTAGCGCTGCTGGTCAGCAAGAAAACAATACCAGGAGATTCCTATCGAAGGCGACAGACAGACTGGGTATATGGCTACCATACCTGCATCTTACGCGTATACGCTGCTGACAGTGCTGAGAGATGGGGTTGGGAATCGCGGTCCTGTCTCTCCCAGTTTTACCTACCATGTCATGTCACCTCTGATCAACACAGGTTGATAGAAATAAGGGCTTGTACCATACTTGGTCGAAACGCAAATGATCATATGGTGCAAGGTAATCACATTCGCCGGGTCGCCGTTGTAGTTGAGGATCGCATCGGAGCGGAACTCCCACTGGGCCATTGCCAGCTTCTCGGGCGTCGGCACGTTCCGCCCGTTCATGTCGTATAATCGGCTCGGGAGATCTTGTTGTTGCCATTTCCACCAGAGGGGGTTGATGTAGTTCTGCGATTGCAAAAGATCTCTCTTAGTATGTATAGAGGGGGGGGAGAGCAGACTGGGTGTGTGTGCGGACGCAGGTCTTACATGGTGAAGAAAGAAAATTGGTTCTCCCGGTGATCCAACGGTGTCATACATGACGCCGCCAATGCCCAAATGGCCTGCGCCATGCGGGAGCTCGGACCAGCACGGCCAGGCCGTGGAGTAGTTCTCCGTGGCAAAGCATGCGTCCACGTTCGCCTGGTCCCCGTCCTGGAATGCGGTCTGGTTGAAGTTTCGGCTGAGGTAGTAGCTGGCGTTGTTGGAATGTTTAGTCAGGTGCAAGGTGAGGTTTACGAAGGGGCTGTTGGTGACGCAGAGGTTGTCTCCGAAGCAGTTGCCGCCGAACCCGGTGGTTGGGTTGAAGATGATAGACTCGTTCAGGGTGTTTATGTCGGGGAGTTCGTCCCAGTATCTTGGAGGAATAAAGCATCACTAATTAAAGAAAAACAGTGACTGAAGGGACTTACGGTCGAGGCCCCTTGTAAGTACATTCGGTGCGTTGAAGATAGTTATGGGCGTGCATGAAAAGACGATGCCAGGGCAGGAAGGAGCCCTTATAAAGCAAGGAATCTCTAGTTAGCGTGGGAAACATGGAGTATTAACCAGGGATGGGAATTTACCGCAAAATGGATGACATTTGACTGCATGATATGAACATACTGAAGCTTATCCCAGATATTCTGCGCACCCTTGATGCTAAGTTTATGTGGTGAATTCATCAGGCACAAGTCAGCATTAATATACGCTTTCTTCTCCTTGTTAGAAAGAGTTTGCCTGTTTAAGATTTAGCTGTTGTTCTAAAACTCCCATGTTAAGCCATACACACCAAGCTTTGCGTTTTATCTTCTTGGAACAGGAACCATGCTGGTTACCGGGCGCGTGAGCAAACGCAGCGGCTACAGCGTAGAAAAGTGTAAAAAGCAGTAGTGCTGGCTTTAGAAAAGCCATGATGCCGTAGTAATGATTTTGAAGAAGCGAATGTACTTTGTGAACGAATGGAATGAAGAGAGTGGCTGCTGCTGGAGGAAAGGAGAAGATATACCTTCCTATTTATACACTCTTCCCAGGCTCCCGCTAGGCGTCCCAAGACCCATGCTATTCGCTGAGATCTAAACAATTATTGTATATTAATCTTCTGGTGGGTATGCATTCGCGGCTAGTGAACAGATCCATATATAGATATCTGTCTAGTTTGAAGTCTGGCTGAGGCGACTGAAATTGAGGCAAATCCCTACTTAGCATGGCTGTTTGTAAGCATCCATGGCGTGAAGTCACATGGTCCCTATGCAGGCGCCCTTGTTGATGTTGTGTGTGATGCTAATGAAAGTTTCTTACCCTTGTAGGTGAGGCCAAAGATTAGGTGCAGCCTTGCGTGGCGGCACTTGGTCTAGCAGGCTACATACCAAAAATGCGAGGGCACTTGGCTAGATGCGAATGTACTACTCCCTTGGACATGACTCTGAGTCTCCACTTGTTCTAACCCAATATAGCAGCCGTAACCTAGAGCCGAGACACACTAAACATGGACTGATGGACTGGTAGTCCCACGCGCCTTTGCTAGTGTGTGCCACGTATCTAATATACAAGAAGGCAGGAAAGGTGGTTGAATTAGATCGCAATTAACAAACTGTTTGATTAAGTTCTTATTCCCCTATTCGGACTCTGTCCCCCTGACGTGATCCAGGATCATTGCTCTATCTGGTTGTGAATTGTCCAGAGAAATCTTGACGAGATTGAGTGGGGCGTAGAAAGGCTGGAGGGCTATTATTTTGCTCCACTGAGGCTTGGGACTCGGCTGTATCTATCTGAACCTCGTCTGGTGTGGAGCGCTGCTTATACTAGTTGGCCGGGGTGGGTTTCTGGGGACTGACTTGGGATTGGATTCATGCTTCCGACGGCAGGCCCGCTCAGTGCTGTGGCTGGTGGGAAGATTCTTAGGCCAAGACAATGATCCTGATTACCATTACCTGATGAGCGAGTTTCACAACGGGATACGCTTGTTATACTTGACTAGCCACTGTCTGCGTCACCCATCTTGCCGGGCTTAGAACATCTGTCTCCAAGCGGCCCTTGAAGGGCTATGTTGGCCTGTGAGCAAGGAGATGCTGCAACTGGTCTTGCCTGGTGACGTCTGATATGGCTGTTTGTACTCGGTAGACTACTTTAAGCAAGCCAGAAGGCCAGCAATCCACCTCAGGAGCACGTGTTTCTTTCTTTCTTGAAGCTTACTTTCCTTTTTCACTTAGGTCCACGCAGTGAGCGTCCTTAGTAACCGAGCTTCTGAAGCTCTGGGCTCAGTGAATAGTATTCTTTCCATAATTTGATTGGGGAGGTGTGTTGTGCTCTACTAATTTCTTGGGCTCAATTGATGCTGACTTGATAATTTAGTCCAACCAGACTAGGGATTTATCAAGATCTAAGACTGTTTGTCCATGTTGTTAAACCTTTTATAAACAAGCCTCTCACTTCCCGCGGTCCTCAGGTATATTTCTGTCTCGTTCTATAACACTTTTATTCATCCTGAGTCGGGGTTGGGTGACACAGGTACCTGATATCCCACAGGATTCACGACTCCGGGATGGCTTTACCCCAGGGTATTTGCTTGGTGCCTTCACCCAGCTCAGCAGGAAGCATGTCTCGGAAATTTTGAGTCTGGAAGGAATTTTGGATCTGGAACTTCAGCGCTTGGAGCATGCCTCTGTCAGCTTATCTATTGACGGGAGTACCCTGGCATATCACATACTGGATGGCCCATGTCATTATGGCAGTTTTTGGAAGAGACTCTGATTGTTGAGTCTTTTGGTTACACTTAGCCCCCGATGGAACGAGACGCGATTTGCTCTGGTACACGACTCGAAGCCCGGGGGGCACTCTAGAGGCCAGCTGTCGGGATATGGGATCATCATCTTTTATGTGGACATCTTCCCTGTCGCCCCCCTGTCCAAAGTGTCCAAGACTCTAGTCGACCGAAAGTGGTTCTTGGATCGAGCTTATTCCCAGCTACCTACTTACTTAATCCCTCCTTGACCAAATCGCATGTGTATTTGGTCATGTCATCCATGGCAGCAGCATGGACAGCTTTCGGAACTCGCCCATTTAAGACGAATTATGTTGGTAAACAAGATATGTACAAGCATAAGGTTAAACCTTATGAAGTTGAAAGTGAATAATATATACGAAGAGAAAAAAATCTGAAAATACATTCAACCGATTCCTATGCTTTATCCTTCCCTAAAAGGGGTAGGGGGTAGTTGAGAACTATATTGTGTGGGTGGATATATGCGGTTACGCAGCAAAGGAGATAGGTATGTAAGTTGAAGTCACTGATTAGATTCAAGATAAAGAGACCACGATTCTAATTTTTTGCTTATTTAAAACCGACAGGGATGTTGGGATACCCCGTGACGGGTGGTGACACGTTCAACGGGTGGATCGTGCACCTCATCCTTGCTGAATGAGGTCAGGTCGACAAAACCAAGATAAGTTGCAACCAACGAAGTCGGTTGCTGAAGACAAACAACCAACGGGCTTCAATGGTAGAAAGAGCAAGAGACTCACTCCCTACATAGAGTGGTCGCTTTCTTTTTTTTTTTTTTTTCTCTACATCTTTCCCCCCTTGCATCCCGCTCCTTCTCTCCATCCCCTCTCTTCGCTCCATCAACACAGCTATCCTAAGCAAATCAAATCGATCCTCGCCAAATACGCCATAGCCTACCATCGTCAACTTGAACAGAGATGGTAACCCTCAATACCCTCAAGGCCACTCTCGGACAGGCAGCGAGAGAAACATCGTCTGCTGCAAGACGACAACCCCTCTCCGATGAACAGTACGCCGCCGGCTTTGAAGTCCTCTCGCAGGGAACATGGACAAGCACATATGAAGAGTTCATAATCCCTCAACTGGCGAAAGCGCTAGAGCCGCTCTTCGGTTCACGGAACGAGATCTCGATTCTGGAAATCGGGCCGGGCCCCAAGACCGTGCTTGGATTCCTGCCCCGCGAGCTGACAGAGAAGATTCGGAGATATACGGCGCTTGATCCAAATCCTTTGTTTACCGCGGCGTTGCGAGCGTCGCTAGATAATATAATGGGGGAGGAGGTAGTAGGGCCGCTGCCTGGTTTGGACGGCGAGCCCTGTATCGAACAACGACCTTTCCTTGTCGACAATAACACATCAAGCGCGAATGGCGAGACTTACGATCTCATTCTCTTCTGTCACAGCATGTACGGCCTGACACCGCGAGACTCATACATCAAGCACGCTCTGACCCTCCTCGCCGATAAGGGACTGGTCATCGTCTTCCATCGCGAGGCCTCTCTACGACTGGACGGTTTAGTATGCCAGCAGAAAGCCTCCTTCCCCACGGGGACCGTCCGTATCCCGGACACCGATGGCGCCCTAGACGCCTTTGCCCCGTTCATCGCTGGCTCCGCCCTCCCAGACACAGAAGCAAATCATCAAGCGCTGCGAGTCAAGTGGCGGGCAATCTGCCGCGCGCTGGGCCGTCGTGACATTTCGTATCCGCAGCAGCATTTACTCTTCAACTCGCCAAACGTGATGGTCGTTTTCAATCAACATGCAACATCGTTGCCGGAGCTCGCCGCTGCCCAAGTGCCGATAGCAGATAGAGAGTGGGTGCCAGTCAAAAACCGACACGCCCGCGTGCAGAACGCCCCCACGATCGCGAGACCGAAGGAAATCCGCCATGTGCAGTTGTGTGTCGAGTGGGCGCTGGGACATGGTGTTACGCTGAGTATTTTAGGTGGAGGACATGGTGAGCACTGTTTGCAGTCCAACGTTGTCGCGGTGGATATGCGTGCATTCAATAAGGTACGCGTCTACGGTGACAGTTCCAGCGAGGCGCCGCTTGTCGTCGCCGGTACGGGTTGCACAGCGGGCGATATCGTCGCGGCGACTGTTCCAGAAGGCCTAATCGTGCCCATGGGCTCTCGTCCGAGTGTTGGCGCCGGCCTGTGGCTGCAGGGCGGGATTGGACACTTGAGTAGACTGTACGGGCTCACTTGCGACGCGATTGTGGGCGCGGTGATGGTCAGTGTCAACTCAGGCCAGATACTGTGTGTCGGGAATGTTCCAGACGAAGATCAACCTCCTGGATCTGTGCGTCCAGACAATGAAGACGAGCTGCTGTGGGCGATGCGCGGCGCAGGCACGAATTTTGGAATCGTTGTCAGCGTTACCTTTAAAGCGTTCAAGGACATGGACTTCGTAACTCACAGCTGGACCGTTCCTCTCAATAATCCGGAGGAAGCCCAGGAGAAGGTCAACACCTTCAGTGAAGTTGCTATGCAGTTCCCCCAGACAAGCTCTGCAGACGCGTATCTATACTGGGAAAACGGCAGCCTTCGTCTCGGGGTGATGGCCTTCGAAACTGACATGGTTTTGTCCAATTATCATGATCCAGGCCCACTGTCCTTCTACGAAATCTTCGGAGAAAACGCGATCACCAAGACTCCAGATACGATGGGCTTGTTTGAAGCCGACATGTACATGTCCACAATGCACGGCGGACACAGCGGCGGGAAGACATCCTCGTTCAAACGATGCGTATTCCTCAAGGACATCGGAGCAGAACCGGTTACTACCATGCTAACAACGGCGATGACTGATCGGCCCACACAACCTTGCTATTTCCATCTCCTACACGGCGCCGGCGCAGTGCAGGACCCAATATCTAATGCCACAGCCTTCGGGGTTCGAGACTGGGACTTCGCCTGCGTGATAACAGGAGTCTGGCCGCGCGAAGAGGACGGAACCGAAACCGCTCGAAGCGTCGTGCAATGGGTGTACGATACCGCGAATGCTTTCCTCCAGCTACCCACCTACTGCCACGGAGTGTACAGCGCAGATCTCGGCCCCGATCCTCGAGACGCGCCCCTAGCAGCGAGGGCATTCGGCTCCAACAGACCGCGTTTAGCCCGCCTGAAACGAACCATGGACCCGCGCAATGTGCTGGCGCATGCGTGCCCGCTGCCGAGGAAGCCCATGGGGTCAAAACTCATTATCCTCGTCACTGGGGAGACGGGCGCCGGAAAGGATTACTGCGCGGGGTTGTGGGTTTCAACCGTTGCTACGTTTGAATCCGATGGGGAGGCTCTGTCAGCTCGCGCGGTGAGCATCAGCGATGTTACCAAGCAGGAGTACGCGAACGCTACTGGAGCAGACCTTCACCTCTTACTTAACGACCGTGCGTACAAAGAGCAGCATAGGGGAGAGCTTACTGCATTTTTCCAGGACCAGGTGCGGCGTCGACCGCGGCTACCCGAAGAGCATTTTCTGCAGGTTGTCTATGACAACACCGATGCGGATGTGCTCTTCATCACGGGGATGCGAGACCAAGCGCCGGTTGCAACGTTCGCTCATCTGGTCCCGGATAGCAAGCTCCTCGAGGTCCGCGTTATGGCCAGCGAGGATATGCGGCGTTCTCGTGGGGCGCGGTGCAACCCCAACCCGGGGCAGGACGCAGGTGAAGACCACCGGCCCTGCCTCATCTTCGAAAACAACCGAGAAGGAAACGACGCCGCGAGACAATTCGCGCATAAATCGCTCTCCCCGCTCGTGCACTGGGAATTAGATCGTCTTGCGGAAATGGTGCGCGTGGTCCCCGACTTCCCTCGTCCGGGGATCCAGTTCCGCCACGTGCTCGATATCGCGCAGAAGCCTCATGGACTAGCTCTTTGCACTGGCATGCTAGAAGCCTCCTTTCAAGAATTTTGGAGAGGTGCTAGTGCAATTGTTTCCATCGAGACAGGCGGCTTCATCTTTGCTTCCGCACTCATCACTCAGATTGGTATCCCGGTAGCCCTAATCCGTGAGAGGGGGAAGCTCCCGCCGCCGACGGTCTCGGTTTGCAAGTCTACCTCGCATATTTCGTCTCCGGCCTCGGGGGCCACGAATGCAGGAGAGACGGTAATAGAGATGCAGCTCGGGTTGATCGCCTCTGGCGAATCGGTTGTTGTTATTGACGATGTTCTTGCCTCGGGGGAGACTCTTTGCGCGGTGATCAGGCTTCTGGAAAAGGCCGGAATTGCTATTAAGAATATCAGTGTGCTGGTCGTGGCGGAGCTCCCGGTTCATCGGGGTAGGGAGCTCCTGCGCAAGCGCGGGTTTGGGAGAGTTCGGATTCGTAGTCTTTTAGTTTTCGGCGGTGCTTAGATGTGTCATACCTCGCAAGTTTAGGATTGTATTAGAGCTTCAAATTGACAGGTCTATGGGGCTGAGCTCAGCATATCACAAGGATATTGTTGTTACGAGCTAGACTACTGAAAAATTCATGATATTTGCCATAGATACCCACGCAGCTAGTCCGCGATTAATGAGACCCTTTTTCTGCCTAACGAATTCCTATAACTCACGCGACCGGACGCAAACCAATCCCAAATCCAGGAGGATCTCGCTTCGACTGCACAATGTCCACTGCGCTAGCGTCAGTATACCCCTTAGCGACCAGACGGCGAACATAGTCCATCGTCCATTCCTGACATCTCCTGTTCGTCGTCTATATCGACAAATTACCATTGGCACAAGCCCCGTCTATAGCCAATTGATAAAAGAAGTGGAGAGGGGAAAGCAAAGTAAACGTACATCATTAACCGGCGCCATGAAATTCTCATTTATCCTCGGCGGCGGAAGCCTCGCAGCCTCGAGTTCAATGGCACCCCTGGGCTGATCATCCTCCGCGCGCCGGGTGTCATCCGGGTAATCGACGAGATGCGCGGAGTCGACTTCGCCAATCGGTACGAGCTCGTGTGGCTGGGTTTCTGCGGGCAGTCGGTACCTGCGCTCGAAGACGTGCTTGTACCCAGCCATCGGGGCGCCGACGACGTTTATCAGACTGCCTGTGTCTGGGTCTGTGGGCGAGGTGATGAAGATTGCGAAGTGGGCGCGTTGGGTTCGGGTTTGGCGGAGGAGGAGGAGGGAGATCGTTCTGGGGGTCATGTTGGTTGTTTTTTTAGGGAGGAGGAGGAGGAGGAGGAGGAGGATGTGGTGAGTTGGGGATAATATTTGACCAGCTGAGAGAAGGATGTGCTTAAATACCTTCCTTGCATGAGGTTGCCTGCACGCATGTGGCCGCGTGGCTGGCTGGATTGCAACGCTTGGAACATGGATGCCTGACATGAGGCGCACAAACTGTAGGAACAAAAGAAAGCTGCGGCGCAAATACTGACACCGGACTCAACGTCAAAAACTGGGGTCTGTATAAGGCTCTGGGGCTAATTTAGGCGCTAGGTACTAGGCGGATTGAGACTGCGATGGATTGCGATCATTAGGTGGGCACATATGTATGTACTACATGGCCCCGGGGCTGGATAGGTATCGCAAGCCCTCCGTCTCATCGCTGTCATACTCATTAGATCCTGTCTTAATCCACCCTTGATCTCTGATCAATCTCGTCCGAGTACCATCTCACACGCCTACAGGAAGCAGCTTATCGGCAAAGCATCCTATCATAGTCTACGGCCAGCCCTTCAACGCCTCCCCTATGTAATGTAGTGTGTAAAATATCCCCGCTCGATGCGCGTATGCTGTATGCTAGATGAATATCTAGGAGAATGTGTGCTTCGAAACGCAAGAGCCAGTGGTCGGTTTATGGGATGGTTAGTCTGCTCCATTGCACACTAGAAAACTTGTCACCCTCTGCCCGAGCAGCACTGATGAACTAAGAAAGTCCGATCCACCTGGCAAGTGAGTCGCGCCTTTGCTATAAACATAACTCGCCCTTCGATCGCGGACTCGAGGAGAACTCATCGATCGGGCCCTGACGCAGCATGGACAGCGATCCGGACCAACCCTACAAGAGCACTGGGGCACTCTTGATCCCGCGGGGAAGACAGCGTGTTCCAACCGACTATCGAAGATGGTCCAGTCTCTTCGTCGGCTGGAGCAAGATGCTTCTAATCAGTTTATTGGTATGCCTATAGCCCTGCAGCACGACTCTCAAAAATGCCTCCTAACTAACCCCCTTTGCGTTCAAGGCTCAGTTGATAGACATCACCTCCAAGACTACGTTTTCACAACGCAGCCTACAATGGGGCCGTTTCCCAGTGTGAAGGACTTTAACGACCGATTTGCTCTATTACACCAGCTCCCGTTCCCAACTAGATATGAGGATCCCAATCGGTGTCTATTGCCCGATGATGTGGGCGTCAAGTTCACGCACGCGGACCTACATCGGGAAAACGTCATTGTTTCCTTTTCATCTGCTGCTTCCTGTTCCAGCGGCTCGGCTCGTCTTGTGCTCGTGGGTTGGCAGCAAGCGGGCTGGTATCCAGCATACTGGGAATACTGCAAAGCTCTCTACACGTGTTCGTTCAAGGATGAGTGGCGCAGAGGGGGTTATATTGATAATATGCTCCAGCCTTGGGAAGATATTTTCCTTGCTTTCTCAGAATATTGTATGGCGATGAGAGCTGTTTAGATACGGATCCGTCAATCGCAAAGGCCATGGACCAGTGCCTGCGCAAGGGCCAGAACCAGTCAATGTAATCGTAGCATATAGTACGGAGTACAACGCCGGAATTTAAGACGCCGTTGAAAGCCAAATATAGCAAAAAAGAAAGCCCGATTTACCCCCCCCCCCCCCCCCCTCCCTCTCTCCAACTCACTGGACCCTCCGGCCCCCGGGGTGGTCAGATGTGCCACACACACAGCCTTTATCTTAATCTGATAGTCACCCAACGCTTTGCCGACTCGCTCTTTGAGGCAATCCGCGAGCTGCGCGGTCCGATGAGATTTTTTTTTTCCGAACAGGAGAAGCTGCGGATCTTGAACAGGGGAAAAGGCGACACTCTACCTAAGAGGCCCTGCCACGTCCGGATATGTATGTAGGTAGGTACATACAAATTGTCGCCGAAGGTAAACTCCGCTTTGCCCATAGGTACATATATGTACCCCCGCCGCGGTGCAGTTGCTCGAACGGCGGGTTGCCCCCCACGGGTAGCATTATTTATTATCTAAGACAGATGCAATTGTAGGTAGTTCTATGTCAGAGGGTGGGCGAATAGAATAGAGATGCGGGTCAATTTATGATTTACAGATTGTTCTACAAGACGGGTTATTTTATGAATGCATATATCATTCTCACCCGTGGCCTGCTTTCCTCTATTCGCAAAGGATACATCCGCCATGGCAATCATATACAACCTCGATACATATCATCATCCACGCACAATCTCGCATAGCTGTAGAGGTACTCAATCAACAACCCCCTCCGGCAGAAACGCCACATAATCCAACGGCGCCGGCTCCGTGCCATCGGGTACACCTACGATCTTGATCTTATCGCCCTTCCTCACTCTGACGTTATTGAACCGGATCCTCGTCGCCGAATGCCCGTCAATGTAAATCGACGGCGTATGGCCGAGTGTATCCTCCATATCCCCCTTCCACGAGCCGACAAGCTTGTCGTTCAGATACACCTTCCAGTCCGAGTGTCCGCCGTAGAGATCGAAGTAATTCACGACGAGGTCGTAGACTCCATTTGCGAAGGGGACGGTCGCGCTCGCGGTGCCGGTTGTTGAGTTTGTCTCTGTAACAACGGCGGTTGCTCGACTCGCGGTCTCGAACGGGCTGACTGTATATGGGACGTACCCGTCGAGTGTCATATCCTCAGCCTCGATGCGCCACGGGTGCGATCCGACTCTACCATGCTGGTCCGCGATGCCAGAGAGATTATGATAGAAGGCCGTAATCGCGTCACGCCAGACAACCGCATGCCCCGCCTGGTAGACGAAGCGCGTCCTCACCTCTTCAAATCTCCGCTTGTCGACCAACGACTTGAGACTCTCCCACTGCCCCACGAACGAATCCGCGACCTCCGCACCGGCGTAGTGCGCATCATAAAAATGCTGGATGACACTCTTCCCACTGCGCAGCAGATACGTATAGGGCACATGATGGAACCAGAGCAGCAGGTCATCGGGCGTAGAGTCCAGATCCTCATAGACACTGGCAACCTCCGCGGGGTACTGGCCCGAGAACCCAGTCCCGTTCCACACGGTGCGGTCCATGCCGATGGTATCGCTATCCGCGCGCGTCCACTGGCCCCACCCGTTCCCATCCTGCGAGGCTGGGTTCGGTCCGTAGTGCGTGTACAGGATATCGGTTAGGGTTTGGATCCCCAGGTTCCCCGTGTAGTTCTCGTATGCGGGCCAAGAGGCCATCGATAGCGTGTTGATTGTCTCGAGGACGCGCGGGTGCGCGCTGAAGGTGAGCCGCGTCCAGCTATCGAGGATTGTCTCCGGGTCGAGTGTCGGATCCCAGGCCAGACGGCCGAAGGCGTACAGGTTCGAGAGCGCGAGGTGGCTTCCGAGCCAGGTGGTGTTTGTGCCGACGTTGACGACGGCGGCCCAGCCGCCCAGCGGGCGCGAGAAGTGCTCGCCCGAGATGATGTCGCGGACGGGCGAGGAGGCGTTGTCGACGCGGAGGTCGAAGTCCGTGAGTGTTTTCCAGAGTGGGGGCAGGTAGACGAGGTGGTCTTGTTGTCCGAGGTACTCCTGCGTGACCTGCAGCTCGATAGCGACGTTTGTGTCGCGCAGGTTCGCGAAGAGCGGCGAGACGGGCTCGCGCACTTGGAAGTCGATCGGCCCGTATTTGATCTGGACGACGACGTTCTCCTCGAACTTGCCATCGAGGGGTTTGAAGAAGTCGACCGCTGCATTCGCGCGGTCATTCTTCCAGTCCTCTTCGGATATGTGATGGTCGTAGACGAACGCACGGAACATGAGGACACCCCCATGTGGTTGTAACGCGCGCGCAAAGAGATTCGCGCCCTCTGCAAGCGTGCGGTTATATTCGTCCGGGCCCGGCTGTCCCTCGCTACTCGCTTTGACAAGATATCCGGCCAGATCTGGGACGCGAGCGTATAGCTCGTCGGTAACATTTTCCCACCAGGTGATAACAGACTCATCGAGCGGGTCATATGTATCCAGCCCGCCAAACGACTGCGGCGAGGCGAAGTTCAGCGAGATACCGATCGCCACGCCATAGGGGCGCATCGCGTCTGCTAGCCTTGCAAGACCGTCCATGTTCTCTGCAGAGAGGAGCGTAGCGTTCGCGTTGACGTTGTTGACGATAACGGCGTTGATGCGGACGGATGCAAGCAGGCGGGCGTATTCACGGGCGCGCGAGAGGTCGTCGACGATTTTGCCGGAGGCAAAGAAGATCGAGGGCCCCGCGTACCCGCGCTCGATGCTGCCGTCCATGTTGTCCCATTGGTTTACCCACCGGATTGGGGCGTGCGGGCTTGAGGTCTGAGTTGTGTTGGAGAGGGTTGTGAAGTCGCCTTGCGCGAGGAGGGAGAGGTACTCGAAGGCGCCGTAGAGGGCGCCGCGGGGGTTCTGGCCGAGGATTGTGGCAGAGGCGCCGGTGGTGTGCAGGTAGAAGCCATCCTCGTTGAGGGAGAGGACGTCCTCGGGGACGGTATTGGTGGTCCCGTTGCAGGCGAGGTAGTCGGACACGGTTGCGACGACGACGGACGAAGGGGGATCGTTGCAGCCGCGGGTGATGGCGACATGTTTGCCGACGATTCTGCGTAGGCCGTCTTGGAGCTCATCGGCTGCCGTGAAGATCGGGCTTGTCTTGTTCGCGTTGAGGATGGTGATGTGCGATGGGAGTGTTTTTTGGCAGTCTCTCTTGCACGAGACTGGAGCGTATCGAAGCCACGCTTTGGAGCCATCTTCGGCAGCAGCTGTCAGGGCCAGCAACGGCCAGATGAGGGTGTTCCAGCGCATTTTGTTTGCCTAATACACACTGCCTTGAGCTGTCTCCAGCTTCTCCGCACATTATTTATGTCTTCCAGATGGGGATGGCTTTTAGGCTATATTCATACTCTTCTATTTCCGCGCCGGGAATGTCCACTGCCGATCACTATGCGGGGAAGGGGAATACTCCAGTTGCGTAAATTATTCCAGAGAAGCCCCGGATTCAGCCTATACTGAGCAGAGAACGCCTTTCCACTTTGGGCATCTGTAATGCGGATCTCAATGCGGGGAAGCAAAGTCCGTGAATTATGACAAGGATTTAAAATGAAACCCACTTCAACTGAGGCAAGAAACAGCCTCATTTCCACCTATCAGCCATCCGCTTTTAAAAGTGTCCACCACGCATGTATCATGCCACATTGTTTGCATCACCTTCTGCACCTGAATCTCGTTGACATCTCATCTTCCTCCCTAGCCCTTAGCGGGGATCGTCTAATCCTGCAGCTTCCTCGGCCATACTAGGTAGCATGTATCACAATTCTACCTTCTTCCAGGGTCCACCAAGAGTGGTGGGCGGGCCAAGCAATTAAGATGCTGGATAAGCTCATGGGAATTTCTTCCGCCATTGCCGATAGCCGTCGTCGGGGTTAGAGATTCCCACCTTTGGCCTAGGGGATATTGGCGGGCACTATCTATACACCATCTGAATGGCTATTCTGCTCTCGCCAAGGCTCCGCTACGCTTCCTCCCGTCTCGCTCGGCAATGGAAATCTCTTGGCTGGAGTTTTGGTTTTAACCACCGGCTTGATTTTCAGTCTGTGGCTACGTATGCTCCTCGACGTATGTAGCTACCCAAACGGGCCTTCCGTGTCCCATCTTGCTCTATTCTTCCGCCTCTGCCCACAAGAACACACAGCCCTGCTCCAAGCTTGTACCTAGGAAAAGCCTACAGACACAGAGAGGCTGGGGCCATTTAAACAATAATCATCAAGGCCCTTAAGTGGCCTTTCTATTATCGCAGTCAGTACTAACAGCGTTCATTCGCTAATGTTCTTACGGTAGCCCAAGATTTTCATTTTGATTAAGTCTTTCAATTACGCCCCCTCCCCACGTCGAAATATATGATGCCAATGATAATAGAGAATATTATTATGCTGTTCGCGCATCTTCTTGTTATTGAGGAAGCAGAGTTGGATGGATTGAAAAGGACAAAGAGGGATCTTGTGTGCATTTTACATACCATTCACTGATTATTGGACTCTACGGAGATCGCACTTGTCTAGTTTTTCTCTGTGATTTGAATGCAATGGGATAACGCGTCGTTTATGTATCTGAGTCCATGTTTGTTGTAGAATTACTGGTTGCGCCATCAGAAACGAACAATATTTCTGTGATTGAGATGCCTCCTTCTATTTATATCATTGATATGGCATCCATCCTCTGTTTATGTATCCGGGGCCAAGCGTGAACAAAGAAAGAAGAATGGTTTCCTCCCCGCTCCCAACAAGGCCTGGCTTGAAGTAACCCTGTCTGATTCAACTAAATCGTTATATATATGTAGTAGAGCCCCCCTACCATTATCATTCATCTCCCTGGAAATCAGCTAGAAAGCACTGGGCCCTTGACCACACACTGATCTATCTGCCCCCTCGCCCACAAAATACACTCATCCCACTCCTCTGGCAAAACCCGCGCAACCGCCCGGATCGTCTCCTCGCCCCAACCCGCGATCCAGATATGCTTGCGCACCCAGAACAACATGACAGCGTAGTTAGCGAGAATCCCCAGCGCAAGCGGCTCCCCGGCGGCGACCAGATCCCACAGCTCGGCGGGGCTGGAGACGACGAAGAAGACGATTGTCAGTCGTTGGTGTTGGTACATTAGTGTGAAGCGGAAAGCTTCGCGTAGGGCTTGGATTGCGGATAGGTAGACGTCGCGGTTGTGCGAGTTGATGGCGGGTGTGGTGGTGGTGGTGCGCTGCAGAAGCGTCGCGAGCATTTCTTCAATCTCATCCGGAAGCAACGCCGGCAACCGCATATCGGACACATCCATCATGAGCACACACCACGGGCTGCCCACCATAATCGTGTGGTCGGATTTGACCGCGTAGAGCGACTTGCGGAGGAGGAGGAGGACCTGCAGGATCCGCGCAATCGTGTTACTCTTGGCGTCGCTGGTGTTGTCATCGTTGTTTGGCTCGTCGACTGACAGCTGCTGAATCCCCAGGGCGTACAGAGTCACCAGGGATGAAAAGGCAAAGACCGCGTCGCGATTCTGCGGTGTGATGTGGGAGTTGAGGTGCGGGCGGAAGAGGGCGACGCCCGCGGCGTGGTGGTGGATTGCGGAGAGGAGCAGGTTTTGTTTCTCCTGTGCTGGAGATCGCTCATCACTATTACTGCATAGAGCTAGATGCAAGGCGCTGATGCTTAGGATGCCGTGGAGGAGGAAGTCGTTTTTGAACGCGAGCTCGACGGCCCACTCGCTCCAGAGGGAGTGCGCTTGTGGCAGAGTGAGATCGGAGAGCGTTTTGGCTGTGTGGAGGGTGTAGTGGTGCATTAGGCGGAGGCGCTCTCGTTCGTCGACTGGAAATGTATCTTCTTCTTTCTGGCCGGTGGTAGGCGCAGTAGTATCGTCATTGCTCTTTGATGGTGGATCTGGATATTCCTTGTCCACAAAGAAGACTCGACCGGTCTGCTCCATCAGCGAGCACTCGGCGCCTATTCTAGCGCAACGCCCGCACTGCGGGTTTTGCTCATCGCACTAATAATTATTCTTAAACGAGGTCCATCTCTATGGCCAGGGAGTCTGCCTACCTTGGTCCGGTTCTTCTTGCACTGGACACATCCATGCTGGCTCTTGTGGTGGAACTGTCGGTGAGACATTGCTCGATAAATCGAAATTGTAGCCAATGACTGGGGATGCAGGTGTTCTTTTGCGGCTGCTGATTGCTGCAGGTTTTGGTCGCCGTACTTCTCTCTGGCTACTTCGCTCAAATCAGAATAACGATGGAACACAATTAAGCAATCAGATCTAGCCGTTTTATATCTTATGTAGCGCTAGTGCAGATGCAGGAATCTGTACGCGGTACGATGAACGAGGTACGGTTAACGCCGTTATCGCCGCTGCCCTCGTTATCCCCGACATACTCTTTCCCAGCAACTACTGCGTAGTACAAAGCCGCGGTGAAGCAGCCCTGAACTCATGCCATCATATCTCAATTCCCATCTACTCATCATCATGGTCAACCTAGATGTGGTCCACAACGAGGTCGCCGACCTAGTCAAGCGCCAGCCCCTGGTCGCCGTCTTCTTCGGCGGCACCTCCGGCATTGGCCACTATACGCTGCGCGCACTGGCAACTGCAGAAGCGCAGCACAAAGGAAAGGGCTTCCGAGCCTACCTCGTGGGCCGCAAGCCGGCGAAAGGCGAGGAGATCATTGCCGAGTGTCTCCAGATATACCCAGAAGGACGGATCACGTTCGTGCAGGTGGACAACCTGTCGCTACTTCGGGATGTCGACAGAGCGTGTGCGAAGATTATCCAGCTCGAGGAGCGGGAAATGGATAATCCCCGGATCGACTTGTTGATGCTGTCGCAGGGCGGGTTAATCTTTCTGCCGCGGCGAGGTATGTATAACCATTCTATTAGTTACTCAAAGGGAGGAACATCGCATTAACACCTGCATCCACCTTACAGACACATTCGAGGGACTAGACCAGACCATGTCCCTCATGTACTACTCGCGCATGCGCGCCATCGTCCGCCTACAAACCCTACTAGCCCAATCCCCCAAACCAGCAACCGTAGTCTCCGTCTACGCCGGCGGCTTCGAGCAGAAGCTGTTCACCGACGACCTCTCGCTGCGCGACTTAAAGCGGTACAGCTACTCCCAAGCCCGCTCGCACATGGTCTACATGCACACGTTGTTCTTCGAGCACCTCGCCGCCCAAAATGCAAGCAAGCTATCCCTCGCGCATATCTTCCCGGGACTCGTGCCCGGCCCGGGATTCCATGACCCCGAGTACCCAGCTTGGTTCCGGTTCCTCTGGCGGTGGCTGTTTATCCCACTTTTTGGGCGGATTTTGACCATCGATCCGGCTGTTAGTGGGGTGCGGATGCTGGGGTTGGCTTCGCCGCGATATCCGCCTATGTCCAGCGGTAAGATGCCGTCCAAGGCGGGTGGGGATCTTGGGCATGTCGTCAAAGCTACTAATGGTCTGCTTGGTGGCGGATGCTACGCGCTCACCTGGAGTGGTGAGGATAACTTCAAGGCGAAGAAGTATGCCAAGTTTGACAAGGATGCGCTCCGGGAGCAGGTCGTGGCGCACACGTTGAAAGCGTTTGAGGTCATTGAGGCGGGTGGTGTTTTCCATGACTAATAGTTACATCTTACATGTATTGTATTATTTTTGTTGTTGTTCCTTACCTCCTGGTGATGGCTCGATTGATTTGTACTCTCACTTATTTCTCTTCACCAGGAATCTATCTGGATCATGCGTTCTCTATTATATGCCTATGAGTAGTTTATTTGAGGAGCACTGCTCTGGAATGTCCGAGGTGGGGTTAGGGCTCGTACAAGGTTGAACCGGCCTAACCAGGAAATACAACAGTCGGCGGGACATTGATGCTTATTAAAAGGTCTTATTTAGCTAAGGATCTGGCTCCCGCGCAGTTTGCTGGTGGCAAGATACTAATGGAGCATGTGAAAGCCGAGCTAGATGCTTGGCTGAGGGGGTGTTGACAGCTCAGCCTCAATCGATCAGGCTCCAGCTCCCCGACGGACGTCAACCCTTCTTCCTCTCACACCAACGTTACCAGCCGAAGTATATCCCCAAGATGTCTCGACCACCAGCCGTAATCATAGCCGCGATACTCCTTTCCCTCCTCTCTCTCATATACCTCCTCCTCCCTCGAATAATACCAACAATAAGAAGACCCCCACCTCAGCAACACCATCAACCCCCTCATCATCACAATCAAACCTTCAACCCCCCACCCCCAACACACCCCTACACCCCCCAGATCATCGAAACAGACCTGATCTTCCCACAACACAACAAAACCTACTTCCCCGTCGCCAACTTCCCAATAATCCTCGGCTTCCAGAACCCACGCGCCTCATGGCCCATGCACACCATCCTGATGGTCCTTCTCAGCGACGGCACGAGCGACACTACAGACGGCTTCTTCTTCCCGCATGCGGCATTGCCCAGGCTGAATGAGACGGATGATGAGCTCGAAGGCCGCATTCGCGCTACGAATGCTTCGTTCCCGCCTCTGATAGTACAAGGCTCCGCGGGGGATACACATCAGTATATCCACGCTGAGTTTGCCGCCTCGCTTCGAGCGGGAGGACCAGGGCATGGGTATGCGTTGAAGACGGGGCGGTATACGCTTTCGTGGTTGAATGGGTTCGCGAGGAGCTGTCGCGCCGATGGCGCCGAGGAAAGTGGCCGTGCGGTTTTCTTCTTCCCGGGTGGGGAGGGCGGCCAGATCTCGTTTACTATAGCGGATGAGCCGGGGGCGGAGAGGATCGAGAATGTTCTTCGTCCCAAGGAGGATGATGGTGAGGTAGGGTGGCCGGGCTGTGATAGGGTTGTAGGGGTGAATGATGAGGATCAGTTTGCGGTCTCGTGGGAGATTGATGACTTTTATGTGATTGAACCTGATAACGATGACGGTAGACAGGATGAGCTGCGAGGGAAGGCGCTGTATCCGTACTGTCCGGTTTTCAATTCCACCAGTTTGGCCGAGATGCCTGTGCCGAGGCCTTGTGATTTGGTGCTGCATGAGGAGGTGGTGAGGGATATCTTGGCCAGGGCGAATGATCCGGAGGGGCCTGGGGGTGGAGATGGAGATGGAGATAAAAAATGATGAGAATTGAGACGATGACGATGAGATGGGGAGGCCTGATCTCTGTTAACCTCTCGAATGTCTTTCAACTGGCTCGTGCGCAATATCTATCGTGAATCATAACAAGACAGATGTGTATGTGAAATGTATCTATATCTATGGCCGCTGCTCCGCACTCGTATTAACATCAAATATCCATAATCATTCCCGGAATCTTGTTGTAAGGACGTAGTAGTCCTTCGCTCCTCCAGTCCCGCCTTTCCCTCTTCATAATACATGTACAAACGCACTCCCTTAGTCCTCGCTTCGCCTATCGGTCTGCCGCGACAGATGACTCGCCAGATAATTCGTACCGCGTGTCCTGTTTATCCGCCGGCTTCTCATGCACAACAGGAGTTTGTTCAACTCCCTGCAGACCCGGAGCACCAGTAGCCATTCCCAGCTGGACTGGGTCATAAAGCGAGATCTCCGGAGTATTCTTCCTAGCTGCATTCCTCCTCCTCCGCCGCCGGAGCACGAAGAATGAAAGTGCTCCAACGATCGCGATCACACCCGCTGCGACTCCCACACCGATGCCTGCTTTTGCACCGCCCGATAGGCCTGACGATGACGAGTCCCCGGATGTAGAACTCGAGGCAGATCCCGTCGTTGTGCTGTTTGAACTGGATGTGCTCGATGATGTAGATGTTGATGTTGATGTCGACGTCGATGTCGATGCCACGTAGATATTCGCACGGACTGTGACCTCCGCGTCGGTACCACAGCAATCGGTCGTTGTCCCGCAGCACCAGGTCTCCGAATATTCCGTCCCGTCGCAGGGCGTCATCTCAGCGTTGCCAGAGTCATCGACTTGATCGGGATCCTAGAAGAGGAAGAGGAAGACCCGATTGTTAGCCACCATCTATACCTGCACCGTTTCTCCCCGTAGGAATTCCTCGCTCTGCTCTGATACAAATAAGATATGCTGGGGTAGGTAGGTAAAAACATACGGTACACACCCTCAAACACCCAACATCCGGCCACGACGAGATCGAGCACATGTCACGCCAGTACGTCGCATTCGTACCGGTGGCGGCGTCCCCGCTGACCATGCAGAGCCCGTTGTGCAGGCAGGTGTCGGTCCGCGCACAGCACATGCTCACAGCGCCCTGGACGTTGTCGCAGAGGGCTGTCCCGTTGACTGTTGTGCTTGTGGTGTCGGGCTTGTAGCATGTTATCTCTTCGTCTTGTGCGGATGCTGCTGGGAGGAGGAGGAGGATGCTGAGGGTGAGGGTGAGGGGGAGAGGGAGAGGGAGGAGATATCGTTGTCGCATGGTTTCGATGAGGAGATTGTGAAGGCACAGGTACAGGTACAGGTAGGTGGGATCTCCATGAAAAATGTGGTATTTGGCAAAGAAGAAGGAGAAGTGGAATGAAGCGGTACAAGAGGGGGTTGATGGGATTAAGAAGAGGTGGCAGCAGTCACAGTCATAGTCTCAGCCAGGAGAAGGATAAGCTCGACGAGTCATGCGCCAACAGTATAAAGAGAACCGCTATTGGGCGATAATAGAAAGGCTTAAGCAGTGCAGGTGGACCCTGGTGTGCGACTGTCAGCACTAAACGGGGCGCTTTCGCGCAATTTGCTGCTTCCAGTTAGGGTGCGATCCCTCCCGCAGCTCTAGTGAAGGCTTGTTCATATTAAAATCAGAAGATGCGGGCTATGCTAAAAGAAAAAAGGTATTATGATAGCAACATCTCGCATAGAGCGCATTATTCTTTATTTAGCTCGCGGTGTGTTATTATATGCAGCTCTTACACTAGGGATTACAGACCCTGCAATAATCAAATGCCACGAATGCCAAGAAAATATACATAAGAGGGATCATTAAACGAGACAAGTCTTTAAACTATCCATAGAAGTAAGATAATGAGTTTTGTTTAGTATCGTTTTGTCAGACCATTCAACGCCACCAAGGAAAGACAATTTGTAAAGCTACACCGGATTTCGTCTATATTCCCGTCCCTAGTACTACCAAAAGATCCTTCGAGTGAGAGACATAACTTTACCGAGGAAACTTGGTAAATCGTCGGCAAGGACAAGCCGGAGCCTCAAACCAAAATATGCAAGAGGGATTGTCACGGCTTTTCAATTCGAGAGGCGCGGGTGTCAGGCCCAGAGATACTAAAATACTCGACTAATGGAGGACCTTTCGTTCGTCCAGAATTTTCTACCTACGAGCATCATCTCCCAAAAATAGAATATAAGAGAAAGACCCATGCTATAAAAGCCCTAGGCTAACTTTTTCTTTTTGTATAGTTCAATTGACCATCGCTCGCTCGGCTCATCAGCTCCCGCAGGGCAAAGAAAGACCTTCTTAGTTTCAGGGAGCAGAAGACCCTGCTCTGTATTTTCTCCAGGTCTTTTTCTTCCCAGAGAAAATTTGGAGCTTGCGCGCGCGCGCGTTAACTGTCTCATATTATTACTTGAAAATTCAGCATGATCGCCCGCGCTGCTTTGCGACAACCGTCGGCTTCCTCCCGGCGACCTGTTTACGCAAGACGAGATGGATCTGGGTTGGATTTGCTTGTCGGATGTCCGTCCCCATGGGCTCAATTTAATCGCGACCCATACATACTACCTACGCTGTATACCCTCCCCAAAGATAGGTATTTTTTTTTTACGTGTTTCTCTTATCCCTTTAATTAGAACGATCGGGAGAGTACAGTACGGGTGCGGTGGCGCTAAATGCCCTACTTGCGATCTTCTGCGTATGGCTCTTTGTATACATAATACGACTTAATGTCGCCGCTGTCACTCCTCTCGTCGGCTTCGCAGCTGAAATGCTGGGGGGATCCGGGTGCGCCCCGTACATGTATTTCAGTAGCAACGGCGGGGTCCTCTCAGAGATCCCTAGAATAATGAATACCAGAACGTTAGTTTGCAGCAGGAGGTAGAGGCTTACTTGGGAAAGCCAAAATTGGCTTGTATGGGCCCATTGACCATTCCCGCGCTGAGCCTCGAGCTGCTCTCAAATTACCTGACGGCCGGAGAGCACCTACCCAATACCAATACTTTCACAGTGACCAAAGAGCTTCTCTTTTTTTTTGTTTTTTTTTTTTTAATATATTGTATGCCTCGCCCTGTTTATCGACTGTTTTGGCAGGCCAACTACACTTTCCACGTCCCCATCTCTCTATCTAATGGGAAATGTGGGGTGCGTTTGACTAATTGGTGAAGTTCCAGTGAAACAACCAGTGATATTTTTCCCCCTGGAAGATATGTATGTGCAATCTGCTCATCGAGCACTGCCAATGTGACCAGCACACTAACAACCTAACCTCAATATATACATGAAGAACAGAACCACGACCGGGGCGCTTGCCGCGTCGATCCCGTCTCGAAAGAGCACCCTCCTTCACAACCAGTCCCTACTAGAGGGCGTTCGTGCGCTCTGCAAGGATGAAAGCAAGCAAGCACGATCACCCCCTCATCCCATCCCATCCCATACACAGCAGCCACTCAACTCATCCCGTAAACTAAACATCAACCAACCCCGCAAGGAACGTCGCCGCGTCGCCCGCATCAAGGCCATAGGTGAGATGCGCAGGCGTGATAATAAGCGTCCCATCGCAGACGAGATCGCCGACGGCGCAGAATACCTTCGTCTGGTCGGCCGGGTAGTTGGGGATCTGGCCGTCGTCTTGCTTGTTGCGCGTGAAGCCGAACAGCACCACGCCCTTGATCATGTCCTTCACGGCGTCGGGGAGCGATTGGATGCTGTTGTCCATTACGGCGGAGCCTTGACTAGAAGCAGAAATTATTGTTAGCGAGAGCGGATTTAATTATTAGGGGTGTGAGATTAGATTGGCTTAGGGTAGGGTAGGTCAAGGTAACGTACCTATATCCACCAGCAACAACCTGCGTATCGGGACACTGCGACGCAGCGAGGTCGAACAGATCCGTCGCGGCGTCGATGCTCGCCTGGTTGGTGTTCTGGGCCAGGAAGTTGGCGGCTAGCTCGGCTTTGTAGCCGTCGCCGACGCCCTGGCAGGCGACGTTGTCGGCACCGAGTTGTGTCTTGAGGTTGGCGCACACGCCCGGTCCGACGATTAGACCCTGTATATAGAAAAAATAGGGAGTTAATTTTCGAAGAAAAGGTTACGTATAGGTGGTGTGTGGGTGCGGACGGGCGATTTCGTAGTATATTAGGTATAATGGAACGCACCATGTTACCAATCTCCGTGGTGCCGCGAGCAAAGATAAATGTGACGGCCTTGCACTCTCCGTCTTTCAGGTCGTTGGCGGTGTCGGCCGAGCGAATCTGGAGGTCCACGTCGATGTCCGGGGCCGGGACCGCAGCTGGGACTGGGCTTGCAATGGCCAGGCCGGCCAGAGCAGCGACGAGAAGGGCTCGGAGGGCCATTATTGCTGGGGACGTAAAAGGTAGTCGAAGAGGGGGTGAGGGAGCTTGAAGGAGCTGTGGTGTCCGGTTTCCTGCTGGCTGATCGAGCTTGAAGACAAGAAGAAGACTTCTCTACGTGAACCCCCTGGCCATATTTATATCCTCGAATTGCTTCTCCTGTCCCATCCGCCCCTCTACAAAGCCCCGCTAGCGATGCACTGCATGCCCCAGAGCAGCTCAAGAATAACCCTAAGCTCTTACAAATGCAAGTGCCGAGTCGAACATCAGCAAAGGGATCCAAAAATTGGCAATAATAGACAGCGGAAGCGGAGCACATTCCCGTCGCATGTCTGCGAGATGCGACGGTGCCTAGGTCTACCCCACAGATTTCGCCCAACCAGGCTTCGGGCATATAGTAGTTCTCCGCCCCCAACGGTCACCGTGGTGGACATGTGCGTGTCAATACTCAATAGTCTGTAGTAGCGTGAAGAAACTCTTGGGATGCTGAGGCTAGTGTGGTCTGGGGCCCATGTCAGCCGACCCAGACCAGACCAGACTAGCCCGCCTCTCGTGGAAATGTCGGGGAAACTCAGATAAGATTCGTGCATATAACACTAGTGATACTGGTCCAATCGTGAAGCGCCATTAATGCGGAGACAAGGAGTCCCATTGGTCGTGCCGTCCAGAGTATACTAGCTTCGTAAATGCCGCGCAGGCACCTGGACAGCTGAGGGAAACTCCCGCTTACATGTTGTGGGGGCGATAGAAGCCGAGGCCTCCGAAACGGCATTCTGTATTCTCTCTGCCTTGACCACACGGGAAGAGAGAGAGAGAAGCTTCTTTTTCTCTGAAACTGCCGTTGATGGAGAAAACTCTTAGCACCTGATCAAGCTTTGCCATGTGCCCCTGGCCTGGTGCTGATTCCTTGATTTCCAGAGATTAGATACTCGATGGGATCCTCCAGGATTTGGGTCGACTCGATCGGGCGATGCGGTGCCGAGGCTTCCATATCGGAGGCATATTGTGGGGAGGCACGAACACGTGGATATCCAAGTCAGTAATACGAATACGGAGGAGTAATGATAACAAAGGTCGATCTCCTCCATACTCGACCTTTTGTCTCTCCGCAGCACCGAACTTGGACACATTATTCCAGCCACCGTGTGAGACATACATACAACGGCCCACCGTGAGATATTTTTTTTCCCGGCATGTCTCAAAATCATCCCCATTGCCAAGCCGGATATTGCTGGGTAAGCTGCTTCCTTCTGCCGGGCTTATGTATCCCACACGGAAACATGATGACAAGGAGCACCGCCAGTTCCGAAATGCGGTATACAAGTCCCGAAGTAGTCCGTACCATTACGAATCCATCGTAGTGCACATCGGAGAAGCTTCTACTTCCTTGGCGACACGGAACTGGGTAAATCCGCCTTCGCTACACAGACCACTGATAGTCAGGAACATTGCTATTATTGCTCTCGCTGCGGTTTCCGAGCTGTTCCGGTCGGTCAGTGATGAAGCCGCGTAGTGAGTGAATCCAATTGCGGAAGACGCATTAAGAAAGTCGGAGGATCTACCATGACAACCACACCGCATGCAATTTTCTTTTTTTAACTTCTACCCGCCCATATTCTGACCTCTGCGAAGACCAATGCAACTCAGTTCCCTACCAAGCCAGTCAGTCAAGTTCATACAACGTTGTAGGCAACAGCGATGATCAACCTTGGCAGTAGACGGAGTGATCCTTGAAACCTCCGTTCTGTATCACGAGATAGATCCGGTTAATCTCCGGCGGGACCTAACTACATCCGCAATGGACGGCAGGCTCTGCAGCGCTAGCATGCAAGGATGCAGCTCCTTCGCGCGGGGTAGGCTGGTGGCTTGCAGCTTCTTACGTACTACTGCCAAATCCTGAAGAACTGCCATCTGTATGACAGCGGGGCGGGAAACGGTGGGGTGACAGAGCATGCGCTGTGTAGCTTTCTGCCATTGAGTATGGCTTACACAGTTGTAGAGAAAAATCGTTCACTACCTATAGCCTCTATGTATGTATGCCTAGTGATCCATGGCCGATTTATCGTCACCCTGTTCCTCGGCATGCTCGCTGGCTAACGGCGACTGAAGCAAGAGGGTCTCATCGAATAGTAGGCATTTCCCGTCATGGTGACCCTTGCGGGTCGGTTCTCTGAAATAGGATCTCATGTGTACGGCTAGTATCAGCCCCTAGAGCAAGAGGTTCTCATCGAATGATAGAGAACCCCTGTCATGGTGAACCCTCTCGGGTCGTCTCAAATAGGATCTCACGCGTACACACATGTACAGCGGATATTTGTGTAAAGTTCCACTTCGGTCTGGTCCAGGGACAGAGGATGATGCTCGTGTACCTTGCCGGACAGACAAGGGAGGGACTATGTACTCCCCAGTAAAGATAGCCCCGAATGATACATAATCCACTAAATACTCTCTACCAAACTTATACTTGTCCCCACTGCTGACCCATATCTGTCGATATAGGTCAGCTGATCAACAACAATAATTGCAGCGTAACAAAACTCGTTACTAGTACTAGCTAGTATTGATGGATCGATCGCTTCCGATTGTTGGAGGTTGTTCCTCACTCTCGCTCTCGCTGGATCTGCGGGGCCGGGGTCGGTCAACTGCGACTGTTCTGTTTCCGAGAGGGTGTGTAGGATTAGGCGTGAGTTATGCGCGATTTCTTCAGAGTAGAAGACTTCTGTGCGTGTTTGGGAGGAGAGGGGCATTGTGATGCTTTCTTTTTCGCTTTCTTTGGCTTTTTTCCGCCTTCTTTACATAAAGGGTTTGTGTAGTTGGTGTAGTGTGGGGAGGTTTGTCCGTGGCATGTATTGCAATTAATCTTTTAGAGCCCGTATATTTATAATATCTTTTGCGATGCATGTCCTGATTAATATGGTCATGGACTTGTGGTGGTGTCTCCCAGTTCTGATATCAGTGGTTGCGATGTCCCTTGGTTGATGGCGCACATGCAATGGGAGAGACCGACCAACAATGGTGTATAATCCAGGACCACAACTCTCATGCGCTGTCAGTCGAAAGTCAATAAATACATTTCGGGTCTCATGGGAGCAAATATTTCCACGTGAAGCGGTCATTACTGCAATGAGACCTTACCCTCCCCCTCCCCCTCAGCAGCAGCTCTCCTTCCCCTCTCATGCACATCACTCTCCGCATCAAAACGAACCAACTCCTTGATAGCCATACCCAACCAAAAGAAGACCACAGACCCCGTATTAAAAACGACAAAAAAATGCCGCATAAATCTCCCCAGCGGACCTAACCACGGACCAAAACCACCATCACCACCATTATTATCCTTCTGCGCCACAATCCATTCCCCAACCCCCTTAATCCCCGAATTAATACCCCAATCGCCCGCCATAACCCAATCGGACTGCAGGAACTCGAGAAGAATGATGGCGATGTAGAATGCGAGGGCGAGGTTGCGGCGGCGACGCGTTGTGATCACAGGGCTGAGCCACCCGGTCGCGCGCCCGGACCAGGTTTTCGAGATTAGGGTTGTGAGGTAAGTTGTTGTTGTTAGGAGGGTTAGGGCGTAGAAGAGCCGGGGTGGTGGGGGTGGAATGGAGACGATGGTTGAGAAGAGCATTTTGGGAGAGTGGAATGGTTGGTAGATGTGTAGTGATATGTATGTTTGAAAGGTCGAAAATGAAATTAAGATCGTAAACGGGATAAACGCTTTTTTATAGCTGGAGCACAGCAATGGGTGCCTGGTTCAAGAGGAGGAACCTACAAAACATGTCCAATCATCTTATTCTCCCCATTGAATCGGTTCTCGACGGCGCGCTCAAGCTCAACAAGCATTGCTTGATCAGCGTCCGGGGGTCCACTTGGTCAGGGCGCACTCAGCCCAACGAGGCTCCACTGTTTCCAGATTCTTTTCTGGAATTTCAAATAGCAAGGCAGTTGACCGATCAGCTCAGTCAGTTACAGTATCAGTCCTAAGAAAACCCCCCAGAGGAATAGGCAACAGGCATCATTACAGAACTACCAGTATTCATAAGCTGCCTGTTGCGGGCACTAGCAAAACGGAAGTTTTATGTTTCTAGCCAGTCAGATAGTAATCGACTAATTTCCAAGGATAAATCCTCGTTAGGACCCGGTTATTAACACGGGACCGGCAGAGAAACATTCCAGGTAGGGTTACTCTCACCAGACGCTGGCAAGGATCTGTCCGGCCCTTTGGAGGTTGTATTGAACTGGATACAGTCTTGAATATTTTACATATCTACCAAAGTTTCGACGTGCTGATTGAATTGTTAACTGAACGTTGCGAAAGGACTATCACACTCGGCGCTATGAAGGGAACGCTATAACAGGCCCTACCTAGTCCCTTAGAAGTGGCTGGTGATTATTAGGGTATCGACAACCCTCATTCACAGTCCTACCAAATCAGACTGATTGACGAAACCCTGTTGCAGCAGCTAAGGCTAGCGCTTACCGCTTAAATGTGCCATACTCCCACTAGTTAGCAGACCGTTGTCTAGCCCTAAGACCCACAGGATTTCTCCTTCACCAACGCGCGCATGGCTAACCATCATGCAGGCCAGAAACTCTATCTCTATGAGGGAGGATTCTCTATTTGCCCGGACAGCTGGCAACTTCCTGATGGATTGGCCTAGCTAACTCCATTGGGTGGTAGCTCCGCACCGTGACACCATGCACGCACGCCTTTCCCGGCTTCCGAAGCACATCCACCCCCCTACGGGAGGCTACTGCAGCTGCATATCCATCCTAGATAGTGCAAGCTCCTTTCCGTAGACCCACTGACACACACAAAGTTCAATGAGCAAAGCTAGGGGTGGGCCGGCAGGGCCATGCGCCAGCCACCGTCGACGGCCGCAGGAGTAGCCTCAGCTCCGTCCCTCTCTTTGCCTAGGAGCGTAGCCAGAGTCCCTGGCACAGCCACTTCTTCAGTTAATGATGCCCCCCACCCCCGATAGACCCAACCGTGGCCCCGCGGCACTTCCTCAGAGGTCCCTCTCTCCGAGGAATAACGCCTCACATATTCACGCAAGAGTGGCCCCCGCTCCCGTGCTTGCAGGCACTAGATCCCTCAGGCAGTAAGTAGACCAGCACGGGCTGCCTGTACCCGAGCGACGAGCGGGCCTTTGTTCACGACACGATCCTAATCAGGCTAATACAATACCCATCCATGCTGCCCGCCCTTGGGAGGTTGCGCCTCGCCCCAGCTGCATGTACATTGATTGCGATAATCCGTCGCCAGCGGGCCGCATCTCGTTCTAAGAGCCAGCAGCACGGCGCCGAGAACGCGGTACTCTAGTCAAGCCCGGCAGCAGACGGAACAGATGTTCCTGTAGATAGCTGCCTTGCGTTAGTTCATTTACTCCAGTAGTCTCATCCATCCTGTCTGCGCCACCTCCCTCTGTGGAGTGCACCGCAGAATTCCTGACAAGGCGGTCCCGGTGGGCGTGGAAACACAGTTGCTGTAAAACTCTTGCTCATCTGAGGAACTATTCATAAGCAATTCTAAGCACTAGCCAGTCACAACGTACAGTATATCTGTGCCAATCTACCTGTATAAGTATTACTAACTCCTGCCTTGGATTCTATTCCCCTGGCGAATGAGATGTTATCCGAGGAGTGGTTGGTGCTAGAGCATCTGTTGGTTTCTATTTCTCTCTCTTCAGACACAATTGATGTCTTATCTCGGAACGTCACGTTTGCGTCTATTCTATGTACTAGTACCTTGTATAAACTCCTCCAGTTAACTTCAGAGCCATCTCACAGTGCATACTTCCACGCCTCCATAGCCGGCGCCCAGCTAACCAACCAATTCGGCGTGATTCCATGCCTCGTATACTCGGTATTAAACCCCTGCACCACAGTCTTTTCCCCACAGACAGCAGCATCCTGCCCCCGACGCACAGTATTCCCACGCTCAGAGCTAACCTTCTCCTTAATCCACCCCATCCACTTCGCGCGACTGGCCTGGATCACCGGAAAATGCTCCATACCAGCATAACTCACCATCTCAAGCGCCTGCCCCTCGTTCCCTTGAACCTTACAAGTCCGCTCCACATCCTCCGCGAGCATATCCAGCGGCAACGCATCTTCCTCGCCGACAATTACCAGCAGCGGTCCGCGGAACTTTTTCCGGCCGGACGAGACCCGCTCCTGCCACTCGCGCACTGTCTTATCCTCTGTCCAGTTCGCCACCACCTGCTCCCCTTCCAAGATTGTGAACGCCAACGTATCCGCCACCAGACACCCGCCCGCAGGCTCGAGCACATCATGCCACCGCTTATACGCTCCCTCGCTCATCCCGCTATCATTATACTCGGGGAACACAGCCGTCACGGCCGCGATCACCTTAACCTGCAGCCCAAGCGCCGTAGACGCCCAAACCGGCACAGAAGCAGCAGTAGCAGTAGCATCTAGATCCCCGGCGTTAGCAGCGACGAGCTCTCTCGCGCGCTCAATCTCATCAACAACCCTCGTCGCCGGCGAAATCGCAATCGAACCCCGATATCCGCTCTGCGGATTCGATACCTGCCTCTCCGCAAAGCTCCACGCAACGCCTCCCCCCTGCGAATGGCCCATGGCCACAAAGGCGCCGTCGGGGTCGAGATAGTCCGGGAACGCTGCGCGCGCTGCATCGATCGCGTACGCGACGTCGTTTGCGCCTGCTGGGCTGGATAGCCAGGCGTGGGATTGCCTGCCGGCCGGGAGCGTGGTTACGCCCAGCCCTGCGTAGTCGGTTCCCACGACGGCGAAGCCCTCGAGCGCGAGTGGGTATGTGGTCATAAAATTGTATTGCAGCGAGCGGTAGTTGGATGGGGCGCAGGGGGGGAACACGCCCGTTGTGCCGTGGGACCAGGCGATTAGGGGGGGCTTTGGTGAGGAGGAAGAAGAAGAGGAGGAAGTTGAGTTGTGGTGGTGTTGGAATGTTTTCTCGTAGGTGAATGGTGTGTATGGCCACAGGATGAATGCGGAGACTGGGACGATGGTCCCGTTTAGAGACTCGGAGGTGTACATGATCCGTGACATGGTCAGCCCGCCGGGGACGGTGTAGTTTGTTAGATCGGTGTGTTCCTCGATGCGGAGGAGCGTGCCTGGCTTCATTGATGGGTGGAATTCCGCTGGGATCGTGTAGAAGTCGTCCAGTGGGGAGTGTGCGTAGGACGAGCGCTCGAAGGATAGACCCATCTCGATGAAGCTCTGGCAGTCTTCATCGCAGGTGCTGCTCTGGTTCTGAGCATATGCAGTTGAAGCGAGCAAACTCGAGAGCGCAATTCCCTGCAGGAGCGAAGGTATAAGGGACTTCATTTTGATGTGTCCAGAAGACCAATGATAGCGATAATTGATTGAGGATTCGAATGATCGTCGATGCTGCTGCTCTACTTGATCCATCACCACCAGGCCTATATCTTACTATTTATCCCCTATACACCATCATACTATCCAACAACTACATCTCCTCATCCGACCGATCACCGATCACGTCTATATTCCCTGCTGAGCCTCGAAGTAGATACGAAGGATACGCACCAGCCCCACAGGGATCCGCATACGGCAGGAGGCCTAAGTCTTGGCATCGGCCCAATACGCATACGCTTACGCTTACGCTCTCGCCGGGCAACCTGCATGAAGGAGTGGTTCTAGAATCCAGGATTCTGGGTGCTGACGCCGTATTCGCTCCCGAGCTTGTGGGTTTAGACTAATAGAAGGGTCCGTTAACTCCGTTCACCCTTAGAGTGTGGCGTATGCTACCAAGTCCGGTTGAGACTGCGCCTCTGCCGACTGGCAGTTCATAGATGTGTAGCGTGAGGGTGTCAATTTTGAGGAAATTAGGGTCTAGGAATGAGTATATACAGGGGTATCTGATCATCCTGCAGCAGGGATATTTATCCATTCAAAATAAAGGCGCTTTTCCTCCAATCTCATCTCATCCTTCGCTCTTCTCTTCTCCCATCAGCTTCCACTTACTCATCATTATCACTATCTCCATCAATATCCGGCTATGGCATCCCTCATCCTCATCGGCGCGGTCCTTGTCGCGGCCAAAGTTGCAGATGATCACGAGAAGAAGAAACGCGACGAGATCATCACCTTCTCTCCACACGATCCGTTGCCTATCGAGTCTACATCGTCAAAACGAGATATCCTAAGCCGGAAATACTGGCACGAGCGAAAGAAGTCAAAGAAAGAAGCTCAGATTGCGAGCTGGATTCCACCGCCGCCGTATGAAGCGCCGTTGATGGTACGTTGGACACATGGTTCGCGGATAGCAGCTGCACGAATATCCGGCTAATATGTCTCTCTGTGTGTGATAGTATCAAGACCTCGACTGTGGATCTGAAAATGAAAAGGCGCTTCAGCCCTATGAGCTAGACGGCACTCCACTTGAGCGTGGATGTCTCGCGCATGAGTTACCAGCCATGGAACTTGCTTCGCAGAAAGAGAGGCATGTCGGGTGACATTCATCTTAATCTCCTATGATTTTCATATGTTTCTGAGTCAGTTTTATGAACGTGTACTAGTATATCTGTGGGGCGTTTTCTGTTTTGCGTTTAGAGTATTTGGGTATGCTGGGATTGGATTCTGTAAAGTTGGAGTTAACGAGTAAATCCGAAGTTATGCTTGAAGATTGACATTTGACAAGTATACATACCTCTTTGATCACGATACAAGAGGCCGCTCGTGTCAAGTCTACTAATGTAACATGCGTCCCACCCGTGGCATGCCATTCATGTACCTCGTATCCGCCCAAGTCGGTGAAGCTGCGCCCGATGCTACGTGACAGGCCGGGTTCTCCCCGAATAGTCAAGGTCAAGTGAGGCATTTCAGGCAGATGCATATTGTGTATTTGTAATAATACCCTGGATGACTAGATCTGACGGTAGTGACGTGAGTGTGCATAGTATCGGGAGCCAGGGTCCACGGAACCCGTGGTGCCGGTCGGGGTCCCAACTCCAAGGAGGCTGAGGCTTATGTAGGTTTAGACGGTTGAACGGTTGAAACCCCAGGTTGCGGATCAGAGTCCAGACTCCAGAGCGTCTCCAGAAAGATCGGTGAAGAAGCCTGAGTCACTCTGGTTCCTCCAATTTGGAATCCGATCATCTCCCCGTCTACTTGCCCTAATCCGGAAGGTGGACGCCGACTGGCCAATTGGGGCTGCAGGCGCAGTTTAAGGTCTTCCAAATTCCAAATTCTTGAAGTTGCAGTCTGGGCTGAATAATCTCCTGGGGCTGAGCAACAGCACACAAACCAACAGGGCTGAAGATTTAAACCAGATTTAAAGGGTCAAGGGACCGCGAATACGATTATACTCACACTGTACAATAATATCTTCATAATACCGCACAATGTTGACCCCTGACGCTCAGAGCAAGTTCCGGCCCCGCCGCCGCCATAAGAAGTCGCGGAATGGATGCTTGGAGTGTAAGCGGAGGAGGATCAAGGTCAGCCTCTCACCACGCGATCTATAGATCCTGTATACTGACGTTTAGAAGTGCGATGAGATAAAGCCGTCATGCTCGCGATGTATCCTGACAAGGCAGGAATGCATCTACCAGCCCACATCGCCGACTCAGGCGCAGTCCTCTGCGCATGGCCCCGAGCAGACCATCGAGCCATCACTGTTTCTCCCACCCCCAAGCCCGCACAGCGCGGTCTCGCAATCGCAATCGCCATCTCCATCGTATGAGATGCCCAGACTGTCTCCGGTGCCGCTTGTCCAGCCAGCGCCGCACTTTGACTTTGACACCACCGACGCGGGCCTCTACCACCACTACCTCCTGCATACGAGCCGGACGTTGACCGACAATCAGCAAGACTTTCATGCGCTGCAGATCTGCATGCCGACTCTGGCTCTCCGTAGCAAGACGGTCTACCATTCGATTCTGGCCGTCTCGGCGGCGTGCATGTGCTGCGACATGATCTACAAGGATCCCCCGCCAGATATCACCACCGTGAGCAATATCCTCATGACGGGATATTACCACTATAACCTGGCCAGTGAACGATTACGAGAGCTCATCTCGCGACCGAGTGCGGCAAACGCAGAGCCTCTGCTCGCAGCTCCCCCGCTGCTCGTCCCCTTTGCCACCTCCAGCCAGCAGATCAACCACTGGATCTCCAGCCGATCAGAGGGTCATCCATCGCAAAAGCTGCTGGCGACGACCCCCCGAGACGTGATCATCCTCTCGCGCGGCATCAGCGCCACGATCCGTGCCCTGGCCGCCCATCCCACCAGCAGCAGAAGCTCTTCTTCTTCACTCCCCACAAGCCCGCACTCCCTCCTCACCGAGGAGCTCGACAGCATGGCCATCGACGACTACAACCCTCTCCTCACGGCATCAATCCCACTCCCGGGGTCTCTACCCCCCTCGCACAACCACCCCATGTACCACATCATCAAAACAACCAGCGAAGCCGCCTTTGCAAAGCTACAAGACCGCATCGACTC
The DNA here is from genome assembly GCA_000812125.1 of Aspergillus ustus. Taxonomy (NCBI): domain Eukaryota; kingdom Fungi; phylum Ascomycota; class Eurotiomycetes; order Eurotiales; family Aspergillaceae; genus Aspergillus; species Aspergillus ustus. The sequence goes on from JOMC01000174.1 coordinate 155,694, forward strand.
GGCCTTTATCTTCTCTTCCTCGCCCATTACCACCAATTCACACCCCCACCCCCAGACAGACCCCTCCACCGCCCTCTCCGCCTGCGCCTCAGCCTTCGAATTCATCTCCACCCTCCGCTCCGCCGTCTTCCCCCCATCCCACCTCCCCGACTCAATCCCTCTCCCCCCATGCATGACCACAACCCCTCACCTCCCCTCAATCCCCCCCTGGCTCGCCTCCTTCACCTGCCGCCCCTCAACCCCGTCCCCAACAACACACATGACGCGCCCATTCCTCAGCCTCTTCGTACACGCTCCACAAGCCTACCTCGACCTCACCCTACCACTATTAGACAAACGCCTCGAGGGCCCGCGGCAGGACAATATCAATACCACACCGGGCGGGGTCCACGACGAGCTCAGCGTCCCTGAGGCCCTCGCGCTCGATATCTACGCGCACTGGTCCGTGCTGATGTTCCTGGTCTCCGAGGAGAGCTGGTTTATCGGGAAGTTGCCCGAGATTACCCTGTCGGGCATGTTGAATCGCTTCGGGGATGATTTCGTGGGCAGGATTTGGGGGGATACTATCAATACTACCACTGGTAGTGGTAATGCATCTGGGGCTGAGGGTGAGTGGTGGCCAAGGAGTATGTTGAGGATTGAGAGGGAGTTGGGGAGGTATCAGTATCGATGACATATATGAAGTACCTGAAGGGGTGAATAGCTGGCGGGGGATGAGGCGAGAGGAAATTGGAGAGAGCTGGATGTACTATCTTGTAGAAAAGGGCGTTTGTGGTATGTCACCGTATAGTAATGGGTTTCGGGCGCTGGACTGACGAAGTACACGGATTGATTATGACTTGTTCTACAGCGCAAGCGATAAATCTCTAAAGATTTATATTTATATTTATGTTCATCTCGTCAAAACGTTACAAATACCAATCCAGCCTCCAGGGCTTCACTTCATTCATATCTCCACTCCAGTCCGTCAAGGTATCCATGCATCTACGCAGATGCCCCATCCAGCCCCTTGAAGAACTGGTACCCAAAGTCCTCGCTGCTATCGTTGAACCGCAGCTTGCGGTCGATGCCCCGGATCTTCTTCACATCCTCGGCGTCGAGCTTAAAGTCCGCCTCGAGGTTCTGCTTGATGCGCTCGGGCGTCTTGGACTTGGGGAGCACGGAGTGGCCCTCGTTGATCGCCCATGCTATTCGACCCGATGATTAGCACTCCCAGAAAATTCCAAGATAGAAAAAAAAAAAAAGGGTGTAGAGGGAAACATACCAAGCGCAACCTGCGCCCCGGACTTGTTATACTTCTTCCCAATCTCAACGAGTGTCGGATCCTCTATAAGTCGCCCGATCTTGCCCTCGCGCGAGTACAGCTCATTCTGGTTCCCGAAGGGCGAGTAGTGCGTGACGTGGATTCCGTTCTTCTTGTGGAAGTCGGCGAACGAGCGCTGCTGCAGCCATGGGTGGCCCTCGAGCTGGTGGACGGAGGGCGGGACAGTGGCGTTCTCGAGCACGCGCTTGAGCTCGGTCTCGCTGAAGTTCGACACGCCGATGGCTTTTACTTTGCCCGTTGAGACGAGTTTTTCGAGGGCTTTGTAGGTCTATACAACGATATTAAGATTTTCTTCCTGTAAAAGAAGGGGGTGTATATGTGTGTGTGCACGCACATCGAGATAATCAATCTTCTCTGTCGCAGGCTTCCCACTCGCATCCTTGGGGAACTTCTCAGTCCCGCGCTTGAAGGCAACAGGCCAGTGGATGAGGAACAGGTCAACATAGTCGAGGCCCAGATCGTTCAGCGAGTCCTTGAGCGCCTGCTCGACGTCGTCCGGGTGGTGCTTGTTGTTCCACAGCTTGGTGGTCAGGAAGATCTGCTCGCGTGGGATCCCGCTCTCGCGGATGGCTTTGCCGACGGCTTGTTCGGTCCCATAGCTATCGAGTCATTGTCAGTACAAGGGAGAGTTGTATCAATAAGTTGGTGCGTGTGGTGGGAAAGGTGCGTACATCCTCGCTGTGTCAATGTGCCTGTATCCGGCCTTGAGGGCCTCGGCGACGGCCGCCTCCTGCGAGTCGACGTCTTGCCAGGTGCCGAAGCCGACGGCGGGGATGGAGGCACCCGTGTTGAGTTTGAATGTAGTCATTTTGCTTTTTCCTCTTCTATCGCGGTTTTTATCAATTAAGTTTGTTGAACTCTTCTTCTTGGGGTTGTCTTGTCTTGAGGTCAGGGCGTTTTATAGCAGCGCAGGTGTGGATACACCGTTGTCGATTGACGTCAAATTGACGCAGAAAAAAGGGTGGTCTCATGACGTCGCGATGAAGGCGTGCGAAATTTCGTGATTTGGATTATCGAGCAGATTAGCTAGCTACCTTGTGGGTGGACAGGCAGTATTCTAGAATTCATCCAGTGTCTAGAAGCCGGATTTAATCGCCGTTTCCAGGCTTCCGCAGATGATGTGCGATGCAGGGCTGGGCGCGTGCGGATCTACCCAATTTATACTAGGTACTATATAAATGTTGTGTCGAGTCTTGCTCTACTACTATGTACCTTATCCTATGCAATGCAAATCTATTCTTCAGCTCCCCATCCGCCTCCTCCAGCAGTCATAATAACAATGCGATCATGCGTGTCGACGTGAATCGTGTTCTTCCCTCCAATGTTGACCGTGTGGTCCTCGCCCGTCTGCGGGTCCTTTGTAATCCAGAGGTTCATGCCTGGTTCTGCATTCTCACCTCCTTCAAGACCGTACGGGCGGTGCACGCGGCGCTCGGATAAAATCGAGCAGTCCATCGGCGTAAGGAACTCGATTTCCCGCGTGACTCCCTCACCACCGGGGTGTAACCCCTTTCCGCCGGATCCCGAGCGCAGGGTAAACTGCCGCAGAAGTGTTGGATAGCGCTTCTCTAGGATCTCCGGGTCTGTAATCCGCGTGTTGGTCATGTGCACGTGGATACCGGATTCGCCGTCCCAGGTTGGTCCCGCGCCGCTGCCGCCGGCGATTGTTTCGTAGTATCCGAAGCCGGGGATTTCTTTACCCGTTTCTGGATCTTGTTTTGCGTTTTTGCCAAAGGTCAGGTTGTTGCAGCAGCCCTGGGAGGCGGCGCAGGCGCGGAAGGCCTTAAGAACGACGTCGGTGACTCGTTGCGAGGTCACGACGTTTCCACCGACGACGGCAGCGTTCTTGGTTGGTGAGAGGATACATGATGGTGGGACTTTAATGTCGATTGGGGCAAGGCAGCCTTGGTTCAGCGGCATGTCCGCATTTATCATACATCGGAGGCAGTAAATAATTGCCGAATGGGTAATGGCAATCGGCGCATTCCAAGCCCCGTATACCTGTGGCCCGGTGCCTTCAAAGTCAAATACGGCAGAGCCATCCTCCCCATTAATAGTAACCTTGAGCTTGATAGGCGTTCCATCATCCATATAGTCGACCGCATGCAGTGGCTTGCCCTCGAAGCGACGGTGGAGATCCTTCAAAAGGTTTCGCACCGCTGTCTCGGCTGTGTCTTGAATGGCGTGCATGTACTTTTGAACGGTCTCCGACCCGTACTCTGCAAAAAGTGCCTGAATAAGCGAGATACCCCGGGTATTTGCAGCTATTTGTGCTTTCAAATCCGAGATGTTATCGCTGATGCACCTCGCTCCGGAGCATCCGGGGTACTCGGCAGGCTTCTTGACCAGCAGCTCGATCATCCGCTCCTCGTCAAAGACTCCGTTGCTTACAACCTTGTCTCCTTCAATCGCGGCTCCTTCCTGCCATAGCTCTGTGGATTTAGGTGGCATGGATCCCGGCAATATCCCACCAATATCCGCATGGTGGCCGCGAGAGGCGACGTAGAACATGATCTCGCTGCCACCGGGCTTGTCAAATACGGGCGTAATTACCTACACAGTCAGACCAGCTTTGAACAAGGAAAGCTCAGGCTTACAGTAATATCAGGAAGATGAGTTCCACCACAGCTAGGATGATTGGCAACCAAAACATCTCCATCTTTCAGATTACCAAGCCACTTCTCATGCTGGTATCGCACTGCAAACTGCATAGACCCGAGGTGAACAGGCACGTGTGGCGCATTCGCTACCAGGCCTCCATCTGGGGAAAACAGCGCACACGAAAAGTCCAGGCGCTCTTTAATATTCGTAGAAACAGACGTTCTCTGTAACGTCCGGCCCATTTGCTCTGCAATCGCCATGAATCTATGGCCGAAGATGCTCAGTTTGATCGTGTCAATTCCAGACGAGGCAGCTTCAGTTGCTATAGACTTTGTCTCTTTGAGGTCGATGACGATACACGTTTCCAGCACTGTGGCCACAGCGTCTGGGACGACGACAATCGTCTGCGTTTGGTCGATAATTATGGCCGGACCGTTGATGCGGGAGTTTTTCTTAATATTATCCAGTTTATACACCGGCGTGTCGAGCCGGTCACTTTGTCCGTCAAAGTATGTCTTGGTGGTAAGATCCGGCGACGACTTTATATCCTGAATTGTAGCTTCTCGCAGCTGCACTAACGGGCTCTTCTCATCGCGCACCTTTGAAGCGGCAATCGTGCGCACACGTATATCATCCACCAAGACTGGTCGGTCGGAGTTGAAGCCAAACTCCCTGCGGTGCCGGATCTCAAACTGCTCCAGGAAATCTGAATCGTCTTCTGGCTCCAAGATCATCAAGCTCGTGTCGGAACCATCGTAGCGCAGGTTGAGATACCGCTCGTGCCGGACCTGGTCTGCGGAGAACCCTTGCTCGGCCATGTCTGCAGTGGCGGCTTCTGTCATTTCTCCCAGTCGCTTCTTGAGCTCCGCTTTGGATGTCCCGTATTGTGTTGAAAGAGGCTCCTGTGATTCCTTCACAACCTCAGCCAAAGCAAGGCCGTACGCTGAAAGCACGGAGGAGAATTTGTGAATGATGATTCGGGAGATACCCAATGACGACGCCACTGGGCAGGCATGTTGGCCTCCAGCTCCACCGAAACAGGCGAGATGGTGCGTCCCTGTTTCAAAACCGCGTGCCTCGGTGAGGTTACGGATCGGACGAGCCATCGATTCGTCAGCAACCTTCAAAAATCCCAGCGCTACTTCTTCCGGGGAGTATTCGGACTCGCCCTTTTGTTTCCGTTCCTTGTTGACCGTCTCGGTGAGTTCATTGAACAGGCGTGTCGTGACTTCGATATCAAGTGGTTGATCTTCATTCTCACCGAAGATGTGTGGGAAGAATTCGGGTAGCAAGCGACCGAGAAATAGGTTAGCATCCGTAACCGTCAATGGGCCACCCTTCCGGTAACATGCAGGGCCAGGATGAGCCGATGCTGACTCCGGACCAACGTAGAATAACCCATTGCGCCAGTTCAGAATTGAACCACCTCCAGCCGCAACAGTATTAATATCCAGCTGCGGGGATTGGATTTGAACTCCGGCCAGCTTCGAACCAAATACGTGCTCGAGATGGCCGTCGAATCGCGACACATCCGTCGAGGTACCACCCATATCAAAGCCGATAACCGGGATCTTCTCTTTCGGATCCCAGCTCGTTGCTGCAAACCCGACCACACCAGCCGCAGGCCCAGAAAGAATGGCCTTGAGTCCGCTGAATTTTCGAAAGTCGACTAGACCTCCGTCGCTCTGCATGAACTCAAACCTGCACTCATGCTGGTTGGCCAAGCCACCCTCGAAGCTTGACGAGATCGAATCAATATAGGTTTTGATCACGGGAGTCAGGTATGCATCCGCTGCAGCAGACATTCCTCGCGGTACGATCTTGATCATGGGCTGCAACTTCGAGGACAGTGTAACCGAGAACCCCATGCTCTCTGCCATTTCCCCGATAAGGCGCTCGTGCTCCGGATAAGCATATGAATGAACCAATGCCACGGAGAGGGACTGGTATCCTTTGTCCTTCAAGCGCTCCAATTCAGGTCGGACCTTCTCAATATCCAGCTCCTTCACAACCCGGAATTTTTCTCCCGTCACACCTTCAACGAAGCGAGCTCCGGCGAAGCACTCTTTGTCCGAAAGTGGATGGCACGGCACGATCCGCTCATCAATCTCTACCACAGCCTCTGGTAAGACACCAGGTCTAGCCATCGAGAGATCGAAAATGTTGGGCCGCGACTGGTCTCCGATACGCAGCAAATCGCGGAACCCCTTGGTGGTGAGCAAAGCAGACCGAGCGCCCTTCCTCTCGAGCAACGCATTTGTAGCAACAGTTGTCCCCATTCGAAGACTTTCGATGGGCCCCAGCTCAAGCGGCTTTCCCCGAGGGTGTGGCTTCCCCGTCACCTTTTCCAGGATCTGACGAACTCCCTCCGTCGGCGCATCCTGATAGTGTGCGGGGTCGACAGAGAGAAGCTTCAGGATGATGTCGGGCTGGCCGGGGACGACGGCATGGACGTCGGTAAAGGTGCCACCACGGTCGATGGATATCGTGATCTTGCCGCTGCCACCCATTTTCGCCTTTGGTAAACAGCTTGAGCTGAGTTGTGGATTCGGAGAATTGAAATGACGATAGAGGGGTTCCTGAGTAGCTTAGGTAAGCTCCGATGTCAAAGTGACGCCATCCATGGATACTGCCATCGCTCGCCGCCTCTGTATACATACAGTAAATGCTCGGTTAGAGTCCGAAATACAAGGTGACTGTAGTCCAATTCGTATCATACATCTATCTATAGTATAACATCTAGTACTTGGTGTAGCGCAGGTAAGGCTTCAGCTCGCGGACCTCACCAAACTTCTTCTTAGCATCCTCGGTCGAAACAGAAGGCGGGACAATGACGTCCTCGCCGACCTGCCAATTGATCGGGGTCGCAATGCCCTTCTTATCAGCAGTCTGGAGGGAGTCGATGACACGGAGGACCTCGGCAGAGTTGCGGCCAGTAGAGGCAGGGTAGCTCATTGTCAGGCGGATCTTCTTGGCAGGGTCGATGATGAAGACGGAGCGGATGGTAAAAGCAATGCCCTTCTCGGCAAGGTTGGCCAATTCCGACTCGTCAATCATGTCATAAAGCCAGGCAACCTTGCGATCGGCATCGGCGATGATGGGAAACTGGACGTTGCTGTTGGTAACCTCGTTGATGTCTTTGATCCATTCGCCGTGAGAACCGATATCGTTGGCGCTCTGCGCATCTGTCAGAAGCTTTTTCATGAGGTTTGTATATGCAGCATACCAGTCCAATCATCTTCACACCACGTTTCTCGAATTCATCCTTCAACTTTGCGAAAGCACCGAGCTCGGTAGTGCAGACGGGAGTGAAATCGGCGGGGTGGGAGAAGAGGATGGCCCAGTTATCGCCGATCCACTGGTGGAAATCGATCTCGCCCTGTGTGGTCAAAGCCTTGAAATTAGGGGCTGTATCTCATTAGAACCATTGATAAGCTCGAGGGGAGAAGACAAACCAGTGGCTCCGAGACGCAGGCGAGGCTGCTCTTGAGCGGTGTTGATGAACCGACGGACGAGGGGCTGGGCGAGGGGTGCGGAGACGGGGTTCTTGCACCAGGGGGCAGCCTTCGAGAAGGCGCTGAGGGTCCGGAAGGTGGAGCGAGGGAAGAAAGAGGCCATTGTGAATAGATTGATTCCGACCAACTCAATTGATGGGATGAAGAGGAAGAGGGTGAAAAGAAGTGTTGGAGTTGACGCAATTGTCGCAAAGCTTTCGATACCGCCTCCTTCACCGCCTGATTGTGCCGATAACCCCCCATTTTCGAGAGACAACGTTTACGAGAGCTTTCCATCTGAGACTCCGTACATACATATCGATCGCTAGCTCGTATTCCCAATTGAGATCATTGCTTGCCTCGACTGTCAAGGATCTAACACCCGGGCGCAATTGGACGTTACACCGAGGCCAGATGTCATAATGTAGCTGATCAACTCGAATATCTCAGACAGCAGGCCATTCGGACTTCCACTGTCCAATGAGAAGCTCGAACTTGAAGCCGCCGCGCATTTCCGCAAAAACATTTGCGCTAGTACATAGTGGGATGCCTGCCAAGGGTCTGATACTCACGCTACTTGGCGAAGACGAGGTCGGAAGACCCCGGAAACAAGCCTCATCGAACAAGAGATGCAAACCAGTGCTTGTCTTTGCAGTCCGCAACTGTGGTTTTGGGTTTTCAGCCCGCTCGTGTTCATCATCCTGCGACCATGATAGGTCCCCTACGCCCCCGCTCGTATTCGCCAACTAGGCTAGACTACTAGCTCGATCTGCATCATGGACGCCTTGGAAGCTTCAGCTTTCTGCCCTTTCTCTTCGTTCGAAGAAAACATAAATAGGGCTCGCGTTCGTCTCATGGCGGCCTTTCATTGTCCTAGAGGTACATCCTCTTCTGGGCGCGGAACCCATCTAGCAAATCACTTCCGTTGTGTTATACTTCAAGCATGAACTCAAGTCTCGACTCCAGTCCGGATGGACCCTTACTTCATCCCATATCCTCTCTCCGACTTTACCGTCGCTGCTTCAAGGGCCGCAAGCAACTCCTCTCGGAGTCCGATACTGCCCCAGCGAACTACTTCATCACAAACCCTATTCCTCACAAGCACAGCGACTCATGGAAACCGATCTTCTACCGAGGCGATAACCCCAAGTACACGCCGGAGGCGACGGCCATCGGCCGAGCTCGCCGCTCGGGCATGTGGGGTACGTTCCGCGTATGGCTTGGCGACGGCGTGCAGGAGGTTTTAGATAATGAGGAGCGCCGGAGACAGAAGCGGAAAGCGGACAGGAAGAACAAGTGGCGGAAGAGGTTTGGGAAGGCGCCGAAGCCTGTTGAAGTGGAAGAGGAGAAAGCGGTACATGGAAAGGTAGTTATGTTTCGGATGCAGAGGATTGGGCTTTTCAGTCGGAGGGTTGAGTGGGACCTTGATGGCGTGCGGTATCGGTGGTCTGGGACCAGGATGTTCTCAACAGGCTTTATGAAAGGTGTTAAGGGTTGGTCACACAGTATGAAGGTAAGATTGTGGCTTCCAATCCCCTCTCGTGTCTCCAGTGGCTGACTCCGGAGGTATATAGCTTATCCGGGTATCGGACCATGCAGTCGTCGCCACATTCGAAAAGGGCCTCCTAGGATGTCCGAGATCAATCAAGACCGGCGCCCCTCCGAACAAATCCAAAACACTTCTCGGTAACCTGAAACTCTATGACCGAGCTGGTGCAACTGGGAAGCACCCCATACGCACAGAATACGACCAGCTCACGAGCCTCATGGCGCATGTTGACGCCGCCAATACTAAGCCAAGCGATATCAAGGACGAGAAAGACCTGAACCCGGCTGGAACGCATTCGGGGATCCTTGTGGATGATGCGATTGCCTTCACGTGCTGGATTGTTGTAGAGGCTGAACATCGACTGCGATATAAAATTCCCGACTTCCTGGAAGAGGTCGCGGAGAATTTCGAGGGTGGTTGAGACAATTTCTGAGTCAATAATTATCTCCTTTGTATGCATTATTTCCTTGTATTAGTTCCAAATATCCCTATTGATAATTATAGTCAATGTCAAATTTAAAGTATATCAGGGAAGGTAGGTGAAATCCAGAGCAGCCTCGCTAAAGAGCACATGATCCCGAACTCGACAATTCCCTCCAAACGTGTTCCTCCCAAAGACTTTACCTCAACCGGGCTCATCTCAGATCAACGCATTCTGAAGTGTTTCATCAGAGAAAGATGTGGTGAACAGCGCGTCCACATGTTTCCGACGCATATCGTCATACTTGCTCTGCAGCCAGTAACACGTCTCGACCCAGTTCATCGCTGGGAAGTCGGCTTCGTACCCCACCAGGATGTCGCGGATTTGGGCCCTCACAGCAAAATTGTCCGATGCAGCCCAGGCCATTGCGAGGGAGACCGGCATAAAACTCACCCCGAATGGCCGGTGTTGTTCGGCAAGCTGCGATAGCCGGATAGCTTCGCCGCAGAGATCCGCCGACTCCTCCGCTAGGGTATCGCTCGGGTCGAACATGCGCAAAATGATGTTTATACTGAGTGCGAGACATACAAGTACGGAATATGCGACTTGTGGTCGTGTGTGCAGTCGTCCGGTTGGCGCCGGTGCATGAGCTTCGATCTGATCAAGTAGGGAACGCATTGTCGCACAATCACGGATCAACTGGTTGTACGCGGTAGCTATGTTGACGAGGTTCAGCGCGGGTTCGCGGATCCATTGCGTGATTTGAGCCATGATGTAGATCTGGAGACTCGGGAGGCGACCATGTTGGTTTTCCATGAACGGCCTTTTCGGTGTGTATGACTTGGCTAACGTCCAGAACCAGGAACCTAGGGTGAGACTCGGGTCGACGATACTCTGCAGAACCTGTGGGGAACTTAACATATCGCAGCTTTAGATCTGTCGGTGAAACACTTACCACCGGTGAACTCAGGGTCACGATCATGTTATCTTCAAACTCCCCTCGCCCCGCTTGCAGGACGGCTGCGTCGAGGATCTGGGCGAGAATTTCTCCGTGGTTTGCGAAATGGTCATCAGGGCTTCCAACCCAGCTCTGCTATTGTGAGTTGAATGGTCCAGATCTCCAGGTGTCAAAGAACTGACCTGACAAATCATCATTAGGTAGATGGCTACTACAGTGTGTATTGATTTCGTCTGCTCTGGATCGCTAAGACATGTCCTCAGGGCCTTCCACCCTTTCACATATTTCCCCATGGCATCGGGCATCCCCTGTCGCGTACGTAGTGCTTTAACAGCACCTGTCACAGCAGCAATTGCGGCATCGAGGGCACCACTGGAGCCAATACGGCAGGGAATGGTCTCGAGAAACGGGCCGTACCATGTCACATCGTACCGAATGTCGGTCACCTGCAGCACTTCTATGAAGTCCCTGGTGATGTCCACTGTATCATTACTAGGAAACCGCACTATGGCGGGGGATATGATAATAGCACCCTGCTGTTTGCCTGAGTAGCCCTCCTTGAACTTGAATCGCCTTTGACCAGACCCAACGCAAGGGATCTGGAGACGTGAACATCTCGAGCACGCGGGTTTAATCTGGTCACACTACTCGAGCTTAGCAAGAGATTTTCCACCTAAATCTGCTGCGTGTGTGGCACCTTTTTCTTCTGTCTGCGACAGGCATCGCAACCACGACTCGATGGTACTCCGGGCATACTGTTTTGATCGACTTCCAAGTGGTATAAGTTCGAAATCCACCAGACGGGGAAAGCCGCGGGTTTAAGGTGATGACCGTGGAGCCAACACCGGGATCAGGAACAAACGGTGCGGTGCACTTGGTATTTAAATTTAAGAATCTTATTTCTTGACTCGCGCGAAGGAGCTTGGCCCGTTGCATCATTCACGTCTTAGCGGTAATCCTGCGCCTACGACTTACAAGAATGTCCCCCTCCAAGCCACGCTGATGGCCCGGGGATATTCGATCAATCAGGTGGATTGGGCCGACATTCCTCTATCCCTGTTCCTGTTCCTCAGACAGTGAACCCGACCCACCGAAACCGTGTGAATAATATACATCTCGAGCCAGCAACTTACTCTTAGATCCGTCGATTTTGATCGCTCACCGATCTCCTATGGGCCACAGCTGAAGAAAGAATTAAAGCCCACAGGATCTGAGAATCGGCGATCCCGTCCCCCGGGACCCTCATTTCATTTTCCACCTACAGTCGCCAACGAATAATGCAGAATTTCCACCTCTGCCTTGGCCTCCGTTTTGGCCCCCATTTACAGATGATGAAAAATGTCTCACACGAGGCGTCTTTCGTCCAAGATAGCCGGTTCATCGCCTGGTCTGTGTCACCCGTTGGTCCCTTCTTCAACGATCGTCATCAGCCAAGCTGTGAGCTAGCGGGCATTATTGGGAGCGCTTCTGGCCATCCTTAGGGGCTCATTGGAACAACTTTTGGTTGGCAGACAATTCACTGCCAAGTCATCCGTCTGTGGAGTGGTAAGCACTGCCCCCTCCAGCGCAACCCTTCGTCAACAGGCCTTGCAAGGCTGACTCTTTTTTACTCGCATTCAGTGTGCCATCGATAGAGTAATCAACAGCAGCAAATTGACTAAGCTGTCTGTAAAAATCAGGGGTCACTACTAGTCCCGGGGAGGCGCTTGCTTTCGGGCCAACTTCCAGATGCGATTCGCTCCCCCGCGGCGCCGCGGACGAACGCATTGGCCCAAGATGTCACTCAACCACGTTGTCGCAAGCCAGGAGCCGAAAAACGTTGCAAGCCACTGAACTCATCTTGCAGAAACCTTGAATTCCAACTGTCCTTCCTGCCATTAAGACATCCAGACTCTGGGTTTATCTATTGCGTCAGCCAACACAGGCGAATTGAGGGGATGTCCGACATGCCGGAAACTCGACCGCTTGAAGTCTCGGAATGGCTTACTCCGTATTATTGCAGCGTCCCCCGCTCAGCTCAAATAACGAAGCGGGTGGCCTTACCTTAGACCTCCAGAGCTGAGGACGATCATCCCTCGGTTAGCATTATTCTTACTCCGTATAAACACCGCGATCGTCTATTATCTTTTCAACGAGCGGTTTCTATGTATATGCTAGGAGAATACGTAGTGAGAGTAGCATGAACTGTGATCAGCTCAACCTTTCCGCGGATCTCAAGACTTCGCATCTTGAAGCTGACGAAAACCGTGATTGGATTTCTGGGCACCCTCAACTTAAGGTCCCCGACAGTCTGTCGCTCTCAGCTCTTGCCCATGGCATGATTCCAGACCTCAATATACATGCCGCCCGGTCTCCAACGCCTCATCCCTGTTCGCGGAGGCTCCCGCAGCCACGAAATAACGCATGTAAGGGTTGACTTTCTAAGTCTTGTACGACAGGGATAGGAGTCTTCAGATTACAATATCGCGATCGATCGACGGAGCCCAGATAGTCCGTCCGCCGATTTGGTAATCCCCAAACGGCAAGCTGATCTAGGATTTGCCTTCTGATACAACAGTTATGGATTGCCCATCATCTAGCCCACACTTCGGGTTTGCCGAAGGGAGCAAGCGATGCAATGCCGCAAGATCGCAATGATGCATGGTTTGCAGTTGTGCGACTGAGCAGTGTCCACGCCCAATTTGCAGTGGGCCTCGAAGCCTCGAATGAGGTGAAGGATTTCTGCACCGTATGGCTCCACGCTCACAGGCGATCAGAGGCCTAAATTTTTCAGCCCTACAAGAGTCTGTCGGTTGGCGACAAGGCGTCGAGAATCAGCTGGCGCACTGCATCGGATCTGCGAGTGAAGCAACGCGATGCGAACAATTGATGCTGGAAGCAGAACCTCATCGATTAGGCCTATCGCAGGGTGATAGCAAAACAAAAAAAAAACGCCTTGAGGCTGGTCCGTCTCGATCGGGCAACCTTGCGATCTGGAGTCGCTGTAGGGAATTTGTTAGTGTGAATATTCGAGGTGGTTGTGTGTTTCAAAGTGGAACGTACCACGCGCTACCAATTGCGCCACAGCCCCCAAGTTAATGCCACGATGCCATAAATGGTGCTGTGAAGCGGGGCGATGATGCTTGCGATAAAAGATAAGGTCAACCTCGCGAGATGAAGCGTGGGGGAAAAGAGCAAAAAAAGAAGGTTGAGGCTGGTCCGTCTCGATCGGGCAACCTTGCGATCTGGAGTCGCACGCGCTACCAATTGCGCCACAGCCCCAATGGTTGAAAATCGGTCCAACATTACGACTTATATTCTAAAGTTCTAATGATCGATACATCTTCACCAGCACATTTGTCCATCACGACACTCGCTCAACACCTCGCTGCTTGGATACGTTTTATGTTTCAATGCTTCAAAATATCTTCAAGGCCCCAGGACAGCTCGTTGACGCAGGGGTTGGCGACGTTGGCCCGATTGCCCTAAATCCCGAGATATATATATTTTCCATCAGGGGAGCCCGTTAAGCCCACACTTCAATTGCAGTTATAACGCAATGCATCAAATTGTCTCGACCGCATCCCAAAACATCTCTTGCCCATCTGAAGGATTTGACCCCTTTACCGCCTGTACCGCCTGCAAGAAGATCGCATGCTGCTTCTCCCCTCTCAACCTCGCCAATTCTGCCGCAGTGACTTTCTTCTCCGTCACTCGCAAAGGAATATCCGAACCCACCTGCCACGACCTCAAGTTCATATCTGCCCCGAGTCTTAGAAGCGTGCAAAGCATGAGATATTTGCCCGCGTAGGCAGCAACGTGAAGAGGTGACCAGCCCCGCGCATCCTGCGTATTGATACCTGCGCGGTAGTGTGGTTTCGCCAATTCCACAACGACTTCCGTGTTGTCGCCTATTGTTGCATAGTGGATAGGTGCCCAGTTGAGGATCCCCACGCGGAGGGTTGAGTCGGCGCCATATCGCACTAGTGTTGATATGTCTGATGGTGTACCAAAATGTGCGGCCCGGTGGAGGGCAGTGCCGTTACCGGAAGGGTAAGAAATGTTGCAGCCGCCCTCTTGATGAAGGAGCTTCAGAAAGTCGGATCGGTCTGTCTTGGTTGTCGTGGGGCGTGGCCAGAGATGGAATGCGACTGTCCAGCCGGTGCTGTCAACATGTTGGGTGTCGACGTTCTCGCGCAGGAGGTACCGGAATATGTCGAGGCGGCAGTGCTGCGCTGCTAGCTGGAGAGTATTTCTGGATTTCAAGTCAGACGCAATTGATGTGAATCAACACACGGCATGGGCTCGGAGCTTACGTGTTACATTGGTCTAGCTTTGCGTTGACGTCGGCTCCTGCGGCGACGAGAAATTGGACGAGGTCGAGCCTTCCGCTCTCAATAGCACACTTCCAGTCGTTAACATCGAACGCAAGATGCCTAGGGGTTCAATCTACCATCAATGGAGTGAGGCCAAGGGCAGTCACATCGTTGGCGCTGGCCTTCCCACCCTGGAGCAACTTTTGGACTCCAACAAAGTCCCCGTTCTTACAGGATCGTATAATGTCAGAGCCGTCTCGCACCAGCCGCTTCACGGATAGAGATACTCTCTCTAGTTGGAAGCCCCAGCTAACAGCTGACAGATGTTGCAAGCAAAACCTGACCCTAAGCACGCGCGAATCAAGACAAGGCAGAGGTAGAGGTATGTCTATCGTGCAAGTGGAGCGCGGCCTACTCGTCTGTGTATAACTACTACACTCCGCTCGTCCCTGCCATGGGGACAGATGGAGGTAGTAGTGCGTCGACCCCACATTGAACGGGCGGTTTGCCTTCGCCGATACAGCCACCCTCTGGTTTTCTCCGGCCTTGTGGGTGTTGGTGAGTAACTCATCGACATCTTGATGAATTGCGCGGATTGCGGTCTTCAAGTTCAGGCTGATTTGTCTTGAAGATGTCAGTACTAGTTTCTCGCAACTATCCCAAGCGACCAAGTACATTTCTAGGATTCGAAGACTCAGACTCAGACTCTGCTCTGCGGCTAGGAGCCTTTGAGAAAGCACGGCGATCTTTCTGCGATCAAGAAGCGCCCAGTGGACCCGCGAAGCGAAATTCTCCCTTGTTTGAAGGGGTCGTATCGCTTCCTGCAACTCGACATTCGCAAGTCGTGTCCGTTCGAGTGATAGTGCTATCGTCTCCCTGAACTCTGGAGAGAGCGTCGTGTCCTCGGAGCGACCGACGCTTGTCTTGATAATGTCTAGCTGTTGGAGTTGAGACTGAATAATGGAGACTTTAATTGCGATTTCTTGAAGCTCTCGTGGCGCGTCGCTTATAGCTTGAAGCAATCTCAATGTTGTCTCCGTGACCGTGATAGCCGCCGCGAGGAGTTGCAATACAGAAGCGGTGCCTGAAATGACGTCCATGTTGAATAGACATCGACCATTGCATGCGGAGAGCTAAAAGAATGGTGGAAATGGGTCAGAGACTTTTTTAATAAAATCGCCTGGGTGTCGATGCACCTGGTTGAGTTTGCCTGCGGCGCAGCCTTGTCCTATCCACCAATTAATCCCAGACACGTTATCAATGCCGTGCAAGCTCACCCTCACAGGCAAACGCGCTGGATAAATACATGAAGAGGGGCAGACTTGACTCGACTCATGAGGCCATCAGCAGGAACAGCTCTCACCTCCAACAAACAACATGCGCATCAGGCCTGTCGAACTGTATATATGTGTTAGTTCGAATCTCTCCAAAGGGCCATCCTAAGGCTAATTCCACACTCAACAGTGCCAGTGCGGCGATGGACCAAAGGTATTCACACACCAGCTCGTTTGTGATATATGTCACCATGCACCCTGCGGGTAAGTGTATGCTCATCAGCCTCCACTGTGACTGGTACCTAACGCCTTCGCGACAAAAGCAATTGCACGATTGTTAAGTGATACATGGAACTCAAGCTTGTTTCAATGTATCAACCCCCAAGAGGAGACTACGTTGATTGTTAGAGCTTGCGCGCGCGCGAGAGAGGAGGAGGTGAACCGCCAATGATTCCACGCAATTAAGCTGTAAATCCTCAACATACTCACCAAATACCAATGTTATATATATCAATATCTCGCGCATTATTGATTCTGCCTTGCTGCATAGCTGCTTATCATGTGTTTGTAACCATGCGAACGCACAAATCTATCTGGCCTGGCCTAGCCTGACTGCCATCGGGAGACCTGCTCGTGAGACTCACTCAACTACAACTCATACTTCAACGCGTATAGATCCGCAAAACCAAGCCTTAAAGAGACATAGTGAGTACTCTAGAAACGTTGCGGATACAGACTGAGAAATAGATGCCCTCTATGATCCCACAACATTAAGCTGTCAACCTCTAGCAGTTGTTTGGAACAGGCAAACCAGTCTCGGGCCGTATGTCGAGAAGAGTGAAAAAAAGGAGATAGCTCTGCTTCGTCTTAATTCAGAGAAAGCAGAAGCAAACCTTGTCCTAAAAGGAGGGAAGGGAAAAAAAATCCAAAAAAGATGATGAGGCTGGTCCGTCTCGATCGGGCAACCTTGCGATCTGGAGTCGCACGCGCTACCAATTGCGCCACAGCCCCATTGGGTGAAAGAGTGGGAAAGATTAAAAACTATAAGCCAAGGGGAGTTTTCAACCGGTTTTGATCGCCTCAGTTTTGGTGGTTGTTGCTGCTTTTTTGTTATTTTTAGGTTGTGACCTGTTATTTCTAGGTTTTGGTTTTATTATCTATAGATTTTATTCGTTTTGGAGACCGAGTATTTTGCATTTAAGAGGGTCATCCTCGAGGAATGCCCTGCTATGGAGATACTCCAATTCAAGTATAGAATGATTTCAAACCCGCGACAGGAGGAGTTGTTCTAGACTGATGTCCTTTAACCATACTATGTCCATAATCCTGTTATGGGACAGAACACTATAAGTGTACGGAGTAGGCCTCCTCCAGCTTTGGAATTGTGTAGAATGGAACCCATGTATTGGTTCCCCGTAAAGTCAATTCTTGCTTAGTTTTCTACTATAGCCCCCCGGATTGTTTGCTACCGAAACGTTGAATTGATGGCCACAAAATAGAGAGCCCGGGATGTCCTGAGGTTGTCTATATGAGGATATCGCTCAACTATACCCCGAAAGCCACGAATCGAAATCGCCCTGTCACTCGTTAGTACTAGTCATAGCTTCATACTATTACAGGAAAGATAAACCCACCCCAAACTCGTCACCCAGAAGCCATTCATCCGCCGCTCCCTTAGCATTCGTATGTGTTTCTTGCGCACTGCTTTGTCTCTCCGGCTGGCCCGATTCCCCAGCAATGGCCTCCAGAATACTCGCACTGGCAACTAGACTATCACGGAGCGCCTCATGGATAGCGTCGTTGACATTCCTCCCAGTCTGTAGAGCATTCGCCTTCGCAAGAATACACTGGAAGATAACGTACGGCTTGACAATTGTCTCTCCGATCTGCAAACGTGCGAGGTTTGATGTGAGAAATGCTTCGATGGGGCGGAGAAGGTCGTCGTATCTTTTCACTTGTGCGGGGTTTGATGGTGATTTGGCAGTTTTGTCTCTGGCAATTTGCGTGAGGAGTTCATCGCAGAGCACCGCTGCGGCCTGCATGGGGATGTCGCGGAAGCTGGAGGTCCCCGAGAGGCAGAGCGAGGTGTAGTCGGTTGGTTCGGTCGGCGGGCTCGGGGAGGAGGAAAGAATGTGAAGGGAAGTCTTTAGGGTGAATTTTCGGGAGGGAGCGTAGGTTAGGTCGGTCTTGGATTGCATTGAGAAGGGGTCGTGGAGGACCAAAATAAAACGTTGAGTCATAAGTTCGTATAGCCTGCGTTGGAAGGTTGTTGGTTGACGGCCAGAGTTGATCTGAGGGTACATTACGGCGGCTGATTCCCGGTAAAGATCCGCAAGCTCTGTGCTAAGACGCAGAGTCTCTTCGTAACTGGGTCCGCCGCGAAAGTTGTTGACTACGCGGGCAATCTGGAGACGAAGCGGGAGAGAGCGGAACAAGGCGACTTGGACAGATGTGTCCGTATACCCTTGCCAATCACTTAGAGGTAAAGCATTCCGCTCTAACTGATCGTCGTCGAGATTGCTAGGAGGTCCGCAATCGTAGTCGTCAGGAGAAATTTGTGGAACTGCACCAGAGTCCATGCTGGTCTGTGCAACGAGCTCGAGTACAGTGGCCCACAAGCGGCGACGCATCTCAGCCTGAAAAGGTGAGGGCTGAACGAGGTGCTTCGGGTCCAGATGCAGACCCATATGCATTGCAGAGTTGAGTAAGTTTCCTGTTGAAACCCATGGAATCTCGCCACCAATTGCCTTTGCCTGACGAGCAATGAGGAGGAGGCATTGTACTTGGATTGCATCGAGATCTAGTCTTGGTTGGTCAGCCGGCGAGTCCAGCCATTGCTGAGCAACATAAAGCCACTGCGCAACGGCTGGGCGAGAAACATGACCTGGCTCAAAGACGCTGCCGATTGCTAGTATCAACAGTAATTTGACGATGAACCCCTGACTCGCTAATGGACAGTTCCAGAACTGATCATATCGGCGCAGGAAAGAAGATCGGTGGATTACCCGGTAGACAGTCTCGAACGTACGCAAATATGCTGTCACTAGTATATCTGCGACGGATCTAGCAGGGACTAGGTCACGGATATTTGGCAGAGCACCTGGGACCGGGGTATTCTGCATCTTGATAGTCTGGGCTAGCCTTGAGCATTTTTCATGCAGAACCCGAATCTCAGACCCTTCATTTGCATTGAATTGGTATAGGAGAACGAGTAGATCGCGGAACTGCCATTTGTAAGCTCGACTATAGAGTCTATGTATAGCAATAGTACCTTTGACTCGCAAATATTAGACCTATGGCTGAATCCAAAGAAGCGGTTTTTGAGGAATCGCCCATGGATGGCAGGGTCTTGGGGAGTGACTGAACACTCTGGCAACCCCAGGAACTCTTCCAAAACATGCTCGAGCTGCCGTACACGGCTACTCAGCGCTTGAACTGAGGGATCCGGCTCGTGAGTTGGCCGGGATGAAACGTCGCTAGTCGAGGAGCTGGTGGCTGTGTTGGGCGAGCTAAAATCAATGGTCTGAACATAGCGAATGACGGCCCTATTGTAGTTGACGGGGACATAGGTGCACGAAGAGCGTCGCGAGCGCACGCAATTCGAGCAGGGTGATTTCCGATCACAGCTGGGCAGGTCAGCCTTGTGGATTGCGTAAGACACGGCAAGCTCACCCAATCTTACGCCGGCGACATTGCTCACAAGCGAGGGGCGGACGTCTTCGGTTCCGAGACGACATCTCTGCACATGAGCTGTCACAAATTAAATCCCAATCAGATTTTTCTCCCTGTCGAGGGATGTATTTTGAACTATTATTCGAAGCGGGAATCGCGCCAGCTGGAACAAGGCAGGTAAATCAGGTCGAATAAGTTGGTAATATAACGTTATGCCGGATACGCGTCCGAGTAAATATTCGAAACCACGCAACTCGTATAACTGCCATGCGGGTTAATATTTAATAGTTGCGTCCGAAGCCACGAGGATTGGGCGCCACCTGGAGGTCTTGGAGGGAAAGAGCGGGGGATTGGACGCGAAGACCACACAAGCTCGGCCTAATCGGACGCCGAATTCTGCAAGAGGAAAAGACCTGAGAGAAAATGAGCAGGAGCTCGATGGATTTACGGATGGAAACAAACGCCCGTGGTGGGTGAGGACTGGTTAAAAGGGCGCTTGCAGGAGGACGGAGCTCGTGTTCGCGAGGTGAATACCCGATCGGGAAATCCCCGCGCTCGCTCTCGGGGTATGCGGCGATAACCCGCAGCCTTTCCATCAGCCAACAACGAGGGCAAACGCAATCACTGCTGGGATATAAAGATGGCTGCGCTTCAGCAAGTGATGCCGGATTCCATCACGTCCGAGCATATTTTCTTGTCCTTCACCCACGATGGATTCGTCTCAGACCCTTTCCCAGCACGCCGAGGGCCTGTCAGAGAAACAGCTCGAAGCGCCCTTGCCAGAGCAAAGACATGAGCCCAAGGCTGAGCATGGCATGGCCAACTTTCCCGAAGGTGGATTGAGAGCTTGGGGAGTAGCCTTTGGCAGTTCCGGTGTCATGTTCTGTACCCTGGGCTACATCAATTCCTGGGGGTAGGTGCAACCAACTTGACCATGCCGTACTTTCCTTGTCAGAGCCAGGCTGATAATCCCAGTGTCTACCAAGCATACTACCAAGAACACCAACTCCGCGACCAAAGCGAATCTGCAATCTCCTGGATCGGCTCGCTGCAGACCTTTTTCCTGTTCGCCGCCTCCCTGGTCGGCGGCCCTCTGTTCGACCGCTACGGCGCAAAAGTTATCTACCCGCCCGCAGTGATCTATGTCTTCACCATCTTCATGACCAGCATCTGCAAGGAGTACTACCAGTTCATGCTGTGCCAAGGCGTCCTCAGCGGCATATCCTCGGGCCTCGCCATGGCACCCACAATGGCTGCGACACCTCAGTACTTCCACAAGAAGCGCGGAGCGGCAATGGGCCTTGCTGTAGCGGGGTCTTCAATCGGGGGTGTGATTTTCCCCATCGCGCTGAATCGCATGCTCACCACGACGGATCTCGGGTTCGGATGGTCGGTGAGGATTGTGGCGTTTCTCGTCCTGGCGATCTTGTTGGTCTCATGTCCGCCCGTTCGAGCCCGCCTACCACCGAGAAAAACGAACTTCCTCCTCCCCCGTGCGTTCAAGGAAACGGCGTATACTACCTTGGTAATCGGAGCTTTCTTCATGTTCCTGGGCATGTTCCCTCCCCTCTTCTACATCCCCTCCTATGGCCTCTCCCAGGGGATGACACCGACAATGGCCTTCTACCTCAGTAGCATCCTCAATGCCGCCTCATTTCCGGGCCGAATCCTCCCTGCAATCATCTCCGACAAGTTCGGGCGCTTAAACACCTTTGCCGGCGCAGGCATTACAACGGGCATTCTGACCCTCTGCTGGCAGCGCGTCCAGGGCAGCGGCGGGGTCATCGTCTTCACTGCACTCTTCGGATTCTTCTCGGGGGCAATTATCTCCGGCGGCACTGTAACCCTCGCGTCCTCTGCGAGCGATCCGAAGAACATCGGGACGTACATGGGGATGGGGATGGCAGTTGTGTCGATTGCGCCGCTCATTGGGCCGCCGATTTCGGGGGCGCTTGTGGACACGGCGATGGCGTTCAAGGCGATTTCGATCTTTGCGGGGGTGGCTTCGCTCTTTGGGGGTGTGTTTACGCTTTTCGTTGTCAAGATTGCTGGGGGGAAGAAGGTCTTGTCGTTGGAGTGAGGAGCTTGATCGTTTGTTGATTGTAGGACGGCGACTTTCTATGGCAGAGAGAATGTTGGAAAGAAAAGCTCGGAACTGGATATAATGTTAGTTTGGTATAGATACTCCCATCAGGCTTTAATATTAGGTGTCAGTCTTTTTCACTTTAACAAGCGGTCCACGACGATCTGGAGGCTAAGACGAGGCTGAGAGAACAACTAAATAATACGCACTTATTATCATGCGGCAATGACTCTGAGAAAGGAAGGTTTCTGGTTGATTCATTCTGGCATATGCGTAATCAGGTTAGAATGCTGGCTGTCTGGCGTCGATGGCGCGTAATCAGTTTCTTTCACACACTGTAGATATGCAGGCTTCACGCCAAACTCCAGCACGATCGTGCAAGATCTAAGCAAAACTAGTTCCTGGGGGTGTACACTCAACGCAATCCTCAATAAACTTCTTGAAATCCCCCTTCAACCGACCCTGCTTATCCGCCATATGCTTCTGAATCTTTGGTGGCAGCTTGTCAAATAGATGGCACACCCACGTCTTCTCCAGGAGACCGCTTTCCACCGCGAGTGGGATGAACTTTAGCAGGAATTCCTGGAAACTGTCCCCGAGGTACAACGAGCATAATTTCAGTTTGCTGAATTCGCTGATCGCCTTGGTGTGCGGGACCCCGTAGAGTAATTCGAAGTATTCGAGGGCGTCGTTGACATCGGTAATGGGGTGTTGGATCGAGTTGCGCATTCGGGCGACAAGAAGGTCTTGTGGCTTGTCTGTCAGATGATCGACGATGTATGACGGACGGCTCTCGGGTGTTTCGAAGAGATGGTCGTCTGTTCGTAGTTTCCATTGTAGTAGATACACCCAGTTCGCGAATGAAGGGCTGCCTTTGCCGGAGAATACGGGTGATGTTGGGGCAAACGAAGGGTTGACCTTTATCTCTGTTTCTGGTTCGGCGCTTTTTTCTTGTCCTCTATTGGCGGAGGACCTCTTTTTAACATCGGCATTGCAGACCTCATCGACGTCTTTCTCGCCGGATAATCTTCTCCTTGCGAGATTCGAGGCTGTAGTCCTGTTGAACTCCATAAAGAGTGTCGAAGAGAGACCTTAAATCCGTGCGCCAAAAATGAAGGAAGGCTTCACGATCGACCCACAGCGTTTCTTTGGACGTTTTGACCATGAGCGTTACATCATTGGGGAATCTCAGGTCGCGCATGTCGTGGGATCTGGCAGGAGGAGGCCAAGTCTGACCTATACTCAAGCCCTCTTGGAGATTGATGCGCTTGTTTCTGATACATAAGTCGCCTCGAGTCGCCTCGAGCCACTTTAGGACAATCTCGAGGACTCTACATATATCTACCGTGAAGGGTAGAATCACGGGTGATACTAGTAAGTAATTCTTGTTTCAAACGTCCTTCTTGATCCAGGAGATCGACTCATTTTTCTATACAAACCAAAAAGAAGTACACACGCTAAAAACAACCCACAGAAACATCAATACAAATCATCACCTAGTTTTTAAAGAAAAGAAATAAAAGAGAATCACGCCCCAGCAACAGCACCCACGACCTCGGACGCAGTCTCAATCGCCCCCTCCTGCGCCATCTTCGCCGCATAAATACTAACCAGGAGCACCTCGACGAAGAACTCCCCACCCACAGGCCTCTGAATGACCAACTCACGATCCTTCCCCCCGACAAACTTCTTCCACGTGCTCACACTACTCGGCTCGCGGCTCTTGCTATACGTCGCAAGCACATTCTTGTTCTCATCCTTCAACCACATCTTACTGCTCAGCCCGTTCGGATCCGTGCTCCACTTGTACGTGCCCAAACCGGGGACCGTAATCGTGTACTTGTCGCCGAGCGTCGATTCCTTGAGCTGGCACTGCGTGCCCCGCACGATCAGGTCGTATTTCGAGCTGAAGGTGTGCGATTTTACCTCTCCCACTAGCGCTTGCGGGTTATTCGGGTCCGGACCGCGCGCGAGCACGTAGTCTGCTTTGCTGGATTTCGGGGAGCTGGTTAGGCTGTAGAGTGGGGGTGCGGTGGTTGGTTGGCCCGCTGGGTGGATGAAGATTATCTTGTGTGTCTGTGGTGATTGTCGGAGGAGGAGCGTTTGAGGTCCGTTGCTCGGGTTCATCATCATCATAGGTTGCGGGCTGGGGTTGTACCTGGGTCCCGGTGAGTGACCTGGTGAAGGGATTGGCGAGGGCCCGTGGCCGTGGCCGTGGCCGTGGCCGTTGTTCTGTGGTGGCGGAGGGTAAGGGTACGTGTTGTACGTGTTGTAGGGATTCGGTGGAGGCGGGCTCGGGTAGCTGTAGCCTGGACCTGGGGGAGGAGGAGGCCCTGGAGGCCTCGGTTGGTAGCCATAGTTGTATCCGTTCGACGGGTAAAGGCCGCCTGAGGGAGGCGGGGGTCCTAGAGGTTGCGGAGGGCCGGGTGCGTAGTAGCTGTAGCTGGGAGGTCGAGACATGATCAAGGGTAGTCAAAGAGCTTGTACAAATACAGCGTATAACCAGTGAATGAAACAAGATATACAAGCGAATAAGGTATCTTAAAATAATGTTATGTATGATAGAGTACGGAGTATTGAAAATCTAGTCGCTTGACAAGCAGGGAAATCTCACCCTTTATATACCGGACCCTGGCAGGGTTAAAACCCACGCTAAAAGGAAAGCATATTGCCGCTGGCGGCACATAGAGCGATTTCTCATCATCGTCAGCACCATAAATAAAATAATAAGATCTCCCTCGTATCCTGGGTCTAACCGTCGCGAGCCAGTAGTGACGTGAATCAGCGCTCTATCGGACCAGAACTGGTTTAGCGTGCAGTCTTGGCCTTAATTTCTTCCCGATGCAGCGGGCCCGGAGTTGCAAGGCTGAGTCCCGAAGGGTCTTGGCGGGTGCCAAAGATGAGGAACCATTGGTTGATCAGGTTGTCAGGAGGTGGGGCAGCGTGGCTAAGAGGGGACTAGCGGGGAAGAGCTGAGAAGCTCAGGCTTGAAAGCTGGGGGGTGACCTCACACGCGCATTAGGAATCGATTTGTAAGGCGGATCGTTGGAGATTGTAAGCAAGATTCTTTGGATTGTGCTTGTGATTCTATTGTACAGATTGGTAGTCCCAGGAGGCTTAATAATATCGCTTTGATGGCACAAATATGGAGGGGTCAAAAAGGAAATAGAGGGTTCCTCATCGTCATACATCATAGCTTCATTGGATTAGGAAGCACAAAACTATCAAGGGAAATCCACTCTTGCTTTCTCGAGAACTTAAGGACCCATTCAGCTGAGCCCTTCAACCTGCTAGCTAAGCTCCACGAAGGATTATCCATTTTCTCATCAACAGGGTCCACTTGGCGGGAGCCGCCGCCGCCGCCAGACACAGTGGCACCAGCTCGAAAGCGTAGCGGTGCGAGGTCCAATAACTTCGCGACGTCTGTTCTCCATATCCGCCAGTCTCAGACCTTCCAGCCCCCAGCTCCAACACCATCACTAATCACCGCCCCTGATCAAACGCCCTTTTGCTCTGCCGCTCTCAGCTGAGCCGGGCGTCTTCTTCACTTCTCCTCATCCTTGTCATCATGTCCATTCTTCCCCTTAGTAATCTTACCACGGTTTTTAGAATGTGATGACCTGTTGGCTCGACGCCGTTGTATACGCCGTAGTCTCTCTGAGAGAAGATGGAGGACGTGGTCGATCTTAGAACGGTACCTGGCGAGTTCGGCCTCGAGTTCTCTGATTCGCTCTCGGTGCCTCTTCTGGGTTCGATGGATTCTTTTGAATAGGGTCCTGCGGCTCTGTTTGTAGTACATGCGGCAATCCCTGGGGGTGGCGCAATAGATTTCGCCGTTGGCATGTGTTAGGATGAGGCATGGAATTCTCGTGGGGGCCCTCGCGGGTGTCGTTATCGGACGGTTGGCCGGGCATGGTGGGGGTTGACGAGGAAGAAGATTCGATGCTCAAGGTCGTTTCGGCCATTCTGGTGATATGCACGGAGAGTTATCTTTCGACGTGGTTTTGATGAGCAGATTCTCGTGATTATACCTGAAGAACCAGTGATAAAATGGGAACAGATGATGCTGGATCTAGGGAGAAGAGTAACAGCAGCCAAAGATCAAGTTGAGGATGGATGACTCGAGTAGGAAACGTTGAAAGTAGCTTCAGAAGGGGCATCATCGAAGGTTTAGTTAACGAAACCCAAACCTGGCTATGCTGATCAACCCACAGATATGACACCGTAGGCTTTTCTTAGGATCTGCGTCGACTACCATTTTTACCTTGGCAAAACGACATCCGAGTCGGAAGTACAGAGAGCAAGCCTCATGATAGCTTAGACAGTATTCGGGTTCTTCATCCACGGGCGTTTGTCTTAAGACCCTGGAAAGAGGTTATTCGCGAATCCTCATGTGCTGTTGTACCTCAAATTCCATCCAGAGCGAGTGCGCGAATGCTGTCAATTGCCTCGTGAGATAGAAGAGCATACCAAGGTCTTCCAGCACACCCTTGGTTTTCGCCAGGGAGGGGCAATCATCTTGATCACGTCCTCTTGAAACTATCATAGGCGAACTCTAACTTTATTTCTTCTATGTCGTCTCTGACCGGTAACGATTCCTCATCAGCCGGTGCCTGCCGTCTGAATAGCGACTCGAAGCGGCGTTCAATTCTATCTTCGAGCTGAAGACAAGCAATTCATCAATAAATTATATAGTGGCCTAGGCCAACGGTGGGTTACCTGTGAGTCCCGCTTGAATACCACCCATATCGTCATCGTCAGGAGGATTGTGCCGCCTGCCAGCGGAATATAGAGCCACCATGGCGGGTTGGATTCGAGTATGTCGACATTCATTCCGAACAAGCTCTGGAACTTTGTTAGCTTTGACTCTTCGAAGAAGGGACGGAAGCGTACGGATATAAACATGAGAGGCAAAAAGATAAACTATGTTATTTAGTTGATATGGCCTTCGGATAATAGCCACAACTTACTGTTATCCAACTAAGCCGTTTCAGACTCCGATTAGCAGATGTTGACTTTTGTGCTTCTGCAATCGAAGTCAGGTTGAACTCCTACCAAACGTTAGCGAGGAGAAGATGACGGTAGCAAGCTATCTAACCAATTGTATAAGTTCCTGGGATATCTTAGTCAATCGAGCAATCCGCTCCCTGACTCTCGTCTCGGCATTCTCTATCTCGCTTTGTAGGTTCTCGCGCTTCCATGATAACCATGATACGGCACCTTCCTGAAGAACAGGCCAACGATCGTAGCTCTCAGTCAGTGATCGAAGATATCTCATCTGTGCCAGATGTGTCTCGTGGAACCTGGTCCACATTTCCGCGTCACTCAGGTGTATCTTGACTAAGTTGTTGTTCCTCCCGTTTGAGTGGAATGTCATCGTGCGCTATGTCCATCAGCGAGGGAAACGAGAATGGTTCGGGGTGCCTACCATGTGCGACAGATGACGCTCGCCCGCGTCGCAGATGCTATTCCACTCAGTTTCTAGCTGGTGAATACAAGGCAAGAAAAGCTTGATGGGCGAATCTGGGATTTCCGCATACTCGAAAGTGGTGAAAAATACTTTGGATTTGAGGACGTGCTGCGAGTGCGGATACGTTTGATTGGGCTTTGCCATGATCCATATCATAGCATGGCGTCTTGGTCGGGCTACAAGTGGTGAAAGATGGGTAGTGGGAGGAAGAACTTTGTATGCTGGTAAAAGCACTCGGCACTCAAGGAAGCCTTTACATTCGTTAGCTTAGAATGGGGGAAGATGAATGGCAACCCACAATCTTCTGGAGGCGGCTGGCGTAATGCGACGGCTGCTGGGATTTTACTCATTTGTATCTTCCATGACCAGCCTTCAAAGATACTGTGAAGGCCACTTCCAGACTTTTCCATCATTTTCCTCCACCAGCGCCAGTATACGCCGTCTGGAGAGGTCGATATTTTGAGGAGGCTATCATCCTCAAGGAGGCTGGATACGTCAGAGCGCGTAGTCGTTGCCAGGAATCCTGGACTCACATTATCATTTTCTCAGGGCTGACTGTTGCAATGCATTCACCTTTACTGTCAGCCGGAATTTTGGTCTTGAAAAAGTCCAAAGGGTATGATTTTGCCTCGAGATAGGCCAACAGCTCCTTTGCGTTCATAACATCAGCCGACTGGAGCCCTGATTCAAATCTCGATAGTATGATGTTTCGACTTCCTCCTTCTGGTAGACAAGCTCTCCACTCTGATGCCTTCACCAAGCTACCTGTTGTATGTGGAAATAGTAGTTTCATCATGCCAAAGTTCCTCATTTTCGCGGCCCGATGAAAGGGAGTTGCCATGGTATAGTCCTCAACTGAAGTTCTCGCCCCCCTGGCGAGGAGCCATTCGGCAACGCGAAATGCGCCGTTTTCAACTGCACGATGCAGTGCCGTACATCCGTCGATATCTCCAACATTTATATCTACCTGTATGGCTGAGTCTGACAGAGTGTGAAGGACATTTATGTCGTCGGTCATAGCTGCTAGATGTATTGGTGTCTGCCCGAATGCATCTATCTCTGTCATATAGCTTCCAGCTCCAGCATCAAGGAGGAGTTTCAGAATATTGGGATCCTGAGTTTTGACGGCGAGATGGACTAAGGAAGATCCATTTGAATTTGCGGGCGCATCGAGGTTAGCGCCTTGCTCAAGGAACATCTCAACAACATCTTTTCTTTTCATATAAATTGCCGCCTGCAAGGCACTTCCGTGTTCACCACCCCGAGCATTGACATCGGCACCTGTGGTGACAAGAAGATTGATCAATCCAGGACTTCCTCGGCAAACCGCAGCTTGGAGAGCATTGCCATATCGTCCACCTTGAATGTTCAAGAGTGCCCCGTATTCTAGTAGTAACTTCACGATTTGCGTATTTCCCTGATAGGCGGCAGCTTGAAGAGCGGTTCCAAATTTCCCACCTAGAATATTAACTTTGGAGCCGTGGTTTAGAAGTAGAGTGATTATTTGAAGACTCCCCTTGTAGGCAGCTGCCTGCAAAGAGGTACCGAACTCTCCGCCTCGAATATTGACTTGAGCACCTGAGCTCAACAGGAGTTGGACAAGCTCTAGACTTTTCCCAAAGACTGCAGCTTGCAAGGGGTTACCCAAGATGCCCGATTGAAGGTTGACATCTGCACCATTGGCTATCAACAATTTGACAATAGCCCGGCGATCGGTATATGCCGCAGCTTGAAGAGCAGAGCCATGGACGCCACCTTGAATATTGACATCGGCGTCGCGGGATAACAATAAGCTAACCACTTCTTCCCTCCCCTCATAAGCTGCTGCATGTAGCGCGGTCCCGAACTTGGTATTGCTCTGAGCATTAACATCGGCACCGTTATCAAGAAGCAGCCTGACAATATCGGTATCGCCGTTATAAGCTGCAATTTGAAGTGCGCTCCCAAGGATTCCCTCTTGAGCATCAACGTTGGCACCATGAGCGAGGAGTAGCTTGACCACCTCGTAATTGTGCATTGAGACAGCGGCTTGTAAAGGGGTTCCATATTCTCCACCTTGAGCATTTACGTCTCCATCCTTGCGGAGAAGGAGCTGTAAGTTATTGAGGGTACCGGATTTTGCGGCATTGTAAAGCGACATTTTGCTTCCACTTCACGGCCTGTTAAAAACAGGTTGCTTCTGAGCGAGACATCGCAGATCCACCGCGCTAATCCTTCCAAGTCAGCAAGCTGCAACGGAGGAAGAAAAATGAAGGTGGGATACGAGATGCGCGGCTGAACTATCTTTTAAGCACTGGAGACTCACAGCCACAATGATAAGACTTGGCACCAGAATCACAGCTTAATGTTTTCTAGCAGAGGTATTTAAAACCAGTGTAAGCGCTGATCAGCCTCCAGATCAGTTTCATGTTTGATGGAATGGCACCCTCGCCTTGGTGGATTGTGACCATGGTCGTAATATCCCTCCTTCTTCGAAGATGGGATGATAGCGAGGCAACGGCACCTTGTGTCGTCCGCTGCGAGACTTCCAAGTACGTAGCACTAATTAAATTGAAACGAAAAGATTACTCGAAACTGTGGGATGTCTAAGCTTTGAAAGCATTGTTGAGAAGGCTCTGGAATTGGCGGGTGTGGCGATAAGAGGCCAACAAGCGGGAAGTGCGTGCGCTTATGCGGCTCGATGTCATCAACAAACCGAATCCCCGACGCTCCGAGTCTCTTTCTCACTCATCACCGCCTCTCCCTCGACATTCATCACTGTCTTGCGGCATGGGGTCCGTGATGCTTGCATTGTTTCTGGAGCAGGAATACTCACTTCTGATAGATTAAGCCGTTCCCGCGGATCGCTGATTCCCGGCTGAATCGACGACACGATGTTCCAGTCTTTCACGGGCAACTCCCGCCGCCCTCGTCAGGTCAACCTTTCAGGCCGCAACAACAACCCCTTCGCCGCATATCCCTCCGGACGGCAGAATCCTCATGGATCTGGTACCCAGAATACTCTTGCTATTGCGCAACAGGAGCGCCTGGCGAGACAACAAGAGCGAGACCGGTTGGGCGCGAGTCGGACGCTACAACGGACGTGGAGGGGCTATCGGAGCAGGAAGATAACGCGTGGGATATGGCGGGCGGAATGGGATTCCGTCGAAAGTCAGCGGACACATTCTCTACTTGAGTTTGAGGATCTGGCTCAACAACAAGCGGGTATCTTGCAGCCTGCCGCTCCGTTTGCTACGGCCGCGGCGTGCCTGTCCCAGCTACGCCTTTTGGTGCAGTTCGTTGAACCATGCCATTCTGGTGACATTGTGCGCTTGGTACACTTCTCAGATGCTTTTCAGAAAACATTACACGAGGTGCCTACCCTGGCCACGGAAGGAGAATGGACGATGTTACTACAGCGGCTTGCCAATCTTGCCTTGCGTGTCTTGCGCTCTGCAAGTACTCCAACTGTTCCTGCATTTGCTGTTGGGCATCTTCTCCGACTATTGGCGTTCCTCACCGATCTTATCCCGAGACAGATGGCTCGCCTCTCGCGTGAATATTATGCTATCATGGCAATCCTTACTAAGGATATCCGTTCAATCTCAGAGCGTTCCTCGTTGTCTAAACCCGATTTGGTCCAATGCGTTCTCGCTGTACTCTTGCCCATCACTTCAGAGACCCTCACTGCCTACGAGTGGTTTGCGCGGAGTTATCTGACCCTTCCCGATCTCTTGGAGACTTTAGGATCACTTGATTTATTGGCGAACAACATCAATTACAAGCTATTGACTTCCGCTCTGGCGCCACTATACGCGAACCTTGGGGATCGTATACAGGGATTGGAGGACGTTGATTCACGTCTTTGGCTACTTGCTTATTTCATATTCTTCCACCGGTACGCATTGGGGAGTCAAGCGGCGCACCGCTCTCCAGAGCTTGATTTCGTCAAGGTGGTTTCGGGATTGCTCAATTCAACGGCGGTACACATTTACCGACGGGTAGAGTCTGAGGAATCGGTCGATATGGACGATGATCAGAGGAAAGCACCTTTGCACCCGTTTGTCAAAGATCAATTATTCAGTTTGCTCAACCAAACTAGTATTACAGGCCTTCTTTCGCAGCTTCAGCCAGCCCAGACGTCGCAAGGTAAATTCGCAGATATTGGTTCTGATGCGTCCAACCAGGCAAAGATTCTTGCAGGCTATGCCTTGACACTTCTTAGAGTCTTTCCTCGGCGTGGCGATGATATTCGCATGTGGCTATACCTAGGCTCAGCTACCCTGTCTGATCAACCGGGCGCATCTGGATCAAGAATTCCGGCAATAAAATACTTCTGGCAGGCATCTCGCTCTAGCAGACTGTTTGCTACCATCAGCCGCGATTCTACGAAGGTGTTACCTTTGCTGAAGCCAGCTAATGATTCCAGCCCCGGCCCGGGTGGCTTAACCCAGACGGATCGGGAGCAGGAATGGACCATTATTCTCCTCTTTCTCGAACTCTATACTTTCGTCCTTAAAGTTATGGATGATGACGAATTTTTCTCCAGTGGCTCTTCCTTTACGGCGTCCTCGAACGCTCGTGTATCGTGGACGAGAGAGAGTGCACTGCCACTCAGTGACATCAAAGAGATGACAGTTTTCCTGAAGAACCTTGCGTTTACTCTATACTGGAACTCGGCGGACCTGAGCGAAAACGAGACAATCCAGGACACTGGAGGAATCCGAAGCTATTTCAACTCGACGACTCCGCACCCGGAATCTATCACCAGCGTGAGAGACATTGAGAACAAAAACAAGGAGAAAGGACTGCCTGGCGTGACGGGAATTCCACTCGATTACTTCAAGGGGCTTGTAACCGGTCTCTTGAGAATGGTCCACGAGCGTGACTCGCGACGCAAGTTCCTTCCTGACGGCCATTGGTTGATGACCAGCCGATTTGACATGGAGGGATTCATTCCTGCTGTTGTTGCTGAGGAAGAGAGCAGACATCAACTCCAGGACGAGGACGATGAGGGTGCAGATGATCTGATGAGCGATGACCTTTACGAAACCACTGGACTTGTTGGGGCTGGACGTGCGCAACAGACCATGCGAATTGAGGCGTTGAGACGTCGCCAGCAGCAGGCAGCCCGCCGGAAGCAGCTGGAGGCTGTGGCGCCGCGACTCGAGATCTTGAAGAACATGCCATTTTTCATCCCATTTACGACTCGTGTACAGATA
Organism: Aspergillus ustus; assembly: GCA_000812125.1. NCBI lineage: Eukaryota > Fungi > Ascomycota > Eurotiomycetes > Eurotiales > Aspergillaceae > Aspergillus > Aspergillus ustus. Next base: position 188,036 of record JOMC01000174.1, read on the forward strand.
TTCCGCGAATTTATTTATCGTGACCAACTGCGCAGACGGCAAGGGTACATTGACCCTGATTCGTGGCGAATGTCGGTGGCACATGCCTCTATGGGTCGGATGATTGACGGCCGTTCGAATGCGATGCAAGATATCCTAAGCCGGCATCACGCCAATATCCGTCGCGAAAGTGTCTTTGATGATGCATACGATCAGTTCTATGAGCTTGGCGAAGCCTTGAAGGAACCGATCCAGATTACTTTCATCGACAAGTTCAATAATGCGGAAGCGGGTATCGACGGCGGCGGTGTCACCAAGGAGTTCCTCACCAGTGTCACCAATGAAGCTTTCAAATCTACGGTCGGTCTTCGCCTGTTTGAGGAAAATGACCAACATCTGCTCTACCCTAGCCCAGTTGCAGCTGAGCAGCGCAAGGAATACCTGAGACAACTAGGACAAAAGGAAAATACTGCCGAATGGAACGAACAGGTTCGGGATTTACTTAAACGTTACGAATTCTTGGGCCGAGTCTTGGGAAAATGCTTGTACGAAGGAATTCTCGTCGATGTTGGCTTTGCGCCATTCTTCTTGCTGAAGTGGGCGTTGACCGGAGGAATGAGCTCAGCGCAACGGGAGTCAGCCTATCGAGCCAACCTCAACGATCTGAAGGATCTGGACTCGGGGCTCTACCAAGGCTTGGTAAGCTGGATCTACATAACGTCTAAGTACCATTCTTACTAATTTTGATCTCAGCTGCAATTAAAGAACTATCCCGACGACGTGGAAGACTTTGCGCTGAACTTCACGGTTACAGATACGATCCCGCTATCCGACGGCAGCAGCCGGACAGTGACTCGGGATTTGAAGAGCAATGGCTCCGATACGGCTGTCACGAACCAGAATCGTTTAGTGTACATTTCTTACATCGCTCGCTATCGCCTGCAGGTCCAGCCCGCTCTACAGACCAACGCATTCCTGCAAGGCCTAGGACAAATCATACAACCGTCCTGGTTGTCGATGTTTAACCAAGCCGAAATGCAAACCCTGGTTAGTGGGGAGTCGGGGGATATTGATGTATCGGACCTCAGGAGAAACACACTATACGGTGGAGTGTACACGATCGGCGATGACAAAGAAGAGCATCCAACTATTCGATTATTCTGGCAGGTCTTGGAGGAAATGACAAACGAAGAGCGGCGCAAGGTACTTCGGTTTGTGACTTCGACACCGCGAGCCCCGCTATTAGGTTTCAGCCACCTCAACCCTCGATTCAGCATCCGCGACTCGAGCGAGGACCAGACACGCCTGCCGAGTACGAGCACTTGTGTCAACCTACTAAAGCTGCCACGGTACAAAACTGCAAGTGTGCTGCGGGAGAAGCTGTTGTATGCAGTCAGTTCGGGAGCCGGGTTCGACCTTAGCTAGTTGATAAAAGTCGGTAATGCGCATACTGCTGGACTGGTACATACAGATCACATGATACCCGAGAGTGTTGTTACGAGTGCATACTAGATAGGCGTCTGAATGAAACTATTTCTGTTCTTCTTTGCAGCTTGAGTTCCTTCGAGCTGACGCGCTTTTGGCGTCTCATCTTGGTCTTTCAAGGTTTCGGCATCTATTCAAACCATGGACTTTGTCTCCGGACCACTAGTTGGCCATCGTAGCTTCCCGAAACTTTACAGGTCACGAGGCAGGCTGATAAGGGAAGCGGCGCCTAAGGCAGCGGCGTTTTTCCCACTGAAAGAACCTTTGGAACCCTTAGAGCAGCCACGAGCTAGCCGAAACAGGCATAGCGCGACCCATGAGCCAGAAAAATGTAAGAAAAAATCCAACCAGAAAAAAACATTTTTTTGCCTTGTCGGACCGTCTTGAGTTTTTTTTGTGGTGTCTTCTTTCTCTTCTTTGATCTTCGTTCTTCCTCCTCCCCTCAAAGACTCTCTTCCCTTTCATTCTTCTCCTCCATCCTCCCTTTTTTTCGAATTCTATCGGAAAAAAAATCTCCAAAAAAACCCGGAAAACCCAAAAAAGATAAATATCCCACCTCCCTGCTCGGATTCTCTTATCTGAGTATCTATCTTGTGTCAACTGTGCGGTGTGTGCGTCTGTGTGGTTGAATCCCTTTCCGCCGCCGCTTTTGCTTCCTTTCTCCTGATCGCGTCTCTCGCATCGCCAATTCAAAGAAAAAAATCAATACCTTTCCTTGCCGTCGCCACCTCTCGAGTGTTAATCTAATCCGTACGTCTATCGCTACCTGCTCGTTGTGTTGTTTCCCTGGCCTCTTCCCGCCTTGCGACCGCCCCTCTTCCCTTTGCTTTGTTGTGGGATCTCGAGAAATTGGCTTGCCTGCTCGCAGCACACGCTCTGTACATCTGTGAACTCAGAGACAGCTTCTCTGGTCCTTGTTCTCATCTCTGGATGTCATAGCTTTGATCTGGCATCACAGCTTCTGGACATTGACCAGCTGAGTGCAGTCTACCATTTTCGCCTCCGGGATTGCAGAGCTCTCATTCTGTTCAACATTCTCTCATTTCTGCCTCATGAAATCTGTCTACGAAATCTTACCACGGCTAACTCTTGCTCTTGTCTAATATAGTATCCTCTCAAAATGTCCGCTGAAGTTTCTACCACCCCCGCCCCCGCCGAGAACCCGGCCAACGGCACCCCCGAGAATGCCGCTGCCCCCGAGGTCACCTCTGTTGAGGCCCCCGCTACCACTTCTCAACCCCACTCGGCATCTCTCTATGTCGGTGAACTTGATCCCTCCGTCACCGAGGCCATGCTCTACGAGCTTTTCTCCTCCATTGGCCAGGTCGCCTCCATCCGTGTCTGCCGTGATGCCGTTACCAGACGCTCTCTCGGATACGCCTACGTCAACTACAATGATACCACTCATGGTGAGCGCGCTCTTGATGAGCTGAACTACACTCTGATCAAGGGCAAGCCTTGCCGTATCATGTGGTCCCAGCGTGACCCCGCTCTGCGCAAGACTGGCCAGGGCAACGTCTTCATTAAGAACCTGGACAACGCCATCGACAACAAGGCTCTTCATGACACCTTTGCCGCCTTTGGTAACATTCTCAGCTGCAAGGTCGCTCAGGATGAGTTCGGTAACTCCAAGGGATACGGTTTCGTTCACTACGAGACTGCCGAGGCCGCCAACAACGCTATCAAGCACGTGAACGGCATGTTGCTGAACGACAAGAAGGTTTTCGTCGGCCACCACATCTCCAAGAAGGATCGCCAGAGCAAGTTCGAGGAGATGAAGGCCAACTTCACCAACATCTACATCAAGAACATTGACCCCGAAGTCACCGATGACGAGTTCCGCACCTTGTTCGAGAACTTCGGAGAGATCACCTCCGCCACTCTCAGCCGCGATGGCGAGGGTAAGAGCCGTGGTTTCGGTTTTGTCAACTACTCCACCCACGAGAGCGCGCAGGCCGCCGTCGAGGAGATGAACGACAAGGATGTCCGCAGCCAGAAGCTTTATGTCGGTCGCGCCCAGAAGAAGCACGAGCGTGAGGAGGAGCTCCGCAAGCAGTACGAGGCTGCTCGCATGGAGAAGGCCTCCAAGTATCAGGGTGTCAACCTCTACGTCAAGAATCTCACTGACGACGTTGACGACGAGAAGCTGCGCGAGCTTTTCGCAACTTACGGCACCATCACCTCCGCCAAGGTTATGCGCGACACTATCCCTGCAGAGCCCGCCGCCACTCCTGAGTCTGAGGCCAAGGAGTCCAACAAGGAGAACGAGAAGGCCGCCGAGGAGGAGAAAGAACCCGCCGCTGAGGAGACCGAGGGCGAAAAGAAGACTGAGAAGAAGCCTTTCGGAAAGAGCAAGGGCTTCGGTTTCGTCTGCTTCAGCAGCCCCGACGAGGCCTCCAAGGCTGTTACTGAGATGAACCAGAGAATGGTCAACGGCAAGCCCCTCTACGTCGCCCTTGCTCAGCGCAAAGACGTCCGCCGCAGCCAGCTTGAGGCCAGCATTCAGGCCCGTAACAACATTAGACAGCAACAGGCCGCCGCTGCTGCCGGTATGCCCCAGAGCTACATGCAGCCCGCCGTTTTCTACCCTCCGGGCCAGCAAGGGTTCATTCCCGGTGGCCAGCGTGGCGGTATTGCCTTCCCTCCTCAGCCTGGTATGATGATGGGCATCCCCGGTGGCCGCCCTGGTCAATACCCCGGTCCTTTCCCTGGCCAACAGGGTGGACGTGGCGTTGGCCCCAACCAGCAGATTCCTCCGAACTTCCAAGGCCTGCCCATGGGCGCTATGCAGGGCCCTGGTGGCATTCCTAACGGCATGGGCTACCCTCAGATGCAGGTGCCCGGATTCGGTGGCCGTGGCCGTGGCCAAGTTCCCGGTATGGGCGGTCCTATTCGTGGTCCCGGTTATGGCCAGGGTCGTGGTGGTGCTCCCATCCAGGGCCAGATCCGTCCCGGTCAAGGTGGTCGCGGACAGAATGTTGGTCAGCCCGGCCCTGCTGAGGGTGCTGGCGGTATCACTCCCGGGGCTCTATCCTCCGCTCCCGCTCAACAGCAGAAGCAGATGCTCGGTGAGGCCCTTTACCCCAAGATCCAGGCCCAGCAGCCCGAGCTGGCTGGTAAGATTACTGGTATGCTTCTCGAGATGGACAACACTGAACTGCTTGGCCTGTAAGTTCCCATTTAGTTTTCTTTATCCAATCATCAAACTAACGATTTTCCAGTCTCGAGGATGACGATGCTTTGCGCGCCAAGGTCGACGAGGCTCTTAGCGTTTATGACGAGTACATGAAGAACAAGGGCGATGAGCCGGCTGCCGAGAAGCCCAAGGAGGCAGCTAAGGAGGCTCCTGCCGAGGAGAACAAGGCGTAAATATTCCGGACGCAATACGTGGTGTACCGCGGATCTGCTACCATTTCACCTCTGCAGGCTACCATGTCGGAACCTTGTGGCCCACGTTCTATTTTTGATGACATGACCTACCCATTGAATTAACGATTCATCTCTTTCTATCCGCATCCCCCCGTATCCTTCTAATCCGCTAAATCCTTCTCTTTTTTTCTTTTATCTTCAGGTTTTTTTTTTCCCTCCTGGTCCTGATATCCCTGGGTTCCCGAAGTCCTTTCCACAGGACGGGAGAAAAGTTGTTCGGATTCCATGGTCTTTTTCTTTTTCTGTGACGAGAGGGAGGAAGTTGTGATGTCTTTTAGCTTCTTACCTGCTCGTTTACTATCGAGACGAGATGACGCGAGTGTAATATAGACTTATGACTTCCTCACGGATTTCCAGTAATTGTCAAGTGTTTCCAGTAGACTCAAGCAGGTCCGACGTAGCGTTTGTTTACATTCATTCACATACATTGTAGTACTTATCCCTACCCGGTATGGCTCTAGAATGTCGGGTACTGTTGTCCAAAAAGGTCCATCAAGCTGTCGAAGTTCCCCTCCTGCAACAGATCTACCATATTCATATCTAGATCCAGTGACTGATACCAGCTTAGGTCCTGCTGAGAGTCAAATCCACTTCCACTCTCCCCTAGAATCAAACGATCACCACTGACCTCACACACGTCTCCACCAGATCTATTTGGACCTGCTAACCCATTCCCAGAAGTGAACCCTGACCCTGACGGCGAATACGGCGAAGACAGCGAAGCCAAAGATGTGTCTAGTTTGCGTTTCCTGCGAGAACTCTTTGACGGTGACACTCGAGTCTCACCGCCAAGAGATAGTGAGGGAAGGTTTGTATTCGTGCTATTTGTGTCTAGGCCTATCCTCAACGAGCCGATTGCAGGCGTACCGATGTCCGTCGCACCTGGTATTCCAGGCGCAGAACTCGGACCAGAAGCAGATGCTCCTACGGTAGAGGTCGAAGTAGCATCCAGCCTCGAAACGGCGCGCAGAAGCAATGACAGCGCGCGATGACAGTGTTTTGCCGGTTCCCATTGCGTGGACATGATGCGGAGGAAGTCCAGACATGAGGATATTTCCCTGCGCGTGTTAGACTACAGTTTGAGGAAGAGCGGGAGGAGGAGGGGGAGAGAAAAGAGCGAAGACGTACTGACACCCCTTCGCCCGACCATACTGCCCTAGTTGGCACGCGTATGCGAGAACAAGGCCCGCCATCCAGGCGGCAGATAAGAAACCGGGCCAGAAGAGAGCTTGGTAGGAGTCCCGCTGTGCTTTGAGTGCGAGGAGGATGTGGCGGGCCGCGGAGATGCAGGATTGGAGTGCGGATGCAAATTCGGGTGTTGAGTTTGGGAGGGAGAGAGAGGGGCGGTGGAGCAATAGGAGGAGGTGTTGATAAAGGATTGTAAAGAAAGGCGTGTAGTTGAAAGGGGTCGAGTCTATGGACGACGTTGAAGCTGGACTCTGCAGTGAGGAGGAGGAGAAATGTTGCGGCGCTGGGGAAGGAGGAAGGTCGAGGCTATTCCACCATTTGTGAACTGATGTTGTGAGGACAAGAACGGATGTTTGGGATATGGAGCGGACGAAGATGGATTTGTGGAAGAGCTCGAGGGCTTCGCCGGTTAACTTGCCCGATTGGACGTAGCTGGCGAAAGGGGTTTCCTTTTTCCCTTGCTCAATTTCTGATTCAGACAGTTGAGGGGTTGGGGTATTAGGAGGTGGTAGGTGTTGAAGGGGTTTGTGTACTTCTGGACTTCCCGGTGGGCAAACGTCGATGTCGGAATCTTGGACACCTAGTGGGAGGCCCAATGCCTGGCTGAGGTATCGGTCTAGCGCGTAAGCGGACCAGAATATGCGCTTGCGAAGGTGTCGGTGCTGCGAGGAGGTTGAGAGTTCGCGATACCGGAAGGGGCAGCGGTGCAGGCCTGCGTGTAGCATTGAGCGGAGCATGCAGCCACCGACGGTTGAGGCGGTGCGGAGAGACATGGTTGCTACCAGATACAGTTGCGAGGCAAGCAGGGCCTGGAGAGAGAGGAGATCATGGCGCGCCGTGAGAGGACTCAGAAGAGAGTGCATGCTGGTGCTAATTGGGGTTTGGATGCGACATTCTAGAGGAAGTTGGAGGTCGATACGGACAAGGCTGGCCAGGTGGAAGATGCATTGAAAGATAGTAGTCCATGACGTGCTGTGCTTATTCTGCGATACTTCGCCTGGTTGATTGGGATGTTTCTCGGCGTAGAGAGACTCCATGGCGTGCAAGAAGGTTGGCCCATGAAGGAATGGAAATAAAGGATGCCAGACTTTAAAGTAGACCATCATCAGGTCGCGTGCGAGATGTTGCGGCGGCGCCTGGCCGAGGACACAGGCGATGGAGGGATCATATTCCCATTGCGAGACGGGGGTTTCTTCATGAATGCTTGATCGAGGTGTCCATAGGCTTCCGATCAGTGTGTCTTCTGGTGGAGGAAATTCCCCCGATGAAGGGAAAAAGGCCTGGCGGACAGTCTTGACGAAAAAGACGCCGCTAGAAGAGCCCACGAACTGGCTCTCCTGCGGCGATTGGGCAGTCAAAGAGCCAATCTCAGGCGTTTCCATTTGGACCATTCCTAGTCTATGAGACTAGATAGACCATGTTGACATGAGACGATGAGTTTGTCGCGGAACAAGGAGAAGTCGAAAGGATGAAGTTGGATGAAGTCAAGCGGCAAATCTTTCTCCGACGAACAATATATTTCTCAGACAACCACTTTCACCGCACAACACCAGACAAGTCTATCAGCAGCACAATTTATTTTGCAATTTCAAGATATTTTTTTTTCAAGCTAGTTTAATCCATCTAAGTCAGACGGTCTATCTCAGCACATACAGCATCTACCACATCCTGTGTCCTCGCTTTCCCTCCCAAATCCGCAGTCAGAATCCCCGCCGCACAAACGCGTTCAACACAACCCATCAGCTTGTCTGCAGCGTCCTTCTCACCGAGCCATGCGAGCATCTCTGCGGCCGACCAGAAAGTAGCCACTGGGTTTGCCACCCCCTTGCCAGTGATGTCGAACGCACTTCCATGAACCGGCTCAAAGAGTGAAGGGTTCTTGCGAGTAGGATCCAGGTTACTCGACGGAGCGACACCGATCGAACCGGCCAAACCAGCAGCCAAATCCGAGAGGATATCCATATGCAAATTCGTTCCGACAATGGTATCTAGCGAGTCCGGCTCAGCGACCATACGAATAGTGATCGCATCGACTAGCATCTTATCCCACTCAACGTCGGGGAAGTCCCGAGATACCACTTCGGCCACTTCGTCCCAAAGAACCATACCGTGGCGCATAGCATTGCTCTTAGTCACCACTGTGAGCTTCTTACGGGGCCGCGACTGGGCAGTCTCGAATGCAAAGCGCATGATGCGCTCGATGCCGACGCGGGTGAACACTGCGACCTCTGTAGCTGCTTCCCATGGGTGACCAATGTGGCTGCGCCCTCCTTGCCCGCAGTATTCGCCTTCAGAGTTCTCTCGAACGAGGACCCAATCAATGCCGTTCTTCGCTGTATTTAAAGGGCTCTTTGTGCCTGGGAATGTGCGGACGGGACGGACATTCGCATATAATTGGAGAGGGCCGCGGATTTTTAAGAGGAGACCCCAGAGCGAAATATGATCAGGGATGTCTTCGACTGTTAGCCGGGATGACACAGGGCGAGGGGATCACATACCTGGGTCACCAACGGCACCAAAGAGACCGGCGTCAAATTTGCGAAGAATGTCTAAGCCATCATCCGACATGAACTTGCCATGCTGCTTGTAAAATGTGGTCCCCCACGGGATATGGGTGAACTCGATCTGGAATCCAAGTTTGGAGGCGAGCTTGTTGACGACTTCGATCGTGGCCGACACCACTTCGGGACCGATACCGTCACCAGGGATAGACGCGATCTTATGCATTCTTCTTCTGATTTTTGATAGTTGTTTGATGGAAGGCTTCAACGATAATGCCGAAATATTTTGACTCTATACTTATAGTGCAGGTGATCTATAGCGGGTGAACCATTCGGCTGATCTATCAACCGTACCCCACTGTTGCAATTATCTCGGTCTCGAGGAATCAACAAGGATCCAGGTCGTTGTGCACTCAATTCTGATTGGGAGTGCGGAAGATAGGACTAGAAATCTGAAAGACATCGTTTGACTATCCTCTGCAAAGTAGTCTTGTCGAGCGGCATCTGGCTAGGCTACGCTTCTCTGACCTCTCCTGCGACGGCTCGTTGATGGAATGGAAATATCTCTGCGTTGAATTCACTACCGACCTACGTAGATATTAATGAAAAACTATCCTAGAATAAAATCTTCTAGTGTACATGGTGTGAGAATTGTCGATGGAAGACTGTAGTAGGTCATGTGACCTGACGCATTCTCTCCAGGATCAATCGATTCCCAAAGTTGCTGTTAGCCAGTAATTCACCTCTCGACTCGGGCTATCCCCGTCGCTTTTAAAGATGCCTCCTCGACCAAAGTCTAGGATCACGACGGCCTGCAACTCCTGTCGAGCGCGGAAACAAAAGGTAAGAGCAACTCTCCGTCAGAGCGAGGCTAATCCTTCAGTGTAGTGGAAATCGGTAAGCAAGCAAATCGACCACAAGCGAAGAACAGGATTAACAAACCAGACCAATATGTATACAATGCCTACAACATCGGCGAAACTGCGATTGGCCTGAGCAGCTGAAACGGTACTAGACACTACCAGTTTCCCACATTTGAGGAGCGAGGACTAGTGCTAACGGAGGCAGAGGACCCGCGAAAGGCTACATCGACGCCCTCGAGCACCGTCTCCAAGAAACGGAGGGGCTCCTCCTGGGGCTCTTGGAGCAAGTATCCGATCCGCAGCTGTCTTCGAGTATCCCACATATCACGGCTCAGCCCCGACCGGGGAAGCGGGGTAGCGAATACTGGAAGCGGTTCTCGCTAAGGTCCGTGGAGGGCATCCGATCGTGGCAGGAGGATGCACTGCGATCAGCGCCCGAGCATGCTTCAACCTCCAATTCTACGCCTAATTTTGATCTAGCGGACGTATCTATGTCGGAAGCCGCAGAGACGTCCCCTGCACCTCCTGCTCTCCAGGAGGAACCCTCGCGAATGCAACGGAAAAGCCCAGAGCCACAAGCGAGTTTGAGTTCTTGGAGTGGAGCACCCTCGGCCGATTTCCAGCAACGTTTTCTGTGGTAGCGTTATTCGCTGAACCATATGATTCATGTTATTCTTGTCTCCGTGCACCCGCGACTCGTCGGCGCGTGGCCTACTCCCCGAATCTGGGGCTCTCCCCGGCCTCCGCAGCCCCGCAATCCCAGCTGCATAAGGAGTCACGCCCCACGATGAAGTTATACAAATGCTCCCCGCGCTGGATACGTTACTCGATATCACGATCATGGCGCTCAAGAAGGTTGGCTACTATAATTTATCCTGTAGATACCTCTAACATGACTAGATTATCGTCGTCGGCGCCGGCCCGTCCGGCCTTCTTCTCGGCCTCCTCCTCTCCAAACAAGGCATCGAAGTCGACCTCCTCGACGCGGACATAAAAGTCAGCGACCAGCCCCGCGCAGCGCATTATGCCTCTCCAGCAGCCTTTGAACTGGATCGTGCAGGTATCCTCGAAGACGTGAAGAAGCGCGGCTTCCAATTCAAAACGATGGCCTGGCGCAAGCCAGATACCACGTTTGTTGCGGGCACCACAACAGAGCATCTTCCTGCGGACTACCCGCACCGCATGGTTGTGCTCCCACTCGACCAGCTCGGTGAGCTTCTCGTCGAGCATATTCAACGCCAACCAACGGCACACGTGAAATGGTCTCACCGCGTCACGAAGGTCGGACAGGACGAAGATCGCGCCTGGGTAGACGTTGACACACCATCCGGCCCGCAACGTATGGAAGCGGACTATGTTATCGGCTGCGATGGTGCGAGCAGTACAGTCCGCCGCGAACTCTTCGGGCCTGAATACCCTGGCGAAACTCTCAATGCGCAGATTATAGCTACAAACGTACCGTTCCCCGTCTATGTACCGCCACTTCAGCTTTCATCCACTAACGATAGGGAATAGGTCTACTATGACTTCACCAAATACTTCACCTCAGACTCGAGCTTCATAATCCACCCAGACAATCTATACATGGCAGCGAAAATCACAAACGACGGCCTCTACCGCGTGACATATAAGGAAATCCCCAATCTCTCGCGGGAGGAGTACATCGCCCGCCAACCGAAACGCTACGAGGAGATCCTCCCCGGTAACCCCAAACCGGGCGACTACAAGATCACAAACATCAGTCCCTACAAGCTCCAACAGCGGTGCGCACAGTCATTCCGCGTTGGGAGGATCATCCTTGCGGCGGATGCGGCACATTTGTGTAATCCTTTGTACGTCGCCTTATCACCTCCTACCCTGCCCTACCCTACCATTCCACTCCGCCTCGTCGCACTCTAGCTCAATCGAAAACTAACGCGTTATCCAGCGGTGGCCTCGGCCTAACCGGCGGAATCGCCGACGTAGGCAGCCTTTACGACGCGCTGATGGGCATACACACTGGCCAAACCTCCGACGCTATCCTCGACAAGTACGCGGAAATCCGGAAGAAGATCTGGACGGATATCATCGACCCCGTGTCGCGGGAGAATTTCGCGCGGCTGCACCAGGACGCTGAGACCGCGAGAGAGAAGGACCCCTTCTTTCAGCTCTGTATCAAGGCTGAGACAGATCCGGAGCTTAGTAGGGAGATTGCGCTTGGGTACGATCGATTGAGGGTTGATATAGCGCAGTTTTATGATAAATAAACAAGTGAGAGAGAGTATATGAGGAATCAATACTCTATTCTATCGTTCTCCACTTCTTGCTGTTCTGTAACAACTGTATATACTCTTTCTATCTTACACCGTATATACGCTCTAGATAAATCTATGAGACAACCTTCTCCTCCCTCAACCCCCGAATATCCCCCTCACTATAGCCAATCTCCTTCAGAATCTCGTCCGTATGCTCCCCCAGCAACGGAGGCGGTCGCCGGATACTCGGGTCTGCATTCGAGTACTTGACCGGCGGACTAATCACCTTGATCGGACCGCAGACGGGATGGCCAATAGTCTGCACCATGCCGCGAGCTTGCACTACACGTTATATACTTGTTAACATATACCTTTCTCACCCAAGAGCAACGAGGAAACTGAAAGAGAAAGGACGAGGGAAAGGCCTACCATGCTCATGCTCCATCGTCCCCTTGACGTCATTAACAACAGCAAAAGGCAGACCACTGCCCTCGAACCGGTTCTGCCACTCGGCTGTATCGAGTTTCCGAGTTTCTTCTTCGATGAGAGTTTTAAGGGCCGTGCGATTCGCGACACGGTCGGAGTTCGTCTTGAACCGTGCATCAGATGCCCATTCACTCTTCCCGAGTCTCTCGCACAATATCCCAAAGAGCCGGTCGTTGGCCCCGCCGACGAAGATGTCGCCGTTGCGTGTGGGGAAGGATTGGTAGGGGACTACGGAGGCTATTCGGCCCCCCGGGAGATGTGTATTAGCTACCGGGATGATTCTAACCGGCAGAGAGAAGAAGAAAAAGAAATAGAAGGGGTTTGTAGACGTACGATGCGCAGTGCCCCACCGCCCGCTGTCCCTCTTCCCACTGATCAGGACCGACTCGCCCATATTTGCCAGCGTTGCAACCTGGCAATCGCTGAGGCAAACATCTAGATGCTGTCCCTCCCCTGTAACCCCTCTCTGCACGAGCGCCGCCAGAATCGAGTTGACCGCATACAGCCCTGTGGTTAGATCCGTGACCGCAACACCAACTTTCACCGGTGGCCCATCGCGGGATCCAGTTAGGTGCGCAAGCCCGAACTCAGCTTCAACCATGACGTCGAATCCGGGTCTATTCCTGTAAGGCCCTGTCTGACCGTAGCCAGTTATCGAGGTGTAGATTAAACGTGGGTTCAGCGATGAGAGTGTGGCATAGTCGAGAGAGTACTTTTTGAGGGAGTCGGGGAGGTAGTTTTCGACGAGGATGTCGGCTTTTTGCGCGAGGGTGCGTAGGATCGATTGGCCCTCGTCCGTTGCGAAGGAGAGGGCTAGAGAGCGCTTGTTGCGGTTGACCTGGCCGATATATTAGGTTTGGGTACTCTGTGGTGTGTGAAAATCAATAGAGGTGAGAAAACGGAGGCGAACGCGTACAGAAAGGTAATATGCGCTCTCGCCCTGTCCCTCGCGGCCGTCGAGGTATGGTGCGTAGGGAGGACCCCAGGCGCGTGTGTCATCGCCTCGGACCGGGTGTTCGATCTTGATGATATCTGCACTGTGCGGCGTCAGCTACCCCCCCTTCTTCTTGCGTCGATTTATTGCGCAGGCTTCGTTTCTGACGCACCCTAGGTCGCCGAGGATCTGGGTACAGTATGGCTGTGCAATTTATTAGCATTTAAATCTGGCGCGAGCGAGTTAGTTGATATCTGGAAGGCATACCCCTGCAAGCACGCGACTGAGATCGAGCACCTTCAATCCCGCTAGAGGAAGTTTCTTGTTGGGCTTGACCGGTTTCGGCGGCGTTGTCGTCGTTGCTAAGGTGCGAATCGTGGCATGGAGTGTGATGGAGAAGCCACTGGGCTTGATGAGTGGCCGGAGGCAAGGGAGGAGCATTGTAAGAGACCTGTATGCTATAATAATTGTGACCCCGCCATACGGATAAAATGTTGTATCATTTTGAATGTTTGCAGGCGTTCAGTTGTTGCGGTGTTGACCTGCTTTCAATGCCCCACCGGTGGGTTCGACCCCACATCTTTTTTCATTTTCTCCAATTTGTGGTGCGGAGAAGCACCTCCGGTAGTCGGGGCCTACTCCGTACATTCCATTAACTATGTAGACATACTAGGTATTTTTGTGCTCATGTGGGATATGTACTGAGACAGAATAATATGTATGAACATAAACGCAAAATCTATTCAACTAGGTATCATATTTACAGCATGGGCTTCAAGTCAGCGGCAACCTCGAAAGGCGCCTCTGTCTTGCTGCGGATCTCATCAACGGTCACGCCCTCGGCGTGCTCAACAAGGGTCAGGCCTTCAGTCGTGCTGACTTCGAAGACAGCCAGATCGGTGATGATCTTGGACACGCAGCGGGGTCCGGTGAGAGGGAAGGAGCACTGGGAGAGAATCTTGGGGTTGCCCTTCTTATCGGTGTGTTCCTATTTCAGATTAGTATTAGATTTATACATGAGATGGCTCTGATATTTGGGGGAGAGATGCACCATTGTGACAATAACCTTGGTCTTCTCAGGGTTGGCAACCAAGTCCATGGCACCACCAACACCCTTGACCTTACCGGGGAGCATAAAGTTGGCGAGGTCTCCGTACTGGCTGACCTGCAGAGCACCAAGCATGGTCAAGTCAATGCGGCCAGCGCGGATCATGCCGAAGCTCTCGTGGGATCCAAACAGGGAAGCACCCTTGCTGAGGGTGACGGTCTCCTTTCCGGGGTTAATCAGGTCAGGGTCCTCCTGGCCGGGCTGTGGGTAGCCGCCGAGACCAAGGATACCGTTCTCGGCCTGCAGGAAAACCTCGACGCCTTCGGGGAGGTAGGAGGGAGCAATCAGGGGCATGCCGATACCAAGGTTAACGTACATTCCATCGCGGAATTCCTTAGCGGCGCGCTTGACGATACGCTCACGGCGAGCGGTAGCCTCACCAGAGCCTATACAAGTTAATCCTCTCTGAATTCTCCTTGTCATTGAGCGAACGTACCAGCCTGGAGCATCTCGCTCGGGTCCTTGGCGAAGGTGAGCTTCTCAATCTGCTTCTTCTCTGTGCTTTGGATGACCTTGTTGACATAGATAGCCTGCAGGTGGATTTCCTCGGGTGCAATCTCGCCGACCTCAACGATGTGGTCGGCTTCGACGATGGTGTACTTTGCGTTCTTAGCCATGGCCTCGTTGAAGTTGTTCTGAGCCTTGCGGAACTGGCAGTTTCCAAGCCTGTCGGCCTTGTCGACCTTGATCAGAGCGTAGTCACCGAAAATCGATTCCTCGAGGATGAAAGCCTTGCCGTTGAATTCGCGGGTCTCCTTGGGCTTGGAGTATTCCGCGACCGTTCCGTCCTTGTTGTAGCGCACGGGAAGTTCACCAGTTTGTACTACACAAAAAGTATATTAGAGTCACTGAATGGTTACTTTCAGTAAGAAAGGACGTACCGATAGTTCCATAAGCAGCAGGGGTATAGAAAGCAGGGACACCAGCGGCACCAGCAGCGCATTTTTCAGCGATTGTGCCCTGGGGAGTCAATTCCAGAGAAAGGTCACCACTGAGATACATCTTCTCAAAGACCTTGTTTTCACCAATAAACGAGGCGATCATCTTGCTGATCTGCCCGGTCTCGAGTAGCTGTCCGAGACCGGCGCCCGGCATACCGGCATTGTTCGACACAACAGTCAGATCCTTGATGTCGGGACGGTCCCGAACAGCATTGATCAGAGTGTTGGGCACACCAGAGAACCCGAAGCCACCGACAAGCACGGTAGCTGGACCCCTCATTTCCTTGATGGCTTCGGTAGCAGAGCTACAGCGCTTGTCAACAGCAGGTCGTGTGCATGAGGCGGAGAATTGCCGCCGCCAGACGGCGAACGGGCGGACGACCGCGGGAGTCGGTCGGGCCATGATTGTCACTGTCAACTCTAGCTGTTAAACAGAAGAGAGAAAGACGAAGAGAGGATGAGGCGGAGAAATATGAAGACCAGCTCCATAAATCCGATCGGCTCATCGAGCCTGGGGAGAAACCGACAAAGGAATTATCCGGCTTGACTTTTGCCGCCATCGGAAGCCGATTGGCCCCGTCGGCATACCCTATGGGGGGGCTGACTCAGGGGTTAGGTAAGCAGCGCGTTCCTGACAGCTCCTTTTACGGTCTAGTGTCGCCACCGGCAGCTCATCGGCAGCTCACCGGCTGGGGTAATCGGATGTGGTCTCTTCCGATTTTCTTTGCTTTTTACAAGTTGCTCACCAGTGTTGAGAACACAAATTGAAGACGATGAGTTCAATATGAGTTGGCAGTCATGTCACCCCGGCCATACCCCCGCGAGACTCTTCAGCACCCCGCCACCACAGCTCACCAGTCTGTGAAGCGATGGGAGGATGTGGGGTCGTGAACTACAGCTGCAATACCACATTATCCGAGAGAACTTCCGAAGGAATGTCCGGAGTTCATTCTCCGGTGAGGGCGGATCTCAATCTGCGGTTATTAGAGTCGCGTGCCCGACAAGCACATGGTACTTGCGCCAATTACTAAAGCCATGAGAGACAAGAAGTGATAGTATTGCCGCAAAACTCCATCACGAACCAAATAGTAGACAAATTTGTTTGCTACTAAAAGTGGGGCAAATTTTGACCCCACGCCCACTCATACTTACTCCGCACGGGACTCAGCTTGACTCGGATGCTCGAGACCGGGTCGACCTCCTACTCTTGATCCATAGACAGCATTTCTCCTTCACCCCTCCCCCATCGACACCAGTGCCGTCCACGATGTTCCGCCAAGCCCTCACCAAAACACCCCACGACATTGTCGTTCTCTCCGCCGTGCGCAGCCCCATCGCGCGCGCATTCAAGGGCGGCTTCAAGGACTCGTACCCAGAAGAACTACTCATGCCCGTGCTTCAAGCGGCCCTCCAACGCGCAAAGATCAACGCCTCCGACGTTAACGATGTTTTAATCGGCAATGTTCTCGCAGAACTGGGCTTCGCTAAAACAGGGCGCACCGCACTAAACGCTGCCGGGTTTCCCAACTCAACGACCTTTCATACCGTCAATCGGCAATGCTCGAGTAGCTTACAGGCAATCACGCATATTGCGCATGCAATTCGCGTTGGGCAAATTGAGGTCGGCCTTGCGGGTGGTGCGGAGAGTATGACGAGGAACTATAACCCATCCCGCGGGATTCCGAGAGATGTCAGTCCGCTTGTGCTGAATTCGGGAGTGAAGGATGCGCTGGATTGTCTTGTACCGATGTTGCAGACCTCGGAGAATGTGGCGCAGAGGTATGGGGTTGGAAGGAGGGAGCAGGATGAGTTTGCAGAAGAGAGTCAGCGGAAGGCTGTTGAGGCGCAAGCTGCGGGACGTTTTAGCGAGGAGATTGTTCCTATCAATGCTCGGAGAATTGAACCTGAGACGCAGAATGAGACCTTTGAGGTTGTTGAGAAAGACGATGGGGTGAGGGCTGGAGTTACGGTTGAGAAGTTGGCCAAGTTGCAGCCTGTAATTGAGGGTGGTGCTTCTACAGCCGGGAACTCGTGAGTTTATCATCCTTAGCTACACTAACGGTTAACTAACACGTCAAATAGCTCACAAATCTCCGACGGTGCCTCCGCAACAGTTCTCGCCAGCCGCGCCTGGGCCGAAGCCCACAACCTCAAACCCCTTGCTCGCTTCGCCGGAACCCAAGTCGCCGGCTGTGCTCCGGACGAGATGGGCATTGGCCCGATCCCCGCAATCCGCAACCTCTACAAACACAGCGGGATCTCGCAAAGCGACGTCGATATCTTTGAACTGAACGAGGCGTTCGCCAGCCAGTCTATCCACTGTATCCGGGAGCTGGGTATTGATATGGACAAGGTGAACCCCAACGGTGGTGCGATTGCGCTAGGTCATCCGATTGGCGCTACAGGCGCGAGGCAGACGGCGACTTTGCTGGCTGAGTTGAAGAGGCAGGATAAGGAGGTGGGCATTGTTAGTATGTGTGCTAGTACCGGTATTGGGGTTGCGGCGCTGTTCATTCGGGAGTAGATGTCTGCCCCTAAAAGATTTCATATACCTTTTCTTCTCAGTAGATATCAAAATTCAAAAATGCTGGAATATGCGGAGACGTGAAGCTATCCAAGTGCCCCACACAACGCTGTAGGTAGCTTCTCGTGGGGCCCCAGACGGAATGGCCATATTTCAAGCCAGTAATATTTCGAAACGCAATTAACAACACTTCCTCAATCAACTCCTCACTTTGAGTATCTACCACCATGTCACTCTTCAAACAATTATCCCGCCTCCCACGAGGCGCCCTCCGCACGGGATACATCCCGAAACGCTCAATCGGCTCCGTCAGTGCGATCGACTCGAGCATCTTCCGCACGCTTTTCGGCACAGAGGAAATCCGCAAGGTACAGAACAAACCCAATGGCCTTCATTTAATTCGACTTTGTACTAATTCTGTGAAAACAAAAAAAAAAAGGTCTTCGACGATGAAGCCTACATCAGCCGGTGCATCGACGCCGAAGCCGCCCTCGCGCGCGCGCAATCCACCTGCGGCGTCATCCCCGCACACATTGGCACCCTCGTAACATCACAAGTGACCTCCACACCCCTCGACATGGACCGGCTGCGCCGAGAGACCGAGATCGTCGGATACCCGATCCTGCCACTCGTCCGGCAGCTCAGCGCAATGTGCGGCGCCGATGCGGGGAAATACGTGCACTGGGGCGCGACGACGCAGGATATCATGGATCTCGCGAGTATCCTGCAGATGAAGACCGGACTGGAGATTGTTGAGCGGCTGGTGGATGAGATTATCGGTGTCCTACGCGGGCTGAGTGTGCGGTATCGCGACACGCCTATGGCGGGACGGACGCATCTCCAGCATGCGCTGCCTGTTACGTTCGGGTATAAGTGTGCGGTGTGGCTGAGTGGGTTTCAGCGGCATGCTGCTCGGCTGAGGGAATTGCGGGAGCGCGTGCTCATGGTTCAGTTTGGTGGAGCGGCGGGGTCTCTTGCTTCGCTTGGGGATGGGGATGATGGGGTCAGGGTGCGCAAGGCCCTTGCGGAGGAGTTGGGGTTGAGCGATCCGCCGATTACATGGCATGTTGCGCGAGATGGGATTGCGGAGGTGACGAATTATCTTGCGCTGTTAGGTGGCTCGATGGGGAAGCTTGCCCTGGATGTGATTATTATGTCGTCGAACGAGCTGGGAGAGGTGTCCGAGCCGTTCGTACCGCATCGCGGCGCCAGCAGTACTATGCCGCAGAAGCGGAATCCGATCTCGAGTGAGGTTATCCTGGCTGCGTCGAAGGTGCTACGCTCGAATGCGGGGCTCGTGTTGGATGGGATGGTTGCGGACTTTGAGAGAGCGAGTGGACCGTGGCATCTCGAGTGGGTTGCTGTTCCGGAAAGTTTTGTGATTGCCGTGGGCGCATTAGAGCAGACGAAGTTCGCGTTAGGGGGTCTCTGCGTACATTCGGAGGCCATGTTGAGGAACTTGCATTCTACCAAGGGGTTGATTGTGGCGGAGGCGGTTATGATGGGGCTTGCGCCAGCGGTGGGGAGGCAGAGGGCTCATGACATTGTGTATGAGGCTTGTCGCGAGAGTATTGAGAATGGTGGGTCGTTGGAGGATGAGTTGCTCAAGAAGACGGAGGTGACGGAGAAGTTGAGTGTGGAGAGGGTGAAGCACCTGTGTGACCCCGTAAACTACCTGGGAGCGTCTGCGAGGATGGTTGACGATGTGTTGGCTGTTGACTGATCTGTGTACTGTAACTGACACCAGCAAAGTGTCCCACAATCTGGTGAATCTTTATTCACAAGTGTATACCTCCTTCGAAGGAAAATGGTAGTTCTCCACAGGCCCCGCAAGCACCTCAAGCTGAGCCTCACTTACGGCTCAGGAGCTAGAGTAAGTCCACATGGTTCCATGCACAAGCTCCCCCGCAAAATAGGGAGCTAAAGCTCAAGCATGTGGGTCATCTGGCGCATATGGAGCTGCTCCACATACGCCCACGAGTATCATATGGTCCTACCAGAGGGGCCATTTGGTTAAATGTGCTATTGCGATAACTCCTTCTGCCCTGCTTCAGACTGTATGATACCCTGGCTAATACCCGCACATCAAAATGAGCGCACCACCGATCACAGAGAGAGTCCTGGTCAGTGACCTCCAGAAGGTCTTCCACTATACCGATACTATGACCCGGAAACCGACCCGCGACAATGACCCCTACGAGTACATGGCCGGGTTCGGCAATCGCTTTCAATCTGAAGTAATCCCAGGAACACTGCCTGCTGGACAGAACAATCCTCAAGAGCCCAGGTTTGGGTTGTACACAGAGGGCATCACATACTCGGCGTTCACCGCGCCACGACACGCGAATTTCAGTACCTATATGTACCGCGTTAGGCCTGCTGCTGCCCACAGTAAGTCAGGTCTCCGATTAAGCCGGGTAATCACTGACCTTGACAGACGGATACAAAACCGACATTCCGCACAAGGCAGATATTGAAAACTGCTTTCTGACGCTTAACCCTCGCGTAGCCACGCTGGCCGAACAGGGTGAATGGGCTCCATTCCCATTGCCAAAAGAGGACGAGGAGATTGACTTTGTTGATGGACTGCATACTATTGGAGGAAGTGGAGACCCGAACCTGCGCGAAGGTATCGCATTGTACGTCTTCATGATAAACGCGGATATGGATCATCGGGCTTTCTGCAACACCGATGGAGACTTCCTGATCGTAGCACAGCTGGGTAACCTCGATATCCAGACCGAGCTGGGCAAACTGTTCCTCCAACCTGGCGAGATATGCGTTATTCCTCGGGGAATTCGGTTCAGTGTCCGACTTGGACCTGGTAATTCCGTAGCACGTGGATACATCACCGAAATCTGGGGGTCACGATGGGAGCTTCCTGATCTTGGTCCGCTGGGTGGCCATGGCTTAGCGAACCCTAGGGACTTTCTGCACCCGGTAGCACATATCGATGACAATCTTCACGAAGACTGGACAATTGTCAACAAGGCAAACGGGCTATACAACGCGCTCGAGCAAGATCACAGCCCATTTGATCTTGTTGCCTGGCATGGCAATGTCGTGCCTTATAAGGTGTGTCCCTATCCGTAGTCTGGGGGTGAGAAAACTGACATTTTCAGTACGACCTCACCAAATTCGCCTCACAGAATGCAACCTCAATCGACCATACGGACCCATCCACAAACTGCGTTCTGACCGCGGCCTCCCGCGACCCAGTAACACCACTCGCCGACTTTCTATGGTTTGGCCCTCGCTGGGACGTCGCATCAAACACATTCCGCCTTCCGTATTTCCACCGGAACTCTGCAACTGAGTTCCTAGCATGTCTGTATGGAAGCGGACTGGGCCGATCGGATGACTTCCTGCCTGGCGGTGGGAGTGTGGAGATTAGCCACACGCCTCACGGAAACTTTAGCGAGGAATATGTTTGGGAGATGAGGAATCAAGTCAACCAACCGCGAAAGATCCTGGAGAGTATGGTTGCCAGCATTCCCCGACTTGTACTTGAGTAGCGAAGCTGATTGTGCTCAAGATCAAATGACAATCATGGTGGAGAGTAGCCGGTCTTTCCTCTTCACCGAGTATGCTCGTTCTGGATGCGGGACGTTCAAGGACCAGGGAACAGATCCGAAAGTTTGGGATACTTTGCCGGTTCGTATCTAAACGATTTTTTCTCATCGCTATGAGATAACATGCTGACGATTCCTAACAGGATAAATTCTCGTCGTATCCCAATATTCAGGAGATACTGCGGCAGGTCAGGGCTGATAAGGAAGAGAGAAAGCGGAAGCTGGAAGTGTATTATGACGATGAGAGATTGGCTAAGCAAGCCAGAGGGGGGATAGATTTATAGACAACCGCATGTACAAGTACGAAGAGAATACGCGGGGCTGCGACAGTAACGCATGTGGAGCCTCGTGATAAAGGCTGGGAAAGCAGAGGCTGGGATCCAGTTTACCTCCACTGCAATCTACTGAGGGTTGGACCTGAAAGCTTCGAATCCTTGTCAAACAGTAGCTATCATCGTCTTCTCGTTCCTCTCTTCTGCTTCCCGTTGCTATCAATGACATGACCCTTGCGGCTGACTCTCTGTCTACGAATGTATCATATGGCAGCTACCAACTTCCGAGCTGTGCTCCCCGCCTAGACTCTAAAACACCGCCCGTGGCCATTGTCGCCGGTCGTCCCTTCTAAACTACCTGTTGAGGAAACATGTTGGCTGTTGGCTGTGCTGTGTATATAGGCGGCCAGTCGCGTGGTTGGGGATATATGTACGTAGCTTTCGCTCCGAGATAGTTACCGAATCCAGAGAGCTTCTGCTAACTTTGAATTTAATGGCTTTGGCAGCGCGAGAAATACGTTGCACTAAAAATCAATGCCAGTTCTCATCACTCTCGGAAAAACGCTGCTCAGTCTGAATTAGACATCCTAACACATATCAAACCACTAAATCCTAGGCACGAAGGCTGGCAGTTCATTAGACATCCCCTCGATTTATTCGCTATAAATAATGGGATGACAAAACATCTTGGTCTTATTTTTGAACCTTTGCGTGAGCCCCTCTGGCTATACCGCAGAAGGTTCATTGGCGATGTGATACCATCGGACATGCTAAAAATATTGCTCCGAATGACGCTGCACGGTATTGACTGTCTCCACTCGGAGTGCCATGTAATCCATACTGATTCGCGTTATTTCCCTTCATGCCGGCAGGAACATTTAAACTAATTATCACAGAATGATCAACCCCGAGGATCCGTCCATCTTTGAGTAATCCGCCAGAGACGAGTATGAGCACCTTCTACCGCGAAAACACTGCTCAGATGGCCGCACAATCTACCTTCGCGAAACAACTTTGGAATATCTGAAAAGACAACGGGAATAGTCCGAATCACCGACTTTGACCTCTCCGTGCGTGGGGACAGACCAAACAGCGGATGTGTACCGGGCGCCGGAGGTTATGTTCGATGCAGGCTATTCATATAGCGCCGATATATGGAACTTAGGGGTCATGATATACCCGAGAAACCATTGTCCCGAGACCAAGAATCTAACATCTTTCCATCAGTTATGGGATCTTCTTGAAGGCAGAACGTTGTTTAAGGAAGTTGACCCTCTTGTCATTCCAGAATATGATAAAATCTGCCATCTTGCTTATATATCCGCATTGTTGGGACACCCACCGAAAGAGTTTCTAGACAAGGGAGCAAGGACAGGCTTGTTATACGAATCGGACGGTGAGTACATAGTCGTAGCATCGATCATCACAAGGTAGCATAAACTCACTAATCTCACTCACAGGAACATTTAAAGCCCTAGCGATAACACCATCAAGCTTTAATTTCGAAAGTACATTGCGTGATATTCACGATGAGGATAAGAGGATGTTCCTCAACTTTGTGCGAACCAAAGGAGCTACTACAGGATCCTTGGCTCTATGCAGAGTTTGATGAAGATTGATCTTGCGGCATGTCCTAGCCGTCCACGTATCCTGACGGCGTGATAGTGCATTTAATCCGGCGACTCGAGAACAACTCGCGCAATTTTGCTACAAGGCACAATCCACTCTGATGGGCATTATATGGTCGTGCACTCTTCCTGTTATCTCCGGTAGTAAAGCTCAGTTCTCTGTTGAGAGGGCTCGCAGATGACATCGAGACACCCTCTCGGATTCCCGAACACAGCTTGACCCGCGTGGATTGTGCTACCCATCTTGCTGGCTAGAAGGTGTGCATGTCATAAGCAAGTATCTTGCCTAAAAGGCAAATAGGGAGTATAACCCGGGATAATTTTCTAGTCTATGCAGGCAATTCACCAGTACAACCGGACTCAGTGCTCCTCGGAAATCAATTTAGCCGGATTGTCGATCATCTTCAGGCTGCATGTCTCATCTCAAAGCAAATTATCGCTTGTCAACATGATCCCTGATCTACATACCCCAGGATTACTCCACCAATAATCTCGTCAGCCCTGTCTTCCCCGCATTATTGGGGTAAAGTCACGGTCCTTAAAAAATAACCTAATACCCCCGATGCTTTGTATACTTTGGAAGAACATCGAGTTCATGATTCGGGACTATAAATAGAAAGCGTTTTCAGCCATACTGGGTCCGTTAACCAGCTCCAGCACCTCTCCCTACACCAGCCCCAACGTCCCAGCGCAATGAAGTTCCACCAAAACACTTCCCTTTTTGCCATCCTAGTGGCATCACTTCAAACACCATCTGCTGCTGCTGCTGGCGCGCTTGACCCCAGCCGCTATCTCTGGTATGCGGAGCCCGCACCACCCACAGACTGGGAAAACGGCGCTCTTCCCATCGGCAACGGCCGGCTCGCAGGGACAATCTACGGTGGCGCGCCAAATGAAGTGATCACAGTCAATGAAAACACAATCTGGTCCGGTCCACTTCAGGACCGAACTCCTGAACATGCGCTCGAGGCACTACCTGTTGCGCGGGAGTTGCTGCTTGCGGGGAACATCACCGAGGCCGGTGACTTTATCAAACGGGAGATGATGCATCCTATCGATAGTATGCGGGCATATAGTTATTTTGGGAACTTTGAAGTGGGTTTTGGACATGGCGATGGTAAGTTGGAGGGGTATAGACGGTGGTTGGATACGAGGAAGGGGGATTCAGGAGTTGAGTACGTTGTCGATGGGGTGAAGTATACGTGCGTACATATTCCCTTTTTGTCCTATCACTGGGCTAATCAGTTGGAAATCGTAGCCGCGAGTACATTGCAAGCTTTCCGGCGGGTGTCTTGGCCGCCAGGTTCACCGCGAGTAAGAAAGGCGCGTTGGACCTGAATGCCACGTTCTCTCGCGCTGAGTTTGTGACGGGTCTACAGGCGTCGGCTGCTGGTTCCACTCCATGGCTTCAAATGAGTGGAAGTAGTGGTCAGCCTGCTGGCGAACACCCAATTTCTTTTACTGGCCAGGTGACTTTTCAAGCAAAAGGGGGTACGTAACGTTCTAACAAACTCTCCATTTCTCGGCTCTAGCTAACCGTCTAGCTCGCATCGCCGAATCTGATGGAACGCTCATCATTACTGGTGCTACTACAGTCGATGTATTCTTGGATGTAGAGACAAACTATCGCTACCCAACTCAGCAGCAGATTGACTCGGAAATTCAACGCAAGCTCAACAGTGCTGTCAGGAAGGGGTATGATCGGATCAAACAAGAAGCTCTAGAAGATTCATCCAGCCTCCTCGAACGCGCTTCAATCAACCTTGGCCAATCGTCAAACGAGACCCGACCGCTCCCCACTGACCAACGAATTCTGCGCGCCCGTTCGGGCATAGAGGACGATCCAGAACTCGTAACCCTAACCTGGAACTACGGTCGGCACATGCTCGTCGCTTCCTCACGCAACACAACCGAATCTATCGACCTCCCTGCAAATCTACAGGGAATCTGGAATAACAAAACCACGGCTGCATGGGGTGGCAAGTACACAATCAACATCAACACAGAAATGAACTACTGGCCTGCGGGGCAAACCAACCTCATTGAGACACAGGAGCCTCTCTTTGATCTATTCAGGGTCGCTCACCCGCGCGCTGAAGCACTCGCCCGTGACATGTACAACTGCAGCGGCGTTGTGATCCATCATAACCTTGATCTTTGGGGTGACCCGGCACCGGTCGATAACTATACCTCATCGAGCATGTGGCCCATGGGTGCGGCCTGGCTCATCACCCACCTCATTGACCACTACCGGTTCACGGGTGACAAGCGGCTCCTCTCCGAGAAAGTCTATCTGTACCTCCTCGACGTAACTCGGTTTTACCAATGCTACACCTTCGAACACGACGGGTACAGGGTCACAGGCCCCTCCCTCTCTCCCGAAAACACCTTCTACGTACCAGACAACTGGACAGTTGCGGGCGCCGAAGCCGCAATGGATATCGAAATCCAGATGGATAACCAGCTAATGTACGATGTCTTCCACAACCTCCTCGAAGCTGCTACAGAGCTAGGGATTCCCAATAATGACAAGAACGTCGCCGCCGCAAAATCATTCCTAACCAAAATCCACCCTCCACGCATCGGATCCGAGGGCCAGATCCAGGAATGGCGGCTGGACTACGACCTCCGCGCCCGCGGACACCGCCATCTCTCACCCCTCTACGGGCTCCATCCGGGTACACAGTTCTCCCCGCTAGTTAACACAACGCTTGCAACCGCAGCCGAAGTCCTTCTAGACGAACGCAGAGACGGAGGATCCGGGAGCACAGGCTGGAGCAACGCATGGTTCATAAACCAGTATGCGAGGCTGCACCGAGGCTCAGATGCCTGGGCGCAGATTAAGAAGTGGTTCTCGCTGTATCCAACTAAAAATCTCTGGAATACGGATAAGGGGTTGACGTTCCAGATCGATGGGAATTTTGGCGTCGTGAGTGGGATTACGGAGATGCTGTTGCAGAGTACCAGTCAGAGCTCTGCTGTGGATAGTATAGTGCACTTGCTACCTGCGCTTCCAGATGAGGTTCCTACTGGGAGTGCCATTGGGTTGTTAGCGAGAGGTGGATTTGGGGTTGATATCGAATGGGAAGAGGGGAAGTTGAAGAGGGCGGTTGTGAAGTCGAGACTTGGGAGGGAGCTGAGCGTGAGGGTGGCTGGTGGAGAGGGGGTCAGCGTGAATGGAGAGTTGTATCGTGGGGCGATTCAGACAAAGAAGGGAGGGGTATACATTGTTACGTTGGCTAAGTAGTGATCATCGTTGTAGCTACTCCCTTGCCACTTACTATTCGGTGCGTGTCGCTAAATCACATCATACTTTCCTAGCCCGCTAGTGTCCCATTGTGCCTATGCGAGGCCTGCCTACCATGCGCTCCTAGAATGTGTTGTCTTTCGGACCTCACATTACCCGGAGACTATGTAAGTGGCTTGGAGGCTCCTGGAACTATGCAACTCTTTGCCGTATCGTGCCTTCCAATCGTTTCCACGCTTCCCATATTGGACACCATCGAATTCCGCACCCACGTCTGGTTTCAGCTTGGGGCTGGATAGCTACATCATACTTATCTATGATGCCTATAAAACCATATGCTATTCACGTGCGGCGCGCCAGACTCAGCCCTCCTCAGTCAGGCTGTGCAACATGGAGCCTCAGCCACTTCAGCTACCCCACCAAATTAAGGGCTATCTACCCAACCTTTTGGGGCACCTATTCTCAATGTTCCATCTTTGCAACGAAAGCAACCCATGACCTGCGCGGAATAGCCTCTAGCATCCAACAAAAGAAAAAGCCTCAACAATGAGCAGTCCTGTTCAGGATCGAAGCCCGAAGATCGAAAATAATAGTGACAGCGGTACTGCGGATTCCCAAACCCAGAAGAAGGCTCCAGTCCAGAAATGGAGCGAGCAGGCATGGTCGGAGACGATTCTGAAGCACAAGGACATACAGATGCCCCGTGCGAAGTTGCAGAAACGGATTGACGACTTTCTCGCGCATGCCAGTGCCCAGGAACAGATCGAACTTGAACAGAGTCGACAGGAGCTACAGAGATTCATTCAAGAGGCCAAGGCGGCAAGTAAAGCGAGGAAAGAAGGAGCTGCGGATGCCTCTTTTAAGGCAAAGGTCAAAAGTGGGTTGAATTCGGCCTCAGAAAGGGCATATCGGTACTCGCAGATTCTCGATCCAATGCTCGCTCATGCACCCGCCTACGTTTCTTTAGCATATGGGGGCATCAAGATCATCCTCATAGCGCAGATCAACTATCAGGAGCTGAAGGAGAAAATGGAGCTCCATCTAAAGCAAATTTCAAACAGATTCGAGATAATCGACCATCTCACGGCTTATATCCCTACCAAGGACCTTACCGACAAGGTCGCGAGCGCGTACAGTCTTTTTACGAAATTCTTGGACAAGGCAGTGAAATACTACACGAAGAGTCGTTTGAAACTGTACTTCAAATCGCTTTCGAATCCATGGGATCGGTTCCAGGCCCTCGTGGATGCCATCGGCGAAGCTTTTGTAGATATCAAGGATATCGCACAACTACATGGGCTGTTGGCTGGTCATGTCGCTCTGGAGGTCGGCCAACAGACACTGTCACTAGCCAAAGATCAACAGACAAGAGCCGACAATCAGGACGCTAAGCTGGAAGCCATCTTGTCTCAGTTGCATGCTATCTCCATTCAATTCACCAAGCCGGAAGATATAAACGAAACGGCATCGCTTATTCGGCAAGAAATCGACGAAAAACGAGATGATCCGTCAACCCAGAAGAAAGCACCTGGGCAGACTGGGGGAGACTCCTCTGTACTAGATCAACTGGGGGGTCTCTTTGCCGATTTGAAGAGTTACAACGAAGAAACTCAACGGCGCAAAGTCGCCATTGAAGAGGTCCCAGATATGCGCGACCACCGATCAACGCAGCGGAATTTGTTGAGATCAGAGAAAGTCCTATCCTGGATTGAGTGTGAGACATCACGGCTTTTGTGGGTTGAGGGCAATAACGTTTTGCGGAGATCAGAGTTCAATGCCTGCTTTGCTATACCTCTGCTGGTGATGGGTGAAAGTACCTACGAATCTACGCTTGTTCTTCGCCATTTCTGTGGCGGCACCGGGATGGCGAGAAAGCCTCGTACCCTTCTGCAAGCCCTTCTATATCAAGTGATCGAGCGCAATCCGGCCATTCTAGAGAAGAAAAGGGATGCATTTACACGGGAGAATACATCGACTGTTCAAGGGCTGTGGGGCCTCCTTGTCGAGTGCCTAGAAACTGTCAACGCCCAGTGCACCTTTATCATTATCGACAGTTTTGACAAGCTCGAAGCGGGAGACCCAGAGGTAAGGGATAAGGTCACTCTACTATCCCAACTAGACAGCCTTGTCAAGGACAAGAGCAAATTGGTGAAAGTACTTTTAACAGCTTCACTCGCGCAACCTCTAGCAACACTGCCGGATGAATATCAGGCTCTCACACGTTTCCGTTCGACACCTCAACCTGGGCACCTCCGCCGGAGTCTGTCCATGGCCGCGGCGGAAGATCAAGCAGTGCTAATGTCGCATCAGATAATTGAGATCCAGGAAAGAAGATGCAAGGACGTCAGTTTCCAGGAGCTCCCCTTCCTATACCCTTTGGGAAGCCTGATCTACCAAAAGACCGACAACCACTGGCGAGCTTTCATAGTTGCAGAGCTCAGTGGTATGGATAGACAACCCTTGGGCAACCTCACGTCCTTGCAGATACGCGCCTGGTCTGTGGATCACGATGGAAAATATTTCACGAAGAAGTATCATACCCTGAGTGTGAAACAATTTAGCGGAAAGCAGGCCATCACCGGCCTGACGTTTACTCCCGCTGGATATCTCCCTGATGAAACGGCAGTTCGCAAGAGGCTTGCCGAGCGCGGCCGTAGGTATTGGGAGCTAGGAAGCAATGTGAGCTACAGACAGTTCGAAGGAACGCATGGACCTGTTCGCATTGTTATCGATCAAGAATTGCGCCCATCGGAGCAGTCACCTCAAGATCGAGCAGATCAATTCCGAAAAACCCTTGCTGGGAATATAAAACCGCAAGTATTGATGACTTGTCCGCCAGATATTGCAGTCTATCTGTTATCCGAGCTGCGATGGTCGATAGTGGACATTGATAAAATTCAGGACTTGGTTGTCGACGAGAATCGAAAGTTGGACAAGGTTGTAATTGAAGCGCCGTACAAACAAATTCTCCTGAGTCTCGTGTCTGGCCAGAACGGAACGAATAAACCCCAGATCGATTCGGGACTTATGATGAACGCAAAAACTGTTCTCCTTCATGGTGTCCCGGGCAGTGGAAAGACTTTCTCTGTTGAGTGTCTTGCAGAAACCGTCGAGAAGCCACTTTTACGACTGACCCACGGGAAACTTGGCGGGTCTATCCAGGAAATGTCAAAAAGCCTTGAAGAATCCTTCCAGATCTCCGATAGGTGGGGTTGTATCATGTTGCTCGACGACGTCGACGTTTTCCTCTCGAAGCGTGCCAATGACCTTACGCAGAACATCATGGGAACTCTCTTCATGCAGCTCACAGAAACACACAATGGCTTGCTATTCCTGACCACGAACCGCGTGGGCGTCTTTGACGAAGCATTCTTATCTCGCATCTCTCTCAAGTTGCATTTTACCGCCTTCACAAACATGCAAATCAAGGCTGTCCTACAGCAGTCGTTAGCTCGCATAAAAGAACGACTTAAGGCTTCCGGAGTGCGTTACGACATCAGGTGGGAGGAGATCGTCGACTGCGTGCTCAAAATGTTCGCAAGGGACTCCGCGCAGAGAACCATGAAACCCAATGGGAGGGAAATTGTTAATCTTTGCGAGACAGCACTTGTTCTGGCCCAGCACAAAGCGAAAGAAAACCCGCCTGACGAAGAAGATGAAATGGGGGCAGGGGTTGACCTTAGGCTTGAAGGGGAACACTTTCTCTATACTATCAAGCTGTCTTCTGGTTTCGAGGAGTATCTCAACGAGGTAAAGAGGCCGGTTGAAGAGGATGGATATAACTGGAGAACTCCGCGCGCAAAGAACTGGCAATCAGCGCCAGGCGTGCATGGTCCCAGGAGACGTGCGCCTAACCAATATGCGGGTCACGAGTTCCTTTACAGGCCCAGTAAAGTGGAGGAGGAGGAGGAGGAGGAGGAGGAGGGATTCCTTTTCGACAAAGGTTATTACCCAGAACAACAGGAAGAGTGGTGAGTATGGTAAGAGCGCGAATTGAGGACCTCGCTTCGCGAGCGTCTTTCTCCAGTCTGGAGAGCCAGCAACATTCCCTACCTGGTATTCAAGGGGCGCGGTTTTCAAGTATCATCCGTCCCCCCCCCTAATTGAGCTTGATTTTATAATACTGCGTCTTGAATTAGCGTATTAGTGTCTGTCCGTGTGGTTTTTTTTTTTTTTTCCATAGGACCGGGTTAGCTACGGCAAAGCCATGAGAGGATGTGATATGACACTGTTGTGCATGATGAAAAGCGGCTTCTGGTACATTCTATTATCACCAGCACATGTAACAACACAACCATTATATCATTATGAAAAGAAAGACAGCCGTTATGGTGCCAGGGGGAGTATACTTTAGCATAGATACAGCCCACAACCAAATCCCATTGCTTTACAAGCGTAACCCGATGGGAACTCGATATGCTCCTCCTTTCTTAGGCCTTAAAAGCATGCTTCCGTTGAACAGATACCTCTTTTCAGCCTTTTAGAGAATAAAGTAGTGTCTTCGTCTCCTCTTTCCCTTGTTAAATACTGCTTCTCACTTAGTGGCACCGCTGAATTTCTGTTGCCTCCCCCGCCTCTCTACAACAATATGCGCCACAATGGGCTTCAGAAGCACCGAGGCATAGTGCCGACCCGGACAAGCTCGATTGCCCAGTCCCCCAGATTGGGAACGTGGCATCAGTATAGATAAACCCACTTATTCTCCGGTCCTTCACAGCATCGCGGTGCATGAACCAACACGGGTTAAAGGCCAGCGGCTCGATGTACATTTCTGGGTTTTGAAGGATTGATTGGAGGGGAAAGCAGGCTATATCTTCCCGATCGAGGCGCGTGCAATCGGAGACTTGGTCTGTGTATTCGGTAGGTTGCGCTTGCGGCACCAGCGCTCCTCGAAACCTCGGGGGATGGTCAGCGGAAGACTGCCTCTCTGCTAAAGTAGGCGAGCACAAGTGCGTTGGCAGATTTGTGGCGCGTCGGGTTGTCATTATGTTTGCCAGGCTGGCTTTAAGCCGGTTTGAGCCCTGCTGCGGCGGGGCCTGGGGACCCGGTGCTCGATGGAGATCTGGGGCTTGTGCGATGGAAGAGTTAATCTGCATAGACTATATGGCTTCACAAATTACTCGTGGTTTCACCTAGTAAGTACGGATGTGCTCTGGTCAAAATCAACGCAAAGAACCATATCCAGCCAGCCCTTGCCCTAGCCTTAGAGCCACGGTAGGAATTCCCACCACTGCAAGATCAAGCATTAGAGAAATCCGTCAAGGAGAAGTCTAGAAAAAACAATAGTTATCTTCCCTTATCTGCTCACTTTCATTGATGTCGCATTTTTCATATTCCTGAGATCACATCGTAGTCATACTTGCCGGTGAGAGAACAAGTCGACATACCGCCTCAAAACTAAGAAACCTAATGTCTACAGCATCAGACCTAATATCGCCGGCAGGATGTTATTATCGGCAGATGCATAGCCCACGAATAAGAGCGGAAACCCAAGCGTTGGTGAGATGAAGAAAGGCGAGATTGGTTGCGTTTGTGCACGTGGCTGAAGCTGCGGAGGACGACCACAATAAATGGCAGTACTAAGTGATAAGATGAAGATCAGGCAGGTGCTCGCGAGGGGAACTCTTGCTATTGTAGAGCTTGTATGCCGCCATGGTGGACATTTCTGGTATCTAGGTAGTAGTGGCTCGAAGAAGTATACGGACTGGTTGTTAGATCTGTATATGGTAAATAACTAAGTCTTGAGCATTGAGAGGCAACTGCTTCTCGGTTGCCTGCTTAGGGCTTCTCGGTGCGATCGTCCGCTGGAAGCGCTGAGGCGTACACTAGATGTGGTCCGTGACAGAGTGCTCGAGCTACTCACCGCAGATCTTACCATTGTGCTCACTTTGATTCTTTGTTAGAAATCAAAAGGGGAACAGCCTAGCGGCCACCGATCGGCATTTCGCAGACAAAGACTGGGGGCAGCAAACCAGATCATATTTTGAGTAGTACAACTCTCACCAACATACCCTTGGTCAGGGTTGCCCCTGAGTCTCGCAGACTCGGCCCTGCATCCCTTATAAAACGTGATGCTGCCATGCTGGTGAACGACTCCATTCACGAGCTGCGCTGCATTCCGCGGACTCTAGTCTGAATTCAAATCTCACAAGTATGAGGGTCAGGTCGTCAGACTGGAGTGAGAGACAAACATTGGCGACCAGTCTCTACCAACGGTGGTCGTGAAAACCCAGATGCGGGTACTCAATGACCGTTATTCCAGCTCAATTGGTAATTGTCTATAACCATGGACACATTAACTCCAGATCAGCTTCGCAATCTACCAGCTGGGCAACCGCCTCCAGGTGTGACACCCAATTTCGATGACCCACCTTCGTACGAAACGAATGTCATTGTGTGTCTAGCGGTTTTTACGCCGTTGATGCTCCTGGCGGTTTCTGTGAGGGTCTGGGTGCGGGCTTGCGTCGTGAAACTCTGGGGATTAGAGAATATTGCCTGCCTTCTTGCTGCTGTGAGCACTTCAGTGAGATGTAGAGGATGGTGGTCAATGCCCTTGTACTAACGAGATTGGTCAGTGCGGTTCAACCGCACATATGGTGCTCCAGACTATGGGTTCGTCAATCATTTCTGACGTTTGTTCCCAGCTAACGGCTATACAGCCATCCCCATAGGCTTTGGGCGGCATATGTGGGATATTCGCGCGGTGAATCTTATAGATC
This sequence comes from Aspergillus ustus, assembly GCA_000812125.1. Lineage (NCBI taxonomy): Eukaryota > Fungi > Ascomycota > Eurotiomycetes > Eurotiales > Aspergillaceae > Aspergillus > Aspergillus ustus. Next base: position 221,146 of record JOMC01000174.1, read on the forward strand.
CATCATCTACTCGGGTATGCAGATCACAGAATTGGGAACTGACCTGCGCGCGAACAAGCTGACAATGGTCTTGATAGGTTCTCTCCGCAGCAAGCATCACCTTCCGCTGGGCCACCTGCTTCGCAAAAGTCTCAATCCTCCTGCTATACAGGCGTATCTTCCCTTTCCGTAGGGATAGGATCGCAGCCTGGATCTGCATTGTGGCCGACGTTGTACTTTACACTTCTTGCATAGGTGTCGCCGTTGGAAACCTCTTCAAATGTGCCGAGCTCGATCAGATCAACGATTCGTACTGTAGGTACAGTTCTGGGGGTCAGCTTGTCTTCACCTCTGTGGTCAACGTCATCACGGACTTATATGTCCTAATCCTGCCCATTCCGCGACTGCTGAACTTGCAGGTTAACAGGGGGGAGAAGATTGGGCTTCTAGTGACGTTTGCCAGTGGACTTGGGCTAGTATTCCCGCCATCCCCTCTTGCAATAAAGGCATAGCTAACCTCCCGGTCGGTGAAGCGCCTGCGCAGCGAGTCTAGCCCGGTTGGTCAACGTCTCAATCTATTACGAAAGCTCCGATGTTCTTTGGGTTTCGGGGCATAATGCTCAGTTCACGTACGTCTGGCACATAACGAAGACTCGTCGAATAGATCAAATTGCTGACCGAACTAGGATTGCTGAGATGAACATTGCGATTATCGTCGCGTGTGCCACTTCGTTTCCGGTGTTCTTCGCACGCGTTTGTTCTCTAGCCTCGTCGATTTATCACCCAACCGTTAAGCTGCTTCTTACTACGCCGCCCCGTTCTGGCTCTGGGTCTGATCCTGGTGGTTCTAAAGCCTCCGGCTCTAAGAATGGTCCAGGTGGTGTCATGTAGCATTGGGAAAGCATGAAAGATCATCGCGGACAGGCGCGGAATGATAGGCAGGGAACAGTCGTTAACATGGAGGATCGTGTTTAATGTGGATAGCATTCCAGAGGATTCCGATGCAGCCGGTAGTCGTCGCAATTAAGGTTGGTCTGAGATGTCTTGAAGAGGGATGCAGTACGGAGTTAGCTACGCAAGCGTGGGGGCGGAAAACGGGAGATTAAGCATGAAGGCGTCAATCTCACAGCCGAATAGACCAATAGAGGCTGTTGAATGTGCGAATTAAATATGCCTCTAGTTAGTTAAGCCAATTTACGACTTGCTAAGCCCTTATTCTTGGCTTGCTGTCTCACCCCAGAGTTTATAAAAGAGCTACAGGCTACATTGCTGACGCTGATGCTCCTTTTGCTTTGTCCCATGTACCCCCTTCCTCCACTCAATTGCACAAACAACCCCGGACGACCATGTCACAGTCCAAACTCGGTCCTGTCCTCGTTACCGGGGGCAATGGCTTCACCTCTTACCATATCATTGATAAAATTCTCGCTGAAGATCCCGACTGCGTTATCCACTCTCTAGACGTCAATGTGGACCGCAATCGCAATGCCAGTCCCAACGTGCACTACCATCTCGCGGATCTTGCATCAGTCGAAGACGTCGATCGAGTAATGGACCTTGCAAAACCAGTCACTATCTTCCACACCGCATCTCCTGAGTTCTCCGACGCCCCCGTCTCTGCGTACCGGAATATTATAGTCGACGGCACACACCATCTCATCAACGCCGCGCTCAAGATTGGCACCGTGCGCGCTATCATCAACACCTCAACGTCGGGTGTCATAAACGACAATCACACGGACCTCATCGATGCCACAGAAGATAGCCCCATTCTGCGTCCCCCGCAGCAAAAACGCGTCTATTGCATCGCTAAGGCCGACGCCGAGGACGCCATCCACGCCGCCAATCGTAACGGCGGCACCGACGACAAGGGCATCCTCACCTGTAGCATCCGACCGTGCCTTGCATTCGGCGAGCGCGACGTCGGTGCCCTAGGCAAAATGATCTCCGTCGCCCGGCAAGGTCGTTCCCGCTTCCAGATGGGCAATGGCCAGAACCCGTACGATTTTGTGTATGTCGGCAACCTCGCCGATGCGCACTTACTCGCTGCGCACGCGCTGCTCGATGCCTGGGGCAAACCTCGGCCAACAACGGATCCCGTCGACGGCGAGCGGTTCAATATCACAAACGATGACCCATGGCTGTTTTGGGACTTTCAGCGCGCCGTCGCTGCACAAACAGGGAACCCTGTTCGGCCGGAGGATGTCGTCGTCATTCCCAAGTGGGTTGGGCTGATGATGGGGTTCGTGAGTGAATGGGTTGTGTGGGCTATTTCCTGGGGTACCCAGACCCCTAACATGACCCGCGAGGGTATCCGCTTCAGTACACTGATCCGTACACTCAACTCGACGAAAGCGAGGCGGGTGCTTGGATATCGGCCGAAGGTGGGGATGGAGGAGGGGATTGAGCGGAGTGTCCGGTGGTTCATGGAACAGGACCAGGCGTAGCCCTAGGTTCCATATTCTAAAGTTTACAGTTAGTTATTCATGGTATAATCATATAAGACCAAGCTTTCCGCTATCGGCTACTATAAATCGGGAGTTCAAGCGCGGAAAACTGCCGAGTCCCCACTATCTGATGTCATGTGCTTCCCCAGCTTTTTGCAGCTCACCAGGATTCATCCAATGATCCACGAATGTCCTTTGCTATTTTTTTCTTCCCAAAGGGTTTACCCAAACGCCAATCGAGGCGTGGATGCGTTAAGCGAGTTAACCGTACCTCAACCTAGCCTCTCATCACTCCCTACGCGTACCATAGCAGGCAGGCCACGATCTATTCCATACCATGCAGATTTAAATGTCTCCAGAGATCATCAGAGTCAATATTTGCCCAAAATCAGCCTTTTAAGCGTAGATTCGTAGTATTACCATTCCTCTCATTGGCCTGGTGCTCCACGCATACCCCATATCTGCAGTTCCTCCCCGATGAGATACTGTATAGTACCGAAGATTACCAGCCAAAAAGCGTTAACCCCGGTATTTTACCGGACTCTGACAGTACCGAGCGTAACCGGGCATTCCCCTCACTCCAACTTCCGCGGCGGCTTTCACCAATTCGGCCTCGCCCATTTTCATCATTCTCCATCCATCTGCTCTCCTCCTGGATTTCATCGCTTGCCGTGCAAGTCGTTTTTCAGTAGCTCGTGCTGCGACATGCCTCCAACTTTCTAATTGGAACATTTTTATCACCCTGCCACTCGCTGCCGCGAGCCAACCATGGTCATCAGAAAGTGCAACATATGTGACCGTCGCTTCAAGAAGACGGAGCATTTCAAGCGCCATGAGCGGTCGCGTCAGTCTTCTCGATCTCATTAGCGATCTTACTGCTGACGAATCTCTCAGACACCAAGGAAAAGCCCTACGAGTGTAATGTCTGCCACAAACGGTTTTCCCGAAGGTGGGTAGCGTCCACTTCCTACGCTACACAGTGCCAATTTAACCTCTACAGCGATGTCCTGAGCCGCCACGCCAAAGGCCACAATACGAACGCAACAGCAGCAAATGCGGCAAGTTCGACGACGCAAAACAAGCCTCGCGCTCCCTCCATTCCCCAACCACCGCCGAATCCCGTCGACCCCTCCCGCTTCCTCCCCATGGATGCCCGCGACGGGCACAACCACAGTCTCCCCGTTGTGCCGCGTGATATCTCGCTCTCCGGCGCGGCAAATATTCCTTCCTCCTCGTTGGATTTTCTCGCAGATATATCCGCCCACCATGCGCGGACGGAACCGGATGTCAGCGTCAACTCGATAATGGTCGAAGAGCAGCCAGCTTACTTTGGTTGGAACGAAGTGCCCACTGCGCCACCTCCGCCGATGCCTCCTACCGCGACGGACCAACAGACCTATCGGGCGCCCATGTTTGATGCCATGCCCAACGACATGTTGCAGTTTTGGCTGGAGCCGCGTGGGGATACCGCGTCGCATCACGGATCGCTTGATATGATGGGGGACACCAACTTTAGTCTCATGGGCGAGAATGTTGCGATCACACCGGACCAGCATGTGCAAATACAACCCGATGAGCTCAGTAGCAAATCTACTGGTGATATTCCGAAAGAACGGTTTGCGAGAGTTCAGCGGTACTGGCTCGCTCCGTCCAATACCACGGGGCGCCTGATGAACACTTTATGGCGGGACGTGGCCAGCAGTGACGTGGATAATATCTTCTCAATTCATTCGTCGCACTCATTTAGTAGTCCGTCGGGATTACTACCAGGATCGCGATACGGCTTGGATGAGGAGTGCCGCCAGCAATTACACGCGGCTTTTGGAAATATCGGTGACAGAAGGCAAATACAATCGCCAAACAGTTCGCTCTCGCCTACCTCAAACTCAATATTCGGCGGCCGTCCGAACTTTCCTCCAGCCGAGATCCTAGATATGGCGCTCGACTTGTACTTTCGCAACTTCCACCCTCTCGTTCCGTTTGTCCATGTCCCGACCTTCTCCGCGAAGAACACGCGTCTTCCGGTTTTGTATGTCATGTGTCTCATCGGGATGATCATGTTGGGGACGAAAGGGACTACAGCTTTTGTGTCGAAGAACTTTTCCGTACGTTCATTTGCTTCTTTATTTGGCTTTTTCTGACAGTCATAGTTCGTCCTAGAGAAAATTACCGCGGAACTAACGAAATGCTCGGTGGGTGTTGAAAGCACCATGGGCACGATGAATACATTCGCTGCAGCCTTTCTATTTCTGAATTTAACCGCGATGACTGGGGTACGATTACTCTGCTTTGATGCTGAGATGATTTTTCACTAACAAAATGCAGGAAAAGGAACACCTCGAAAAGGCGCAAATGCTCTATGTGAACCTCATGTCGGTACGTCGAATTTGCGCTCTCCATACTCCGAGTCATACTTGTGCTCACGCGCGTAGATTGCCCAACGACACGGCCTGTTCGCAGCCACGGAGGGTCAGATCCTGGATATAACGCTCTTCGAGGCCGTCCCTGATATTGATATCCGATGGAAGACGTGGAGCAAAGTTGAGTCTGTCAAACGGTATGTTTGCTCTTTCTTTTTGCTGCACCGTCCTTCGTACCATACCGATTGAGGATTATGTTCGTTCTAGTTGGGAAGGTGCGATGGTCCACCCGTGGACGCTAGTCGTTCTTTCCTGATCCTGCCACAGTGACACCCGTCGCTCCTTCCTGTTTCTGCATTCCCCGCTGTGCCTCCCAAGTTGGGTCTCATGTCCCGTAAGGAAGGCGCAATTGTAATGCTGTTACTCGCTCTTCCCTCACCCTTCCACGCTTCCACCACCCACCATGCCCTCCACTCATAATGCACATCGATACTCGGAGAAAGCGCGGTGGCTTCTATGCCGATTCCTCTCTCTTACTCAACAACGCCCATTTTCATTAGATGCACTCAGCTAACCAGTCAGACTAATCACCGGCCTCCTTCTGTTGGACTCGTGGTACTCGTCCTTCTTATCTACAAGCCCAATCACTGTTCCCGACTCCATCCAACTCATTCTACCCTGCAACGAAAGCCTTTTCAAGGCAAACGGTTCCATGCGATGGATGCAATTAGTCCGCACCGGCAAGCGCCTACTCATGCCAACCGTCATGGCGCCCTCCGAAAACGTCACCGTGCCCGCGCTAGATAACCCTGTCGACGACTTCTGTATTCACGGCGTTCTAGCAATGGTTCAACTGCGCCTATCAGAAGCATACCACCGCCTCTTATCAAACAGAGCAAGCTACCCATTCGCTCCCTGCCACACATACGCCATGGACGGCCGCGCAAGATGCCTACCATCTCTCCAGCTCCAGATTGCCGACAAATACGGCGAGGTCCTCGAGCGCCTAAACCCCAACGCCGCAGTCATGTGGCACAACATCTGCATGACGCTAACAGCTGACACACAAATATTCGACCTAGCAGCGGGCCGCGCAGGGGCCGATCCGGCCCGAAAGGCCCTTGACGACATCGCAACCTGGTCACAGACCCCTGCCGCGCGAAGAGCCTGCCTCCACGCCGCACACATTTACAAAGCAATGACGAACCGCAAAGCCTCCGACCATACCATGTTCCACTCCGTCTTCTCGCTTTTCTCCGCAGCGCTAGTGCTGGGGCTATATATTTTCATGGTACCTAATCCCACTGAACTGCAAGTCGGCGGAACCTCGATAGAGCTCCTCGACGACATCGACTGGGAGCGCGTCGGAACCGAGGGGTTCACAAGCTTCATGGAGCCGCGGGGGACGCAGTCGTTTACGCCGTCGGATGACCCGGCCGTGAACTTTATTCGCAATGGAGGCACCGTGTATTTCCGTGGCGTGCCCTTCCAGGGCGGGTACCAGTCTGCAAGGCGGATATTGCTTGATTATGCGGGGTTGCTCAAGGATACGGGGAAATGGAGCGTGCGCAAATTCTCGTATGTGCTTCATATCATGAGTGACGTTCTTATGGAGGTTGAGTGACGTTGGCTTGTGCACGAGCATAGGCCGCTGGTCTAAGGTCTACCTACAATTAAACCAGGCGCTACTGCAGTGCAAGTGCGGGTATATCTTCAAAATATGTCTGCTGGACAGACAACAACAACGCTTCATTAATATGGACCTCTTAACGGCCTCGTGTACGACTATATATCTCTCTCATGATACCATACCAAAAAATGATACACTTCGTCCTCGCAATAGCCAACCCGCCAACCAAACAAGTAAACTGTTCATAGCTACTTAAACAAGAGCCCGCTCCCTCACACGCGCAAATAACGTATCCAACTCCTCCGCTGAAGCATCGACACCAGGGATATTCACGCTCCCATCTACGTTATCAAGATCCTCACTTCCGTGCGGATCGCCCCAGAGCACAACACGCGAAGACCCGTGGTATCCTTCGCCATACCATAGCGCCTCGCCGTGTTTATGAACATGCCCATGCCCATGCCTAACCCCTTCAATCTCAATCTCAGTCTCGCTCTCACTCTCACTCTCACTAAAAACCCTAACCTCCTCCCCGCCACCTTCCTCAGAAACAGAATCAACCTCAACCATATTCGTCTGCTGATACCGCCCCAGACAAAGCCCATTGCACCGCGCCTGCGGCATATGCAGCACGTCGCGCAAGATAAGGGTATTCATGCGATCATCGTCGGCACTAGGCCCGCGACGGACTTTCAACTCAACGGTTCCGACTCCCAGGACACGGGTTCCGCCGATCTTCGAGGGCGCGCGCCGGTACGTGCTGAATGCGGAGCGGTTTTTCGCCCAGTGCATGTTCCCCGATGGGATTAGGAGCCAAGTCCAGCAGCGGTTGTTCGAGTTGGATTTGGTGTTGGGACGCGGGTTGGTGGTGGTCATGGTGTGGGTTTTGCGGCGTCGGGGCGTTGGTGTGGGTGGTGGGGGACCTGGAGTCAAGGAAGGGGTGCCCGGGTGGTGGTTCTCATGGTGCATGTAATAGGGATGGTGGTAAGGCCGGTAGTGGTGGGATCTCATCGAGGACATGGTGTGTGTGTTGTGTGTTGTGACTAGGTATAGATCAGTCTTGTTATCACATTCGCCTCCGATTAATTTGTTGAAAGAGTAGTACGAACAGACATAAGGCCAGTGTATAATGAAAAGCGACAGTTACTATTGAGTTTGGTAAGAGTGGTTATGGATCTCAGGCTCTCGTTCCTATACCTGACCTTCATCTGAGATATAAGATGGGTGGACCTTGTGGCAAGCCGATATACTTCATCCCCTTCCATGGTTATCCTACCCAAAGCGACGCATGTCATATCGCTTTCGGGATGCGGATATCCCCACCACATAATCGACTTCTGCCATTGGGTCTTTGTGGAATGAGGCATTTCTTCGATCTGTTCTAGACTACCCAGAATATTCTGTTGGTCGCATGTCTTGACGTCAATTGTGGCGAGCTCGATCCACCCTACACATAAGCTTCGCTGCGCATGGCTTGTTTCGTTTCTTTGTCGACTATGTAGGAAATCTAGGCGTGTGTTGTTAGATTAAGTAGGTACATGATACTACTTATATCGTTTGATGTATGTATAACGTCTTATCTTCTGGTATCATCGATAGAGTATTCCCTCCACAACCTCCGCAATGGCCAAACAACTCGTCAACCCTGGGCTCTCAATACCCAACAAATTCACGAACCCCGGGAATCCCTCTTCTTCTTGGATAACAAAGTCCTGGAACCCCTTGCCCGTATTCACGGACCCGCCCTTGGATAACTTCGGTCTGATGCCGCAATAACTCAAGCTGATTGCCTCGGGGTCAATATTTGGGAGGTATGCCTGGATCTCAGGAAGAGCCAGGTGTAGCCGGTCGGGGCTCGGCTTCAGATCATTTGGGTCATCAACCCATTCCACGTCTGGGCCGAAGCGGATTTGCCCGCCCATGTCGAGCGTAAGGTGCGTACCCAGACCCCCGTGGCCTGGTAATGTGGCCGGGTAGACGAGGACGGAGGGGGCGCGAGTCGGGAACGAAGCAGCATATGAGAAATACGTCCCTTTTGCATAATATGGCGTGCGGTGCCGCGACTCCGGAAGGAGCATGTTGTTGATATTGCATGCGTAGTTCCCCGCGCTGTTGATAAGCGTCTCGGCGACAATCGACGTCGTCGCCTCTTCATCGCCGCTTCCCGACCGCGCCGTAATCCTATAACCATCCCTACCCCCATTCAGCGCCTCAATCCCCACAACCTCCGTTAAAAACGCACAGTCTCCGCCCTTATCCTCAAAGTCTCCCTGCAGGTATGTCATGAGGGAATGACTGTCCACAATCCCGGTGGATTCGCTCTCGAGGATCCCCGCAAGCGCGCGGACTTCGGGTTCGCGCTGCGCAGCTTCAGATCTACCAACCATGCGCGTCGGGACATCGAGCTGTTGCGCGATCTCGTGTACTTTCATCGTCGCGTCCCATTGCTCCTCATTCTGTGCGACGACCCATTTCTTGGTGTTGCGGTGTGGAATGCCATGCCTGGCGCACAGCTCATAGAGGAGGTTCTTGCCGCGGATGCAAAGGTGCGCCTTTTGTGTGGTTGTGCCGTAGTAGAGGCCTGCGTGGATTACCTGCAAGAAACCAGGTCAGAGCGATGTATCAAGTGAGATCGTTTTAGCGAGAGCAGGTAGATAGATACCTCCGAGTTTCGGCTACTGGTCTCAGTGCCGGGGGCATCGTGTCGCTCCAGGAGGATGGTGGATGTGTTCGGACGCGAAGCGAGTTGACGGGCGACTGCTAGGCCGACGACACCGCCACCAATAACCTAGTGGCCGATAGCTAGTGAGCGACTGAAATGAGGTCTCGAAGTTTGAGGCAATCAAGCATACTGCGTGAGTGACGTCGGCGGAAGAAACGCGGGAGGTGGAAAAGTGGCGGCGGGGAAGAAGACACCGGCGGAGGGAGAGGCTCGCTCGCGTAGCGGTTGCCATTGAGGCGCAGATTTTGTGTTGGATCTCAGATTGGTTTATGAGATGTAGTTAATGTCGAATAATGGGTTCCTTTGAACATTGAGCGGTTGGAGAAATTGAGGAGTGAGCTGGCGATAAGTTTACTACTCCAGAGCCAAACTGCTTTGCCCTTGAGGGTGGAGTCGGCCGAGTTCCGATATGTACTGCTTTTGAGCTTTGTACCTATACTTCGGAGCCGAGCACTGTACTCCAAAAGTAACTGTTTGCAGGATGGAATGGGCGAGGAATATATAGTAACTTAATCTTCAGTATTCAGCTATATGTAAGCTGTATACTATACTTTATCATTTGATAAATTCAGTGCTATCATGAGTGTTTCCCAACGCAGTATAAATTTATCCAAGTCTTGAGTTTTCCCACAACCAGATCTATACTGGCAGCCGTTACTTGGGCTTTGCACGACACATACCACCGCCAAAACCCGTTACAGAGGAGAGAGCGAAGTTGCTTATTGAGGTTACGGAGCCGACAGTAAAAAGGCTCTAATATTCGGTTGGCCCAGGGATATACATTATTACAGCTCCTTCGCGGCCGTATCTATCATTAGGTCTCCATATGATACATGATCATCTTCCGCGTTGTAGTTATATCGCATGTCTATGTCCAGATATATCGGGAATATTGTGAGGCAAGAGGCGCATCGTCGTATCGTCTAACCGCGTCGCCCGACGCTCTTGAGCATCTCATCAAAGTGCTATCAAAGTCAGTTACCGAGGCTCATCTGCGAAAGAGTTTAAGTAGCTCACCTGCTTTCGTTCTGTTGCGAGCTTGCCTTGCGTGTCCTACCTTGGATTAGTGTTGCCCCGAAAATGGGAGCGGACTACTTACGCTAATTATGGTCATTATCAAAGAATAATTATTATAGAGGAAACGCTCTCTCCGCTTTGCATCCCCACCAATTCGGCTGAGTTTGGTCAAAAGTCCGTCGAATTCAGTGGTTAGTCGAGCGAGACTGTTTGCTACAGGCTCGTCGTCGCCTGCTTCGCTACTAAGCACGAGAATACCGTGCAGCAACTGGCCAAACCGCTGTGTGAGGAAGTGGGGGGCAGAAGATTGGTTCAGGTCATCACCACCTGCAAGAGACAAGGCGGACACGGCACCGCGACCAGTATTCGTGCCTATTCTCTTCAAAGATTCGCAGTGGGTATCCATGATCACTTGAAAGCGGGGCCATAGCTGCATATTGATCCCGTTGATGTACGAATCCGCAACGGGTACCTTCCGTCGCTGCAGCTCAAAAGCAGCCTGTTGGTTCAATCGTACGCACATCAACGCGCCCAGCGAGTCTGTGGTGGTCTCAACTAGTTGCTTGGCCAGCCCTTGGCCAAGGGAAAAGACGGAGCTGAAAATTTCTGTTGCCTTTTTCGAGATCTGCTGGAAAGACAAAGTAGAGAACATCTCGGTCATGAAAGAATACTCAGCCGCTACGTTATCCACAAGCGCAAGGTTGAAGTTCCTGAACGGGACCTCGATGCCATGAAATGATGCATCTTCTTCCGCTAGGTATGAGGATATGGCCATTTGATTTCCCGTTCGCAGAATATCTATTCGTCGGCCAAGAGAGAATGGATCATGCGCAGCTGCACCAGTTCGACCACCAGGAACCATGTTACCTGTAATACATCAGCCACACTCGACAACCAATGGCAAGGCAACGGACCTGATTTTTGAGCACTGGGATCTCCTCCTAGAATCTCGTTCCGGTCACTAGGGTAGATCTTGATCTTTCCTAGTGCCTGGAGGTAGCGGCTAAAGTGTGAGTGATAGTACCAGCGCATAGTGTTGACGTACGCTTGGGTGATTTCTCCCGCTAGCGCTGGATGGGCTCGTGAAATGTAGCTATACAAATCCTTGTATCGAACCAAACGCTGCTGCTGAATGATTTGGGCATTGATATTGGGCGATCGCAATGCCCGAACTTGCGAAACCAAGTAATCACGGATCCTTTCAACCGCCTAAACCTGTGTTATTACGTATGCCGTAATAAATGTCGACAGACTGACCTTCTTCTTCACATCCTCTAGTAGCGGCCGCACGTCGTCAATCGCTTTGGTAGAGCTAGAGCTAGCAATCTTGGACTCAATGCTCGTTGTACGCGATTCGATATCGTTCAATGCCTTGACCCAATTGTCATCAATAGGGCCCTCGGCGATCAATCGAACAGCAGCCGGAGAAATGCTAATCTCTTCCACAGCGGGCCCAAGCAATTGTTCAACGTTCCGACGGTTCTCAAGCATAGCGTTCAGTTGTACAGATCGAGTTTGCAGTGTCTCAATTTCCGCTGAGACTGCCCCCAGTTCATTTTGGAAATCATTCAAGTACAGTTCCACTGACTTTGATACATCATCGCAACCCGAAATCGCGGAGTGTAGGTCCTGGAACTTGTCCCTCTCCTTCTCAAACTGTTGGATTGTCTGGGCGCCAATGTCACTGATGCCCGGTTTCACCGGACTCTCTGGTTTTTGCACAAACTCCTCAAGGCTCATTCCTCCAAAATCAATGTCTTCAACCAACTTGGCGGGTTTCGCTATAGGGGCTGGTCCCTGAACGGTGTCGGTCTGAGCCTCGCCATTGCGCCTCCGAATGATACCACTCAACACCTCGATCGGATCTGCGACATTCGTTGGGCGTGTCCTTAAGGTGGCATTCTGTTTCGACTCAGGACCGTCAGGACCACGTATGGTCGGTAATGAGGTGGATGAAGCATTCGGAGAAACTAAGGCTGACAACGATGAGCCCGGTCGATTGAGCCCAGGGCGAGCATTTTGGTGAATCGGTGAAAGGCGGGATGAGGATCTTCGAGGGATTGGAGAGGGGCCGCGACTATCAAACTGGGGTCCGGTTGGTGTCGAATGGCCAGCGATGCGGTCGAGCCACATGTTGAAGAGCAGCTTACGCGGAGAAGCTGCGCGGAGAATATATCATGAACAGGGGAGCATGTTCTAAAAAGAATAGAGGTACTCTCGTGACTAGAGAATCCTAGGCTGCGTGTAAGGTGGTGAAATGAGCAAATATAGCTTGAAGGAATGCAATGAAGTCGTACTTTGTATGACGCCTGAAGCACTCTGTTGTCCCCATATATCGGATTATCTTGCTGGATGAGGGAGTGTCAAGGCCGCGCCGCGGGAGAAACTATCTGTACACAGCTAGCGCTCTAAATACCCAGGCTAACCCATATTCGGTGCTAGCGACTAGACCCCGCCACAACAAGGCGGCGGATTTGTCGATTCCTTTTCGTGGATTTCCCCTCCTGCCCTTCATAATTTTCTCTTCTTCTCCTCTCTCCATCCTCAAAAGCAAATTCTCATCCTCTCTTTCTTTTTTGTCTTTTCTCGGGTCCTCCTTGTGAATTCCTTAGCAACCATCACCATGGCTGACGAGGTACGGCACCTGTTCTATCCTGCTTTTCTGCATCTCCCCGTGGAATTCTGCCCCGTCCCTCATACCTGCATCTATCACTGGGCTCGAAGTATCGGGACGCAAGATTCCCTTTACCCCACCCGCATCCCATGACTTCCATCGCTACGAAACGAACAGGTGTATCCGTACATCTGTGTTTTTCTCTCCGGCGAACAGTTGACTGAATAATTCCTGGCCTTGGGTACTAACCTTGTGTCCATAGCACGATGTTACCTTCGAGTCCGTCGACGCTGGCGCCTCTGCCACCTACCCCATGCAGTGTTCCGCTCTGAGGAAGAACGGTTTCGTTGTCATCAAGGGCCGCCCCTGCAAGATCGTTGACATGTCCACCTCCAAGACTGGCAAGCACGGTCACGCCAAGGTTCACCTTGTCGCCATCGATATCTTCACCCAGAAGAAGCTCGAAGAACTCTGCCCTTCCACCCACAACATGGACGTCCCCAACGTCACCCGTCGTGAGTACCAGCTTGTAAGTATCTAGTTCCGGATCTGCGCTACGGACCAAGTGCTGACATTCACTCTCTAGCTCGATGTTACCGACGATGGCTTCCTCTCCCTGATGGATGACAACGGTGGCACCAAGGACGACGTCAAGGTTCCTGAGGGTGAAGTTGGTGACAGAATCCACAAGATGTTCACTGAGGATCTTAAGGACTGTAGTAAGTACCATGTTACTCCTCAAGTCCCGTTGGCGATGTAGACTAATATTTTCGCAGACGTCGTTATCCTGACCGCCATGGGTGAGCAGGCCTGCATGGAAGTCAAGGAGGCTCCCAAATAAAGAACCATAGTGTCTATTTAGTGTGGCATCAGCCCTGTTGGTTTTCAAAGGCGTGTTTAATGAGTCCGCTTGAACTAGAGGATGATGCTCCATTTTGGGCAGAGTATGACGACTGTTGTTTACCAGATCAGTGTAACTTTGGGCGTGCTATGCATGCAGACTTAAGTCGCATTTTGTTGGCAGGTCAGGCATGCTTCCAGCGGAACAGTCCTGAGTTCCGTACTCTTACGATTGTTTGACGAATAAAAAACCACTTATTGAAGCCATCATATTGCTGAACCCTGTTATTATCCCGTTACTTGTAATCTTCAGTAAAAAAATAAGAGAACAAGAAAAAAAATCATATATAAGGCTTCGGAGTAATAGACAGATAAAGATTTTATCAACAACAACTGCGCCTGTATTACTAAAGAGTAAGTGATGGTTGGGTGTAGTATTTTGTTTGCAACCGATGGATCAACGTCACTTCAAAATTTCCGAACATCCAGATTTTACCTCTGCCACTCACCATCCACACGAAGGGCTATGCCTTAGGTTTTCTACACTCTAGGGCTATGAGGATGAAGCAAGCTGTACTTGATGGAATACATCACACGCGAGGCCTGCGGCCAGGACGGGTGCCGTGAAACCCGGTTTTACCTTGACAACGGTCTTTGGTTCTGTAGGCGCGGGCACCAACAGCTGGTATGAGACCCCAATCCACTTGACGCGCCATAACACAAAATCTCTATCCCTATCATACGATAACTTAACTAATGCCCAGTCGATAGGGTCGGCAAGTAGAAGAAGATCCTGATGATTTTGGAACACAGGGAAAAATAAGCCGGATCAAAAAGCCCACCATCGAAAAGACTCAGAAAAGTATGTCAAGCTCCAGTCTCGTGCTGGTCTATCTTCTAACAAGGAGCAGAATACCGCGGCCGTCAGGCTTACCACCTCTATCTGCATATTTATCAGTTGATTCTCTGGAAGCAGTGCTATGCCTTGGTCAACGATCGTGGCTTCCCCCGGCAACTGGAGGTGTGCCCCGCTTGTTGATCAATCCTATCATAGAGATTGCTAATATATCAATTCAGAATGTTGTCCGCGATCTGTGGGCACTTCGTCTGGAGACATATGCCTCTAAGATTGCTGAAGCTGCCGATGAAGACTCGCAACCTGAGTTCTTCAGCTCCCAGCCGGCCAGTGCCCCTGAAGACACGGAGACAGAGACTTTCAAGGCGGGGGGTAAACTTGTGCAGTGGCCTCGTCTTATAGATACACTTGGTCTCTGCTATCTTGCGACTCTTCTCATGAGGCTCCCAGTTAGCGTTGCAGACTTTCATCAGTATGATCCCTTAAATATTACTTATGATCGATATTTAACGATTATCCAGGTTAGCCACGCGTAACGACGTACCTTACTACAGGGCGCTGAATCATGTCCCACGAGATATGAAAGAGAAGTTGCCGCAGGAATATCTGGCCCTTCTTGATACCACGGTATGCCAGCGTTCTGGTTACGGTGACCGCAATCTAATGTAATGTAGAGGTTACTAAAAGCCGAGGATCTTCAAACCGCCGTTTTTGACCTCTTGCTCTATTACCGTCGCCGGTTTCAAATGCAATTTCCGCCATTGAATGCTCCCGCTCTGTTATACAGGCTTATCAGAAGGCTCGCGCTACCAGGTACATCGGAACCGCTTGCTTGTGTGATTTTTACGCTAATACCATCTAGTTGACATATATCCAGTCACAAAAAGACTTCAGACATTACTCGGCTTCACATTCGAATATCCCAGCAAGGTCGCCGGCAGAAGGAAACCTCTCGACAAGCCTGAAACCCAGCTGGTCACCCTAATTGTGATTGCAACAAAGCTGCTATTTCCATTTGACGACGTTGAGCGCCATCCCATGTCCGCACAAGAGCCAACCGTGCAAGCTATTGACTGGGAAAAATGGGCGGAGGTCCAGGACCGCTTCGAAAAGCGAGACTCCATGGCCGGGAGAATTGGCAAGGGCAACGAGATATCGATCAACGAGAATGATGTGCTGACCATGAACGCGGACCAGCTGGATGAGTACATGGATTGGTACGAGAGCTCCTGGTTGGACAGTAGCAAAGAACCCGGTCCCCTCGCCTCGTTATTTCCACTCGGCCAGGAGGGGAAAGAAAGTAGAGCAGGTGCATCTACAGCAGAAAATAATGAAGAGGAAGCAATAGACGCTATGCTGAGAATGACTCCGCAATACCTGAAATCTAGGGCCGTTGTTGGTGAAGGGGATAAGGACGTACCCCGGCCGGGTTCGCTGTATGCTCGTTACAGGGAGGAATCAAACCTCCCAGATTCGGCCCGAGTGTTCTACGAGACCGCGGCTAAAGTCACAGGGATTTCTCTTCCGGCCCTTGTTCGCTGTGTGTCTCAAGCTGAAATTCAGATCAATAAATGGTTGGAAGATCAGAGGCGCATCAAGCATTTTGCCGAGCCGCCAATGGGTTCTGAAGTTGAAGAGGACATGGGGAAGAATAGCCAGCCTAAATTTATAAACCGAGATAATGCATAGGTTCTAATTCGTATTTGCAGACTTTTAATGGTTGATCATACATATCTAGAAGTTGTTTTTGTTGCGATCCATGGAGAGGAGAGGAGAGGATCAGCGACGGTTAGCTGCGGGAAATGTGGGGAAGGCCCAGAATGAGGTGTCGAGGCAGCAGGGACGAAAACAGAACCGCACTAGGGCTTAGGGTATCATCGGGCTCGGTGTGCCCCGTCCACCGCTTGCTAAGCGAGAAATCATCCAAATTGACATTGCCTCATCCGACCGACCCTTCCAGCGATTGTCAGCCAGCAACAACGATAAATCGCAGCCAGTACGTTACCACCCGTTATATCGAACGCGATATCGATATCCATTTCACTCCCTGTGAATCGTCAGCTAACATGGCTTTTTTTCTGCCAATTTACAGTGCAGATGTAGGTCTCTCGAATCTTCCTTGAATCCGCCCGCCGCCTCTCTGTCCCTCAGCGTCCGCGACATTCCAATAGAGAATCGCAACTGGATCGACATCAGGAACCGTGTGAAATGGGATATGGATATGTTGCTGACAGGTATCGATAAATAGTTTCGTCAAGACCCTGACGGGTAAGACCATTACCCTCGACGTCGAGTCGAGCGACACCATCGACAACGTCAAGACCAAGATCCAGGACAAGGAGGGTATTCCCCCGGACCAGCAGCGCCTGATCTTCGCCGGCAAGCAGCTTGAGGATGGCCGTACCCTGAGCGACTACAACATCCAGAAGGTATGAAGACCTGTCTATGAAGCTGAGTTTGGGATTCTGTTTGCGTTCGTTATGGTGGCGGGCCCAGGCGCTTGTGTTTACTGCGATTGTGGCTTAGGCGGTTGTTGTCTCAACTGGAAGAGGTGGAATCTGTCGGGGTGGTTTAATGGGATCTGTGAAGCGACTGGTGTGGTTGAACGGCCAGCTGACCATTCTCTTCTCAATGTACAGGAGTCCACTCTCCACCTGGTCCTCCGTCTCCGTGGTGGTATCATCGAGCCCTCCCTCAAGGCCCTTGCCTCCAAGTACAACTGCGAGAAGAACATCTGCCGCAAGTGCTACGTACGTCTGCCCCACTCGATCTGACTCGACTCGATCATACCGATATTCCAAACTCGGAACCCATTCACTGACAATGACTCCAGGCTCGTCTCCCTCCCCGTGCCACCAACTGCCGTAAGAGGAAGTGCGGTCACACCAACCAGTTGCGCCCCAAGAAGAAGCTCAAATAAACGATTTCATGTTACGTTTTTTTCTGCGTTGCTGGTGCGGAAGGTTGTTGTGATGAAGACGATTGCAACGCGAAAAAGGTTCCTTTTTTTACACGCGGCGTTGGAATGATGAGAATCATTAAGAGCTGGAGTCAAACATATTTTACATGACTACTCTCGGAACCAGTTGCAGTCAATAAACAATTGTAAAATTCAGGTCTCCTAAACATGCTTTCTTGGCCTCTTCCGTAAATACATAACAGGTACGGGTAAGGTATACAATGGCAGATAGTCAAAATGAATAGCAATAGAACCAACCGGATATGTCTGAGACGAAGTGCTGTCTGAGCGAGAGTCAACAATCCGGACCGAGTGGACAGGATACGGGTGAAGCTGGATTCTAGAAGCGGAACATGCGCTTGTCGTCATCCTTGTCGTCATCATCGTGGTCATCATCGTCGTGCTTGTCGTCCTTCTTGGAGACAGGGCTTCCATGACTACCCAGAAAGGATATTATCAGTCACACGACCACCAAATAACAATCAGAGGGGAAACTCACGCAAAGAACAGAATCTTAATCGCAATCGCGAATCCAGCATGCAACAGAATAACAAGCACCAGCAGGATACGACTGGCCTTCGCATCTGTTGCACTTAGCACTGGATATAGGTTTCTCAAAAGGAAGAAAACCGTCCAGCCGAAGCCAACGCCCACAAGTGCCCAGTTCAACACCGTCAACGGGCTCCAACTGACAAGCGCAACAGCAATCCAGATCAGATTCGAGTATCCGTACAGTGCCCAGCATTCGATCAAATCAGCCGTCGAACTTCCGAACCACCGAAGCGCTCCCCAGAGCGCGATGGGGAGAACGAATGTATACCCGTAGACGAGGCCGGCAGCGCCAGAGAGCAGAGTGAAATCGTACTTGAAATGGTTCTTGTCGTTGTTGGAGAGCCATTGTGAGATTGTACCTGTTAGGAAGAGGATGACGACGACAGTGGTTGCGATCCAGAAGGGGCCGTAGAGATCTGCATTGCCTTCTAGGACGTCGAGGAAGTTGCTGCGTGGGTAGACGGAGGCAACACAGCGGCGGAGGACTTCGTTGGTGTCGACGTCAAAGTATTGCTCGTAGTAGTGGATGGACCACCAGGCGTGCTTAGTAGGTGTGCCGCCTGGTGACCTGCTGCGGCGGGACGAAGAACCTCCTCCGTTGCCACCTAAGAAGGGAGCATTATCTGTGTGGGCTTTGACATTTCTCTGGTCACTTTCAAAGTCTACGCCGGACCGATTAGTTGGTTTGCGGTATGTAGCCCAACTGGGACTTACTCGAAGGATGAAATTCAAGGTCCTCTTGGAGGTCTGTATGTCCTAAGTCATCGCCCTATCTTACCGTTAGATCTCAACTATCAGAAGGGATGGATCATATATACCTCTGCATCGACGTCAACTACCACATCATAACCCTGGTTCGCCATTGTGGGTGATTGTTTCTTGTCTTAGAAGACAGCTGTTAGGATAAGGAAGGATGATGCGGGAACTGCCACTAAGGAACAAGCTCCACCAGCCACGCATCAGCCACAATTCGATTACATTCGGCCACTTTATCCTCCACAATACTTGACCAGCAAGTTCCTCAGAACCAGTTTCGGAACTAAGTATCGCTAGTGAGTTCTAGCTAAGTTGAGGCACTCGGGAGAGAGTGGCCTAAAGTCTCGGACTTAATCAAGATGGTCCTTGACGAGGCGATATCCGCAAACTTCAGAGCTCGAAAGCGAGCCTCGGCTTCGTTCCGCTCTTTAGCCTAGTAACAAAGACATAATGCATCGCTGTAGATACATGGACAAATACAGGGTGATCGATAGTAGTATAGATTCTGCTAGGGCTGTCAAAACTCGGTCACCGAGGAGCATTGACTAAGTTGCATGGTTGCTTTCCCCAACAGATGAGATCAGATAGGCTCCAACTGACGTGAGCTCTCTCCAAGTGAGGGGCGGAAGTTCCCGCCGTTGTATTCACAACATCCTCTCCCACTTGACTCTCCGGCAGTCTTCTTTCCATCTCCTTGCAATCCGCTGTGCGGGAACACGGCGGTCTGAACGAAGATATCTTTTCCACCACATAATGTGGGAGAAGGCGACCATGTCTCCCTCCGAGACCACTCCGCTTCTCCTGGTTCATGTCGCGCCTCAGCGGCACCGCTACCCTCATAACAAGCTTCGCCGAGCCTGCAGTTTCTCCCTAGGCCTGCTCCTCACCGTTGCTCTGATATTATTCCTGTCTCCTACAGCTGTTCTCCCACGCGGGGGCGGCTCCATCTGGTCCTATCTTCCCTGGGCGCATTCGTACCCCGAACACTGGCCCAACGGAAACGGTCTCGACTACGAAGAGCTTCAGACCCTTCTCCTGGGAACACCTTCTGCAGCTCGCGCGCGCGAATGGAGCAAGTATTACACTGCTGGGCCACATCTTGCTGGCAAGAACCTCAGCCAGGCGCTATGGACGAAAGAGCGATGGGAGGAGTTCGGCATTTCGGACACCAAGATCGTTTCCTACGATGTGTATCTCAACTATCCCGTTGATCATCGACTAGCTTTGCTGGAAGGCAATAAGGTCACTTTTGAGGCTTCCTTGGAGGAGGACGTGCTAGAGGAGGATAGCACTAGCGGTCTGCCCGACCGCGTGCCTACCTTCCATGGCTACTCCGCCACTGGAAACGTGACGGCGCCGTTTGTCTATGCCAACTTTGGCACCTATGCCGATTTCGAAGACCTAGTAAATGCGAATATTAGCCTTACAGGGACCATTGTTATAGCTAAGTATGGCCGCGTCTTCCGAGGATTGAAAGTGAAGCGGGCGCAGGAGCTTGGTGCTGTTGGCGTTATTCTATACGACGATCCGCAATCGGATGGAGAATACACGGAAGAGAACGGCTACAAGCCGTATCCGGAAGGGCCAGCGAGAAACCCTAGCGCCGTTCAGCGCGGAAGTACCCAGTTCTTGAGTAAGTCCTCCATTAATGCGCTCTAGATCCCTCCCATTGACCCAGTCTACAGGCTTTGCTCCAGGTGACCCTACGACTCCCGGATGGCCTTCGAAGCCCGGCAGTGATCGACAAGATCCTCATGACTTTATCCCGTCAATTCCATCAATTCCTGTCTCTTATACCGAAGTGCTACCTCTTCTCAAGGCTCTAAACGGCCATGGCCCGAAAGCATCCGACTTCAATGAGTGGTGGCAAGGCGGAGGTCTCGGTTACAAAGGCGTCGAGTACAACATTGGACCTTCACCAGATGGTGTCATCGTCAACCTATACAACGAACAGGAGTATGTTACTACTCCAATCTGGAACGTTATTGGTGTCATTCCCGGGTCACTTCCCGACGTTGTGATTCTGGGTAACCATCGCGATGCTTGGATTGCTGGTGGTGCAGGAGACCCCAACAGTGGCTCTGCTGTATTAAACGAGGTCATCCGCAGTTTCGGAGAGGCTCTCAAAGCTGGCTGGAAACCACTTCGTACTATCGTCTTCGCAAGTTGGGATGGAGAGGAGTACGGTCTGCTAGGTTCTACGGAATGGGTGGAAGATAATCTTCCGTGGCTCTCGAAATCCAATGTTGCATACCTCAACGTCGACGTTGCTGCGTCCGGTACCTTCCTCGGTCCCACGGCAAGCCCTCTTCTAAATAAACTCATTTATGAGGTTACCGGTCTGGTCCAGTCTCCCAACCAGACCGTCAAGGGACAGACAGTCCGTGACGTGTGGGATGGGCACATCGGAACTATGGGTAGCGGCAGCGACTTCACTGCATTCCAGGACTTTGCTGGAATCCCCAGCTACGATCTCGGCTTTAGCCGCGGGCCCCAAGACCCTGTTTACCACTACCACTCCAACTATGACAGCTTCGATTGGATGCAACGATTTGGTGACCCGCAGTGGCTCTATCATGAAGCATGTACCAAAATATGGGCTCTGGCTGCAGCAAAATTGGCAGAGACTCCGGTTCTATTCTTCAACGCCACAGATTATGGCTTGGGGTTGGAAGAGTATGTTGACCGAATTCGCCATTATGCGGACAACCTTCCCGACGGAGTTACTTTCGACTTTGGGCCACTGTATGATGCAATCACCAAGCTCCAAAAGGTTGCGATCAAGTTTGATGCCTACGCAGCCGACTTGACGGCGCAACTCGATGAAGATCTTCCTTGGTATTTGTGGTGGAAGAAAGTCAGACTATTCTTTCTGATTCACGACATCAACAACAAATACAAGAACATTGAGCGTCAGTTCCTGTATCAGCCCGGATTGGATGGGCGCAGCTGGTTCAAGCACGTGGTGTTTGCGCCCGGTCTTTGGACCGGCTATGCAGGTGCAACGTACCCCAGTCTTGTGGAGAGTCTGGAAGCCGGAGATGTAGAGAACGCCGAGGTGAGTTGCTATGCTGCACTATTCCCATTCATTTTTAGTGGCCCTGTACTAACCTCCGAAACAGAAATGGCGGGGTATCATTATTGAGCGTGTCGTTGCTGCGACTAAACTCCTTCACTAGGGCAACGGCGATCTCGGAAAGATAGGGGTATGATTAAGCCGGGTGTTTGGGAATGAATTTAGTAAACTAGAAGAGCTATAGTTGGTTCGACGCTTAGACTACTCTGTGTACCCAGTATAACCCATACCCCCGTTAGACAGAGAGCTTAGATTCATAGTTCTGCTTCGAGAACTTCACCATTTCTGGGGTCCATCTTTTATCATCCTTGGTATTACATTGCAATAAGGTAAGCTAGTTCTATTTCGCCTATTATTCTAGAAACTCATAGAAGATATATGGAATGGTCCAGCAGATATTTTAAATATTCCACTGCACAACCCTACTCAAAACCAACCCTAGTTTCACAAGCATACCTCTGCAGGCACGTTTCGTTTTGAGTTAGCTGTATCTAGATATCGAATTTGGGAACTTAAGCAACTTGATCTTCCTGGTAAACCAGTCAATTCCACATACTAGGAGTATAAATTGCCATTATTATGCCACAGAAGTGCTTCATCGGTATTAGCATGTTCCCAGCTCTACCATTAGAACCAGGGGCCTCTATACGCACACCGGCCTTGCTGTATGCACACCAATTACCCTTACTGCTCAACAGTGTTTGCATGTACACAGGCACTCAAGCAGGCACTTGAGTAGGCACGTTTGTAGGTATTTTAGAAGGCACCCCACCAAGCACTTAGTATACCTCACTTGCCAATAATCTCGTTTAAGAGGAGATTATTAACGCGAGAAAGACCTTTGTAAAAACTTCTCTAACATGACATTATCGGCTCAAAGGGTTACTTCAGCATTTTGGAAACCCTGGGGTGATAGTCCATACCTATGGAGGTAATATGAACTGCATGCTACTCGGGAGAGTTGAGTAACAACCATTGATTGTTCGAGATCTTTTCGCGAACATCAACTAGGGTGGCAGGGGCGACAGAGATCCGTCCCGTCGGAAGTTCCATTAGCTCCGGCTCTATTGTGTTGTGCGACTTTCCTGTGGCAATCAAAGCTCCGTATTTAGCCTAGGAGCAGTGATAAGAATACATCCTTTTCTGAGGTCTTCGAGAAAAATCCAAAGCGGTTGTTGTGGTGTAGTTGTACAACATCTGCGGGGTACCGAGATCTGGCTGGTAGCACGATTGGTTGCCGGGATTAGTATGTACATAACTAAGTAATGCATCAAGTATATTCCCCTCTAAAAATCGGTAAACCGAGTCTGAACCCGAGAAGGTCAGTGCGAGATCGATAGATGCAAGATGAGAAAGAGATAAACAAGAAAAAGAGGGGGAGATCACTTGACTCAACGACCCTTGCTAAAACAGCGGAGACGATGCGCCTCCAAGTCCTCCAGGCTGCATCCTTCGGCTGTCTCACTCATCTTCTGCTCGACTTTTCTTATTTTTCTTCCCTTTCTACTTCCTTCTTGTCAACTTCCTTCTTTTCTTTTTGCAGACAGAGAGATCCCGGCCTGGTAGTCTCTCATGCATGCACGCACCCCCAAGCTGCCTGCCCGGCAGCTATTAATTCTTTGTAAGTAGCTACTAAAATGTCGCCATCGCAAATCTTAGTCTCCTGCTAACTTTTTTTGCCCGTGCTTTAGCAATATGTCGCTTTGCTGAGCCAAGTATGTCTACCAAAACTCACCTCAGCACGGATCACAGCTAAACAGAATGTTCTTTTGGTTGAACAGTTGCCGTGACCTCGTACCTTCCATATCTCGTAAGCTCTAACCAAGCCTCTCACCTCTTCCTCGCTCAACGACTTGAGTCACGCACTAACTTTTGTCAGCCTGAGATGATCGAAAGTGTCGGTGTTCCCAAAGCCGAGGTTGCAAAATGGGCTGGTCTTACCACGGCCATTTCCTCGTTCGCGCAGGCTGTTATGGCGGTCTATTGGGGCACGGCGTCAGATCGTTTCGGCCGTAAACCCATTATCCTGCTCGGGCTGACCTTTACCATGATTCTTTCGTTGGCTTTCGGCCTCTCGAAATCTCTAGCTATGTTGGTTAGTTGTCGCGGTATGATCGGCTTTATGAATGGGAACGTGGGCATCATTCGGACTGCTGTTGCGGAGATGGTGACCGACAAGGAGCTGCAGCCTCGAGCGTTCAGTGTTATGCCGATGGTCTGGACAATTGGCTCAATTTTTGGACCTGCGGTTGGAGGATCTCTCTCGCGCCCAACGGAAAAGTTTCCGGAGACCTTTGGTCGCTCCAAATTCTTCCAAGAATATCCTTTTTTCTTGCCAAACTTGGTATCCGGGGTCTTTTTCATTATCGGTATCTCGACGGGTTACTTGTTCCTTCATGTATGTGCTCCTTCATGTTTGTTCGGATGATTCTGACAAGCCTTAGGAAACTTTGGCGGCGAAGCAAGGTCATCGCGATCCTGGCATAGTGCTGGGACAGATCTTGACCCGATCCTGTACACGTCGGCGCAGAAAGGCCAGTCTGGTAAAGTCGGATGGCGAGAGAACCCCTCTACTGGGCGGAAATCAGCCGGCCAAATCGCCTGAGGATAAGCCCGAGATCAAGAAGCATAGCTGGCGTGATGTACTCAGCCCACAGTCTTCACTCGTTCTGGCAGCATACAGCTTGATGTCAGTACACACAATGGCATTTGAAACAATTTTGCCTGTTTTTCTCCACAATCCTCCCCAAAACATACAGGACGATCCGAACGTGCAGCTCCCGTTCAAATTTGTAGGTGGCTTTGGCATGGGTAAGTCAACAATTCGCTCAAACTCAAGCTGTCAAACTATTTGTTACTAACCCTTTCAAGACGCGCAAGAAATTGGGATGTTCTACACGCTGACAGGTATCGTTGGTATGGTGATGCAATTTTATGTATTCCCCGCCTGCGCAACCCGATTCGGTGTAATCAATTGTGTCAAAGCCACTTCCATCGTCTTCCCCATCCTCTACCTCCTCACTCCGTACATAGCACTCGTCCCCGAGTCTATGCGCAGCGTCACAATATTCTTTGTGATCCTAACAAAGCTGACGGCCTCAATCTTCAATTTCCCCAGCATCACAATCCTGCTCACCAACTCTGCTAGCAGCCTTAGTATCCTCGGTACGCTAAATGGAGTTGCCACGAGTGTGAGTGCTGTTGGACGCGCAGCAGGACCAGCTCTGCTGGGGCCTTTATTCTCGCTCGGCGTTAAAATGGGTTACGTTATCCTTCCCTGGTGGTTGCTCGCGTTGGTTGCGTGTGTCGCTGCGATCCCAGTTCCCTTCATGGTCGAAGGCGAGGGGTTCCAGACGCAAGCCGCGGCTTTAGAGACGGACACTGAACCACCTACCATTGCGTCACACACTGTCAAGCACGCTGACAGTCGAACCAGGGAATAATTCCAGGTATGGTTAACCCGCGATCCTGCCTCAATATATATCCAGCGCATGAATGGGAACAGCAGAATGATATACAAAAACCACGGCTTTGGATATGATAAAAGATTTTGAAAAGGAATGAGCATAAACATGAACGTGCGCATGAAAATAAGTGATGAACATCTAACATATATAGCATTTAATTTCCAACATAGATTGTTAGGAGCAATTTATAGAAAAGTGTTTTATTTAGTAATATAGCAAACCTCCTTTGAACATAACATACATATGACCTAAAAGTCTTCGTAAATAGACCGGTACTTTGGTGTCTGACTCGCAGGGATACTGTCTACTACCAAGCACTCTGTAGATATACATACTGGACTATTATTGTCTACTCCGCAGCAATGCATGGAATCAAGCATTATTATTAATAATCCAACCACCACCCAGGCCCGTTCCGATTCCGCGGTCACTCCTCCACGACTCCACTTATGTACTCCACCCATCAGACCATATGAGACCAGACCTTAGCTCATCGTCAACATCCATCGCATCACCGTCCAGCTTATCTACAATTCATTCCCAACTTGACACTTCTCACAACCAAGACCAACATCAGGACCTCAGTCACGAAACCCACCTACAAAATGGTGCGCAGCCTCGCCCCTCTGATGCTGATTACCCCTCTCAAAACCTCCCCAAACCAAACTAATCTTTTCTACTACTATCGTCGCAGGCCTCTCCAACAACCTCCGCTCTCGCTCTCTCCCTCCTCACCTCCCTCGGAGGCACAATTGGCTACCTACGAACCGGATCTCTGCCCTCCGTTATCGCCGGCGTCTCCGTCGGCGCCCTCTACCTGCTCTCCTTCCTCCGCCTGCGAAGCGGACAGCCCTACGCGGAGGAAATAGGGCTCCTGGCGTCGATTGTGTTGGGGGGCGCGTCGATCCCGCGCGCGATTAGGCTGCGCAAGACCGTGCCGGTTGTGTTGAGTATACTTGCGGTTTATGGGTTGGTTGTCTTTGGGGGTGCGGTTAGGGGGAAGAGGGCATGAAGAAGCTGAAGCCGGACCGACGGTCCACTCCATGGGCCCTGGTCGTTACAGATACTGTGGCGGTCTGCTATCAAGTGCTACGAGAAACATGAAGAAGTTTAGGAACAAAGTGCAAGGTCGATAATTATAATGTATTCGTGATTTATATCTTCTCAGATTCATGGTCCGAGTCGCCTACCTTGTCGAGGAACTTACAATAGGACATGACCTCTTTGCCGAATGGGCTCAATACAACAAAATGAAAGCGCATGCAGGATAGGGACAGGTGGTTCTCTTCGGGACCTTTCCTCCCAAGCAAAGAAGGGCCGAATGATCACATCAAGCCACACATCAGTTCCTTCTGTCAGGGTGACAAAAACTCACCGAGACGTCTCCCGATTTCGGTTGAACAGTAATCACATCGCACCACATCGCACCACATCGCGTCCGGAGCTTCTTTTCCGTTTCGATGTCCCAGAAAGTAAAGCCTGTCGCGCGGTCCGCATGGGACTGCGCTGGCAAAACTACTGATAGAAAGCATCAGGGCGGGGAAATTGCACGAAGATATAATCGTAAATGAAAGGAAAGGACTCATAGCAAACATCTAGAATCTCAACATGCATCGACTTAGCTGGAAGTGTTGTCTCTGATTTCTTTTTGCTCTTGTAAAACATGTCGTCGTGGTTGTCGTTTTATTGCGCTGGGTCGACGATAGTTACCGACTCGCGGATTGTTCCCACGACTGCTGAGGGAGGAAGCTCTTCAAGCGTCGTCTCCATCCGACGATCAGGAGCGAATGCGTACCTTGGCAATGTAGCCATCTTCTCCTCCGGGCTGGTCTCGTTATCCGAGTAGACCAGCCTTGACTGCTTGGATTTGTCCTTCTTGCTCGGCTTCTCTTCCATGGCCTCAGTGGGTTTGGGTGCTGCATGCGCGGCCGCTGCTTGGTCGGCTTCCTTAGCTGCACCAGAAATAAGATCGTCGATGGAGGAGGAAAACGGAGTAGCTTCGGGTCTTTCGCCATTAGGTATAGAAGGTACGACCGAGCCTCCAGGGAGAGGATGGCCCATGTGCATTTGCTGTAGTTGATAGGCGTTGACCTGAGGGGCGCCAACGGCAGGTCGTTGCGGTAGACTTGGTGCCGCTGGTAGGCTTCCGGTACGGGGAGGGAATGCGGCTGTCTGAGGGAGGCTGGCCTGCGGAGGTTGCTGTTGATGCAGCTGTGGTGGTGTGTTCCCATAGCCCGGAAGAGGCTGCGGCGAGTATCCAACAGGAGTAGAATATTGGGTGGAAGGAGGGAACTGCGGTTGCCCACCTGGCGAAAAGCTTGGGTAAACAGGACTTGCTGTTGACTGGTATGGGGAACCAGGCCCTCCGTATGGTTGGGGATAAGAGAGCGCTGCTTGCGAGGGAGCGATGGGGTTTGCGGGGGACTGCGCCTACAACGATCCCATGGTCAACCATTGAAAAGCAACACAAGGCGAATTAAACTTACGAAACCAGGCACGTTTGAAGTCGGAGTCAGGCCCGCATCAACCGGGGTCGCTTCGCCGCTACTTCCTCCTGCTCGCCCTTCGGCTTTCTTGGCCTTGTGCTCCGCTAATCGCTTCTTCAGATCCGATATGTTTTCCACCTTCGGTTTCTTTGCTGGAGGTCCGCCAGAGCTCGATGAGCCTGGAGGCGGGTTACCGGTAATAGACTGGCGTTCCGTTTCTTCTTGCTGGTACTGGGCAATGACGCGCTGGTTGTGAGACTGTATGACATCTTCCGGGACACCCTCCATGCCAAAGATCTCAACATCGAGACCTGATCGGTTCGGAAGCGCGTTGTCAACAGCAGTCAGCTGCTCCTTGTGTACTTGGCTCATATGAACCGACAATCCTATCGAGCCGATTTTAGTTAGCTCGGTTTCGTCACGGGTTGTATCCAGCATTGCCACATACCTCCCGCTGTGTTGAGCCTCCGACCACATCGCTCGCATTTGAAATGCTTCGCTTTCTGATGCGCGATAAGAATTTTTAAGTCTAGGCATACTTTGGCGCAGTAGTAGCAGAATGGTTGGGCCAGAAGTTCCTCTAGAGTAGGGCCACGTCGTTTCTTCCCCATGATGAAGAATCAAGGATGATGAAGAGTCAAGAGCGGGTAGGGGAGGGAGGATTTGGGGAGATGCCGAACAAAGAATTCGGTCAAGCTGACTGGGTAGATCAGGTGAGTACCTACCTTAGCTATCACGTGGGCACGTGACCACAGACGACACACCGCCCGCGGATACTTACACCGCCGGGGTCTTACCGCGTACTGTACTCACCTACTTCACCCTCTTTTAACACGACCACAACCACGATCAACTGTGACCCCACTGGTTTTTAGGCCTAGCTTCTGAGCTTCACCTGACAATATGTGACACTGACGGGCTTCCAAAACCTCACTTTATGTTCAACTCTAGCCTGGTATCAAATGTGTTTTATAACTTGAATGAAGTCATTTTCGGATTCATAGTACCTTGTCAGATACTGTCGAGCAGTCCTTTCCCATACATATCCTATCCATTTTACATTAATCAATTTTCATAATACTGCTCACCAGTCGATGTCTGATCACCATGGCGGCGCCCGAAGAAACATTTCCAGTTCCCCTCACTTCATTCCGAAGCCCACCACCTCCTATTTCACCTTTGACAGATTCATCTTCGAGGCTTAATCACTTACGTTCTCCAGCGCTCATGCAGTTAATAATCGATCATCTCAATCCCCCGGCTTGCGATAAGAAGATTTACCAGCTAACCGGCTGGCTCGAGGAAAATGTCAAGGAAGCCGGGGGCTGGAGACGCTATCTGCAAATTCAGACGGGTATTGCATCGAATGAGTGGTCAAGTCATGGATCATATCTATTCATCGACGAAGCACAAGAGACTTACTGGGACGAGGAGTTCTGATCCGAGTTCATCAAAACCGTACAATTGCACTAGCACTGTCGCATAATTCTTGTCACATCATATGGATCACCTGGGAGTAGTTCTGTCAAACTCATCAAGAATGAGGCGGTCAAAACGCCTATTGTGTTTGGACACGCACAACAGGTCTCTCTGCGTCCAAGCCCCCTACTTTCCGATAACCACAAACCAGTCGGTCTCTTGTTGACCGAGTAGGAGTCAAAAACCCTATGTGCTGATCTCCTAGCCACGCATAGAAACTTGTTTCTGGGTGGAATCGAAAAAGAAGTTTACGATGGTCTTTGGAACTTTTCCCTAGGCCATGTAGGCCTTATAACAGCACTATGTCATGCCATTGGCCGACTACTGGTAAGTGTATCTGCCAGCATTTATGTGATCGTTTTACTGATATACTGTGGTTTCAGGGCATTCGTGACCGCGCGATGTTCCGAATCGATCCTCTGACTTGGTCTCATGTAGATGAGCGGCTTTTGCATGATCCTAGAACCCTTCGAACGTATCTAGAAGGTTCTACGTTTATGAGAGGTGTACCGCAGCCAGGAGATCTACATGATCTACATACGAGTTTCGTTTTCGACGTGCCCTCCTGAGCTCGGAGCCTCTTACCAAGAAGATGTGAGAGAGAGACGACAAAACATTGGAGGCACTCCAGACCATATGGTCAAAGGGCTGGTTACAGGCGGAATTCAATAGCAACGAAGAAATTCAATATTCTTTTCCGACCGAGTTCCACCGGTGGTAAGTGCATACGTACCGAAGCTATAATTTTCAGCTGTCTAATTCTGCACTACAGGTATTGTATGTGTGCGTTTGCACCGTACATTTATAAAAACGACACATCACGGTTCAAGACAGCCATAGATCTCTTGCAGGCTGTTGTTCAGCGTTTTCGTCCATGGCAACTTTCTGATGCACCGCGGAGAATCACGGTCGAAAAGAACAATGAGGTCGCACCTACCCAACATTCTCCTCTAGAAGATAGGTACCAAAAAGAGATGTATCGGTGTCTGAGCTTGATTGTCCCGGGACTTTTAGTCTCTCCTGAGTTTACGGTTAAACACGCCCGACAGTCGGGAAACGTTGATTTTTATATCTCACAGACGAGTTGGGCAATTGAGTTATTGAGAGACAATGACAGGGTCGAGGAGCATTTGCAGCGATTTGAACCACGTGGACAATACTCTGTACTCTGCGAAAACAACAAAGATTTGGACTGCTTAGTCGTGAACTTTACGGTCAACTCTGTCATCGCGCAACGTCCAGGTATTTCATTCTACCCAGCTGCCTTCTGATCAAACTAATATTTTTATCAGCGCACTTAGGTCGCCTATACTATGTTATGTTCAGTGAGAATTTCAGAACAGTGAAGATCTTGGATGCAAATCTGGAGGAGAAGCTTATTTTTTCCCTACTAGAAGAGGACATAGCTGAGTGAAGTCTGAAATTTCACGGACTACGCCACAACAAGATTGAATGTGCCTGTTTAGGCTGACTCTTATAAGGGCCTCCTTATCATATCCCATTGGGATGAGTTTAGTCTTCAGTTAAATATCATTCACTACCTGTCTCTTGATTTTGAATGCAACCAGGTTCTCATTCAGTGTAAGCCGAGTGGCATATTCTCTAGCAAACGGAGCCGGCTGGCTTTCTCTGATACTACTTGGATTCGAGACAGTGGTTAGTAGTAACGATGGTTAAGTGCCTGGGTTCTAACCCCAAACTAACACAGAATAATCAAGAAGCAAACAGCAACACAATGCAGAACAAATGTAGAAAGTTAAATCATACAGTTCTTGTCGATCAAGAGCGTCCGACAGTCCAGACTCATACTACTGTATGGACATGCTACCATGTTTTAGAAACTAAAAGCGTGGAAAAAGTCTTTACTGTTGTTCCTCAGCCATGACGGACATCAATCAGTCCACGGGTTCATTAAGTACAGGCAGAAGGGTCAAAGACTATTGGGTCTACAGTTACTTTCCGATATATAGACACAGAACTTAGTGGATGCTCATGATAGTCCTCAATTCAGGCTCAAATATCAACTTTCTCCAGCCGGGAATTATACAGTGCTCACCATATATGTAATGCACCAGGGGTGTTCCACCTAAAAGAGAAACGATGACACTCAAAACGCCCTTCGCTAGTAATATGCATGTAAGATAGGACAGATAAGAAGGAAAACAAGCCCGCAGTCTGGCAATCGTGAAACCGACACTGTCAGGCAGACGCGCATCAACAGAAATCACAATAGATGTACAGCCATTTTTGCAGTCCGCCTGGTAAAGAGGATAGGATACATTAGTATTGAAACAAAAGTGGGAGGATGTAACTACAAGCATGTCGCATATGTTCATCTAAGCGGGCCGTGGGGGCCCCGGTGGATGGCTTTGCGGATGCCCTTGCGGATGCCCTGGTGGGGGTAGTCCAGCGGCTGCCCCATAAGGGATGTAATAGTCCGGATAGGGTGTGCGATACGGTGGAGGCGGCTGCTGAAGAACGCCTGGTCCACGAGGACCGGGAGGGAAGGGGGCCACGGCCCTGGGATCCAAAGCTGGAGGCGGATAAGGAGCCAGGGGACCTCGTGCTGCCGCAATTGGTGGCAGCTGCGGCGTTGGAGCATGGTGAGGATGAGGATGAGGGAGAGGATGAGGATGAGTATGGCTATGACTGTGAGGGCCAGGAGCCAAATGAGGCGGAGGGGCCAAAGTCTGTGGTGCAGGGGCGATGCCAGTTTCTGGGCGAGGAGGTAGAGAAAGAGAGGGGCTTTCGGATTTCTTCTTCTTTGCCCCAGGCTTCGGGACCTCTGTTGCCTTTCTTGCAACTTCTGCAGCTCTGTCTGCTTCGATTTGGGCTTTGGATCGCTTCGGATTTCTGACACGTCCTTCCCGATTAAAGCGAGCCCAGTGGTTAAGCATCGCCTCTGTGCGTTTCGGATTCTTCGAGTTTGCAATTTTCTGTCGTCGAGCCAGCTCTGCGGGATCGAGTGCCTCATCTTGCGGTCCCCCAACTATGGGCTTTGCAGTAGAGGCGGCCGCAGGACTTCCATTAGGGGCCGGTTCAATCGGCACCAACTGCGAGCTTCCAGTTCGTGATTGTGACGAAGCATCCCCCACGGGCGTCGAGCGAGCAGTCGTAGCGCCAGTTGCAGGCGCCAGGGCCATTGGGGTCTCCGAACCCGCGCGAGAGCCAGCGCGAGCAGCACCTCTGCCACGCACACGACCACCCCGACCTCGACTACCCAGAGCTCGTGCAGCGCCGAATTCGGTGGTCTCGACCTCGGCAGCTTGGCGACGAGTGCGAGCGCGCCGTTTCGCAGGGTTAGCGAAATCTCCATCAGGCTCGCCTGGTGTGGGTGCATCACTAGCTCCGGCTTCATCAGAATCATTTGCTCTACTCGCGGCTTCAAGTTCCGCAGCTTTGCGTTTGCGCGTAGCTTTTCCAACAAAATCTTCGCGCGGGGGGTTCTGAAACTTCGGCACGTGTTCGACATTGAACCTGGTGATGGTGGGCCACCCATCAGGGTTAGGATTGTTATGGCCGTTCTTGGCCAACATCTTCCTATACTGAGCGGGAGTAGGTTTGAACCCGCCCTGCACGAACGGGTTTTGATTGCCGACTTTGTCTTCCTTTGGATCATGCTTGTACCCGTAAAGCATCGCTTCTTTCTTGTCTTCAAACACTTGTGGTCGTTCGAGTTTCCTGGGATCACTGGTAACCTTGAGATTATGCCTTGAGGCCAATTTCTGGAGCTTGTCAATCGCCAGGTACTCCTCCTGCCACACTTTCAGAGCATAAGCGACATTCTCGGTGATAGCATACAGCTCGTCGCTACTTCGCAGTTCGGGGTCCCGCAGTTGAGCTAAATAATCTTCTAGAGGCGTGATTTCGAGGAACTCGCCACGGTCAACTTTGGGCTTTCTGTAAGGATTTGGTCGTTCCAGAAGCTCCGGCGTGTCGCGCTTCTTCCCACGCTTATATTCGTGGAAAACGGCAGTCCACGTCGCACTCATTTCGTCCGTGTTCGCATCATAATCTTCGGAAAACTTGCAGACATCATGAATATTCCAAAAATTGTGGAGGCGTTTATCCACAGAGACCGAATCTTGGTCGCGAGAAAATTCGTGAAGTTGGTTAGAGAGCGCAACGTCCGATTCGCCCTCGGGTGCCTCTCCGTCACCATCATCTCCATCTATCTCTGCACGATCTTTGTCATCGTCATACAGCTCGGCCGCTTCTGCAGATTCGTCTTCAGCGATTTCAGCACCTTCGTCATATTCATCGGGTTCGACTGTTTGCTGCGACCCATTTTCCAAAGCGGTCGCCATTCCTTCATCCTCAGAGCGCCCATCTTCATCTTCGTCATCAAATTGGCTCTCTTCATCGGACTTGAGAAAATCGGGGTCACGGGCTCCAGGATGAGCATCACAGGTTTTAAGATGCTTTTTGAAAGCGATTACACGGTCAGGTTCAGTGGCAGGTGGCTCATACCATACTCCACAAAAGCCACATATTGACTGGCGCTCCTCTGGTGGGATAGTTGATGTCGTTGTTTGGGCAGAGTTAAAATTCGCGTTGTTATGTTCGGAGATTTTTCGGCGCAGCGGAGAGTTGCTGCCGACAGTATGGCTGTCCATGCTGGCTTCTCCTTGAGCAACTGGGGTCATGACTGGCCGAGTCCTGTGAGTAATGCGAATAAAGGCTGTAAAACAAAATTTAAGAGAAATTGGCCAATTAGTTAAATTAATTGGCCCCGAAGGGAAAACCCCAAAAATAGGGAACCTAGACATACAGTCAGTATTTGCCAAGTGAAAAAAGTTCGCTTGTGTTGCCAAGACCCCCGAAGTAAGAGCAGGAATGCAGCGCGCCTAGAGAAAGAAGTGTAGACTAGGATATGGCTGAGAAACATTAAAGGGCAACCTGACAATGGAATGCTTCATTGTGGATGGGTGGCAGATCACGAGAATCGCAGTATATAAAGGTTTGACAGAAAGGAATTGGGAGATACGGGGGGCGAGCGAAATAAGAGACATGTAACACTTACCTTGGAGAGTGAACAACAGAACCAGTCCGCTGCAGGGAGTGAAAGAACCGATAAGATGGAATCAAAAAAACAAGCAGCACTTACTCCCCCAAAAGAAAGTGGCCGCAAGAGAAAAAGTAGAGAGAGGGAGAGGAGAGAGTAGGAGAAGAAGGAGGTCGCGAGCGGCTGCCAGGGATCGAAGTAGAAAAGTGGTTGTCGTAGTCAAAGCACGGGCTGGAGTTCTGGAATCGGTAAAGTAGTAGAGGATCCAGCGGGTAAGCAGAAATCTATGCGCCCCGGCCAAACACCCAAAACAATACCCCGAGACAGGTCTGGTCTCTATTGGAATAGCGTAATGCTGCGATCCAGTGAGGATTTGGGAGACTGAGACTGTCCAGCTTGATTATCCAATACAGGAGGTGCGAGAAGGTTCTGATGAGAAGTATGAGATTAAACGGGGCGAAGGGGAAAAGGACCTCGAGAGAAGCGCGAAAAAAGGAAGACTAGAAGGAGGAAAAGACAAAAGGACACCACTGGCGGTAAGAGACAAAGACACGACTTAAAGAGCAAGCAGAAGGGGAGGTAGATGAGTTGATTGAGGGAGTTGTTGAAGCAGTGAAAGTAAAGTAATTGGGAAAACCTGAGTCTACAGGACCTGTAGTAGAGATGATCCTAAATTACCTACTATTCCACTGGCAGTCCTTGTGCCATACGGGCTGTTACGCCAACAGAGCTCCAATAATTTACGCTTTTCCCTGTCCGGATCCGCAGAACGGGCGAATCCGCACCCTGGGTTCAAGCGGTGCCAGATGGATCTCCTCTCTTCTTTGAACTCTTTTTTACTAAAGACAAGATCATTCTTCAACAGCCATGTGTGCGTCTCTGCATTAAACTATTATTCCCTTCTTGCTGTAGCCTTGCTTTGCCACCCTAATATAAATCTCATCTCTTCTGAGATTCCGAGCACGCTCTCCTCAAACGGTCGCGTGGTCTGTCATCAGAGACTAGAATAAAGTCTATCCTTCTGTATTGTAATTACGGCTATTGACATCATTTCCCGGCGTCTAGTAGTAGGGAGAAGACTGCGAGAAACATTGGGTGCCTCAGTCCGTCAGATGGATGCATAACTTGAACAAACTTGGAGAGAGCTTGCAATACATGCAAGGAAAGGAGACAGTATTAACAACACTATGTAGAGCACGACGGAAGCTCGCTCGTACTGGCCAACGGATGTGTGCATATATAAAACTGGTTTCAACTACTAGAGGTGCAAAGTCAATTAGCAACTAAATTATTTTCAAACTATATAACTAACTAGCATTACTCATATGGTCGTGCCATACGAATCATGCCTCAGTCTTCAGGTACAGGGCTCGTCGACCACCCCCTTGCTTGATTGGAACCGGATGTACTTTTTGTCGCTTGTACATGCCCGTGTTCAATGGTTCTTTTCTCCAACATCAAGCGCAACGAGAAATCTCGACACAGTGTTATAGGCCGCGCTAGTGGCCGTGATTTCCACAACCTCGCGGTCATTAAAGTGTTCCCGGACAGCCTGAAAGACGTCATCCGAGACAGTAACATTCTTCGTCATGGCATCTGTATATCTCAAGACCGCGCCCTCGGCAGGGCTAAGCACACCTTCGGTTATCTTCTCAAGGACATTTGCTTCAGTATCCCGGACGACTCGTAGTGCAGCATCACTTAATCCACCCTCAGTCAAAAGAGGTGAATGTTGGTCCCACTCATATAGTGCTCCGTTCAGAACCGCCACGCGGCAGATGATCAATTCACGGATGATAGTGGTGAGGCTGGTTCGAGTGCGAATTGCCCCAATAAACGCATTCCACCCATCTGTGACTGGGAAGCTGTGCAAAAGAGCTCGGTCGAGAGCTAAGAGTCCTCCAGGGGCTCTTCGAGCCTGCACTCGGGCGAGGATCTCAGCTTCCTCGGGGGTGCTGGTCGGTGGCGGATCGGCAACGTACGGAAGACGCATCTTGAATAAAGTCTCAGTGAGTCACTTGTTCTTTCAAATTCTGTAGAGTGTATGAGTCCCCAAAGTCACGAAATACATGAGTTTGCGCTGTTCAACTTACGGGGATCTTTGAGATCCACTAAGACTAGAATAGGAGACTTATAGCTCACTTCCGATTGTTGAAGAAACACCGAATGCAGCGGATGAGCGTTTCCCCCGTTTATGTAGCACCCTCAACCCCACGGCGGTGGATTGCGGAAGGGTCCGCCGCGGGACAGCCGAGTCGGTTACTTCGCTCTATACTTCGGAGACCTGCCGACTTTGACAATAATATCGACTAGAAAGCCGCACCAACTTACGATGAGCGCATCAAGCCTCGCTTGGGGATCTCTCGGTGCAAACGAGTTATAATGTGATGGACCAAGCCGAATCAGCGTCACAGAGCTTCCATCCTGGGTCCTTAAAATGGCCAGACAACTCGTTGATCTACCATAATGAAGATCAGGATATTTCAGGGCAATATAACTATGTATTCGAAAGAAGAAGTGTTCCAGAAGCATTCAATGTGTCAGTAAGCCGGGAATTCATCGCAGGAGCTCTTAGGGACACTATTTGAATGAATTTTGGATCTTGAACACGGCCGAAGGAAGTAGAACCTCCGGAGAAATAGAAGCCATCGAGACCTAGATCACTGCTATCTTTTAGAGAACGGTCGAATTAATGCTGGATTTGACGAAGATAAAGGTCAGCACTGTCCAGGTGGACACTAGACACTATGCATGTTGCATGTTTGCTTCAGAGCGACGCGACGACGCTAAATGCTTCTTGGCGCAGGTCATGCAGTCCCCACCGCCAAAACACCCAGCGGAGCTTCAGCAACAACAGCAGCAGCAACTCTACACCCTCCGTAAAATTACAATACCCTATTGTGCGACCTGAGTCATATAAGTGGGAACACGAAATGCCCCCGAAAGGGTCGAAACCTACGAGCGACGAGCTCCTCGCCCAGTTTGACAACCTGGGTATCGAGTCCACCACAGATCCCTCCACGAAGCCGACAGCTGCTACAACTATCGCCCCCAAGACGGCAACGGTCGATGAGGATATCCTAGCCGAGTTAGATAACTTAGCTTCTCAGCGTCCAAGTAGTGGAGCAGGAACCCCGCGCACATCGACTACGGAGAGACCCTCAACGAAATCGCCCAAGCCTGGTGTTGCGGCAACCCCTGCGGACCGCTCTAGTGAGGAGAAGTCCACGCCTCGGAAGTCGGGAGATGTACAGCCTACTGCCAGAGAGGAGCCGGTCGTTGAGAAAAAGGCGTCTTCGAGCGATGGCGGTGCTGGTGGGTGGTGGGGAGGTCTCTTTGCGACCGCCAGTGCTGCGATGAAGCAAGCTGAGGCCGCCGTGAAAGAGATCCAACAGAACGAAGAAGCTCAGAAGTGGGCTCAGCAGGTCAAGGGGAATGTTGGCGCACTAAGAGATTTAGGTATGCCATTGCCTTTCTACCACTAGGATACTTGGGCTGGTGCTAACTAACGCTTTGGTCAGGTGGCGAGCTTCGCAGCATGGCTATGCCCACATTTACCTCCTTCATCCATACGCTTGCACCCCCAATTTCATCGCACGAGCGACTCCAAATCCATGTCACGCATGACCTCTCAGGATACCCCAGCCTTGACCCACTTGTCTATGCGGTCTTCTCTCGTGTTATGACGCAGGTAGAGGGAGGCGACCTGCTCGTCATCCAACGTGGCCAGGAATCGGCGCCAAAGCGCGGACAGGATAGCAGCGCATCGACCGCAGGATGGCACGATGGTCCTTGGTGGCGATCAGTTACCCCAGGAAACCCTCGCAGCATTTCAGCCGTGCCTGGCCTCGTGGAGGCAACCAAGCTTTGCCGAGCCAGCGCAGAGGGATATGCAGCCGAATATTTCGCCGCAAAAGGTGGGGTGGAAGAGGCAGCAAAACACGCCACGCAAGTTCTAAGTGAAACAAACCCCGTCCGCAGCAGCGACATCTTCCTAGCCATTCAGGCCGTCATCCAAAAATCCTCGACAGTCGCAGAGCTATTCCAGGCTGGTACATCCACGGAGAAAGCTTCACCCCCAGGCGTCGTGGACGTCCCCGATGCAGGCGACGACGAAATCGCGTTTGCCCTCTATCTCCATGACCCAATCCATGGCATTGCCTTCCACACCGTCTCACAAGCCATTCCCCAGAAATGGATTGAATGGCTCGATGCCTCGTCAAGCCCGGCACACGACCCTGAGTCCGAGTCATCATTAAACACCCACGTGTCCCGTGCCGTTATTCCGGAGGAAATCGCCGAAATTGTCGAAGGCGGCGGCGTTGACCCGCGCGAGTGGGCGGCTGAATGGATCGAGGAAGCTATCTCGCTTGCGACGGGCGTTGTTGCACAGCGCTACGTCGCACGGAGAATGGGCGTTGGCGAGTCGGGAGCTGCAAAGGGCAAGATGCGTGCTGAGCAAGCGTCTGTCGTAGAGAGTGGAGCCGGCGAGGCTGCGCGGGCGCTGTAGGCTGTAGCACTCTCTTTTCTTTCCTTGCTGCACTTGCACCTTACACATTAATTCTAAGTAGTCTACTTTGCGTTGTACGAACCTTCAGCCAGCCTCAGCTCTGAGCTCCTGTTTCAGCACTCGGGCCTCTCCTCCCACGTCATATTTGCCTTTTTTTTTCAAGGCTTGTTCATGAGCTAGTATAACGATTCTCTGATTTCTCGTATTGGATGGTTTCACAGAACTTTCAGCTTGGTAGACACCTCGTGTGGATGGACAGGGTTATCCTAGTCCCCCAACCCCACACTACCCAGTTGTCGCCTCCATATCTCCAATAGCTCTAGAAACCCACGAGAGTAGAGCACAAACGTAATCCTGTGGCGCACTCATTAATAATTCGACAAGAAAGATCATGCTGGGAAACACCCACACATGCCGCTTATCTCTTGCTGGTACTGGCCTATAAGCTTCAAGCCCTTCCACCAATTGAGATATATATTCTTGAAAGTGCGCGGCTAGACATACCTCTTTTGTCCGTGGCACTAGTAGTATTATCAAAATAACCAGATCATCATAAAAATCAAATTTCATATAGCGTATGACGAAATAATCCTTTGGTTTGACTGTTATCGCCAAAAACAAGTGAGTTGAGAGAAACAGCAAATCTACCTGAGATAGTTCCCTCAGTCTTCGATTGCTGTCCTGCTACAAAGAGATGCACGAAACCATTATCTGGTAAGAGCAGATATAACAGCATCGTGTTCTGCTATGAGATATATTTATATTTCCTAGGGTGATATGTTATATGCTCGCCAATGATCAATGTGCAATCAGCGCAAGGGTAGCGCGATCTATAATAATATTAGATGCCTTTCTTATTCTAGCTGCTGTACAGATGCACCCACCAATCTTCCCCCCAACCTATCCATCTGCAGTATATTCGGCAATTGTTATGGTATGCTCATGAAGTTTGATATGACTCTTGGCGATGTTTTCATACAGCTCTTTCTTGAAAATGCAGTAATCTCGTTGAAAAATAGCGTTTCAGGCCCTTGAGGTACGAGTCAGGCACAGGTGTGAGGCGTCTCCGATATTCAACTCACTGCGAGTTCTTCATCGCTGCAAAAAATATATGGGATGGTGGGTCCGAAAAACAACATGGAGTTTACTCCCCACTCACGGGGACTATGTTCAATTGTTTGATAAAAGTTATCGTGGGTATCAGAGGTCAGGAAGGGCACATCATTTATCATGTCATGAATCCCCTCTCATGAGCGAAGGGGGGGTTCAAAATTTGCCCAATTCCCGTCCAGAGCAACGTCCTCGCCGTAGCCCTCGAGAGATTCTCGATATTCTGCTACTTATTGGTGGAATTGACGCGCTTGTAGGGAGAAAATAGGGCTAATGGTGAAAAGGGTGGAGACACGAGACATCAAGGTTGTGTGGTGGTAAATGAGAGATATATGGAGAAAGTTGGGGCAGAAATAATCACTCAACTCATCTCCTTACAGCTCCATCACTCCGTACGAGAAATCATGAACATGCCAGAAGCTTGCACAGAGAGGTGTAACACTACATCGGCGGCAGCCTGTTAGTTGATTCAATTGTAATATTTTTGATTGGTGAGGGTGGTTTTGTCCTAAAGAGGAAAGAAAATGGGCGAGGTGTTTACGTACCTTGTACTTCCGTTCAACACGGTATGAGCGTCTGTGCCCTCTTCGCTGGCCTGTAGGGCCTTTTTCATATCTGTTAACTCGGCGGACCACTTGAAATCGCGTTGTCGGAAGTGAGAGCTGACGCCATTTGTGGTAGTTACGGCTGTGAGTCCGTTGGTT
Source organism: Aspergillus ustus (assembly GCA_000812125.1). Taxonomy (NCBI): domain Eukaryota; kingdom Fungi; phylum Ascomycota; class Eurotiomycetes; order Eurotiales; family Aspergillaceae; genus Aspergillus; species Aspergillus ustus. The sequence continues at coordinate 261,715 of JOMC01000174.1, forward strand.
ACGCCATTGACCCCGTTGATCCCATTCGAGAGAGTACCACCATTTTTGGTGTGATGGCCTTTCGTCCCATTCACTCCATTCGTCTCCTGCTTCGCAACTTCGGCATATAAGGACCCGCGGGGCCAGTAGTACGGGAGAGTCCGAGTATAGAGCACAGGTCTAGTCTCAACGTCTTCGCGCATGGGAATATTCACATTATACAGCTCCACGCGCTCGTCCCAATTTTTGTATAGATGGTGAATAATCCTCACGGCTAATCGGGCAGCCGCCTGGATAATCTCCGTGGGCTGCTCGTCCTTGCTTCCGAAGGAGACGGCGATACCACGCTTCCCGCACGTCGCGGCCTCGAGGGCGCCGCCTACGGTTCCAGAAGAGAGGTTATAGATAGTCGAGGCATTGCGGCCGTGATTGGGGCCCGAGATTACGAGGTCAACGGGGGGACGATCTGTGAAGAGGTTGAAGAGGCCGAGCTGCACGCAGCCTGCTGGGGTGCCGTTTGTGATGACTACCCATTCGGGCTCCGATTTCCCGTCTTCATCTTGCTGTTCTGGATGGGAATATGTCTCGTCCCAGGATCCGTCGTTTTGGAAGGCGTTTGGTGGCACGTATGTTGCTTTCAGAGGGGCTTCAATGATATGCGCTTTGCCGATCCAGGAGCGTGAGGCGGCTGGAATAGCCACTGAGACGAGGTGGCCTGCGTCTTGGAGGGTGTTGACCAGCGGCCGGACATATGGAGACAATCGCCGAGAGGGCGGACCGTCATCGTTCACTAACTATATCATGGCGTCCACATCAGTACCCCGTAATCAATGGAAATTCCCGGATCTGGACGCCTGCATCATTATCGGAGACCACCGATTAAGCTCTCTCTGGCTTATTTTGGGAGAGGGGTATAAACTGTGACTGTGAAGCAGCCTAGTGCTGGTCGGGTGACTTCATAAACTGAGGAAGATCAGAAGTACGACTCGTCGACCACTACGGCTGAAGGCGAGGGATTGGATTTTGCCCCAGAGCAAGTATGGTTGGGAAAAAAAAAGAAAACATACCAATATATGCATCACAGCCGTCTATTCCGAGGACTTTCAATACTTGGCAAGAGGCTGAATACGGTGAGGTTACGGCGACTTGGGGGTATAGTTTATCGACCTCAAAGAGGCAAAATTGTAGAAGCTTTCAAGAAGAACAATAGCCTCGGTGACGGCCACAAATATTATATTTATAGGTTCAATACGCCGTGTAAGAGTTTGAGGCTTTTTCTTCACCGTTTTCCTTAGATAAGAATCGGCCACGACCCCAGGGAGGCGAGTCCATCTCGAATCTGGTCGCGGTGAGGCTTTTGGGACCTCGCGGGGAGCAGCGAGCAGATGTCTTGCTGTGGAGTTTGGTATGAAAAGAAATAACGATACATGTTTGAAACCACATCGCCTATCAGAAAATGCAGCGGAGCGAGGCGTCTGGAACACGTATGGTATGAAACATAACGCAGCCAGAGTTGAGGCGGCCGAAAACAGGCTGCGGTGAAGCTGTCGCGGGGAAACAAATTCCGTCATCCACAGCTCCCAAGACCCCAATCGGTCGCATCCAGACTCAGCAGAGTCAGCGGTCGCATTTACTTAAGGTGCGTGTCAAACGCTCACTTGGAGATTCGAGATTTGGAATGGAATCAGGCGGAAGGACAAGTGCCAAGGGGCAACAGCAGGGCGTCCTTAGAGAGCAGCATTGCCAAGGATCAGTAGATTGTACATAGTTCTTAAGCAACAGGAAAATCCTCAGGCGCCGAAAATTCGAGCGCAGTTTCCAGAGTTGCTTGCCAAGCCGCCGTGATCGCAGAAGAGCAGCACAGAATTTTTTATGGGTGGATTCATGCCAAAAAGTACACGGAGCTGACAGGCAGATCTTGGTCCGGGCATGCTTTCCCCTCCAGGCTTCGGAGTATTTTGTAGGCGAGGGATGAGCCTGGCCGAGGATCACTCCATAAATAATAATAATAATCACTACTACGACCTGGGCAGATTTACCCTCCAGTGACTCTCTCGCCGGCGGTTCGCTCATCATGCGAGATGCACATCCGGCACGAATGTTACATCGCTGCCAGGCGGCCTCGTTGAGATTAAGAACCACATTTATCCTGCGAGGCGTAGGGATCGAACCACATATGTGCTTCCAACGGCACACGCTTCTAGAAGGGCGCCACGGTCCCCTGGACTGGGGTCTAATATAGGCCAAATTAATAATAATCCGTGAGAGACATCTCCATCAGGTCCGATTGGAATCTGCATGCCGAACCTGGCATAATTCCACGTCGAACCTACCCTGTGCGACGCAGGGTCAGCAGGTTGAGATCGGACGATTCGGTCGCGTAATGCTGATAACCAGGATTAAACATCGTATGAGAAATCTGGTGTCAAGAGAACGTTATCACCCCTCATGCAAGCAAAAGGGTTGCTGGGGATGCGCTGAGCAAAGATGGACTAGTGTAATCCGGTTATAGCGGTGCATGACTATGGACTTGGTATTTCTTGGGGCGTGCTGGCGCGGTTGGCGATCACGGAAAATGCAGTTTCATGCCCAGACTTGATCATCTTGATCTTCGCCAAGTGGGAAACCATTAACCATCCCTGACAATAGGATCTGGTCAGATCTCGTGCAGGACATGCGGAGTCGGGAGCCCGAGGCGAGTACATAAAACACCGAAGAAGCCTGGAGAGGAATTGTTTTCGAAAGCCATCCAAAAGTTCAAACTCACGCCATCGCAAGTTTGAAACCCTCCGCGCACGACGCACTAAAATTAGTGGGCAATTGCTGGTCTGTGCGGGTCTCATTCCATTATTAACCGTTCAGGCTCTGACGAGGCTGCACCACCGCATCGGAGGCCGATCGCCTCAAAGTCTCTAGTGGGGAACTCGTGTCTTGTCACCGTCGAATTTCTCACCTCTTGAATCATTCCTCCTCTTTCTCCTTCCTCCACCATCGCTCACACCCATCGACTTACGGTACTTTCTGGAGGTCTTTTCCACCTCCAGGAACTTCACAGCCAACAACACACGATCCGTTTGTGCAAGGTTCCCACCTTGTCGCAATCCTGCACGGCATACCCACCCCCGAGGCCACCAGTGACTCGGGACCTTGCCGGCTTTCTCGAGGTCTTCCACGACGCGTTCCCCCGCTTTCGGATTCCCCTGTATGGACTCCGAGAGTGCTCAATCAGCTGCGGGCATTGACCCCAAGATTCTCGATTCCTATCAATCCGATACCGTGTTTACTATACCGTGGGAGAATACAGGCTACGACCAACAGCTGGATTGGGATACGAGCCAGGACTCGAACCAGGGAGATAGCGACTTTGCAGAGCTCAGCAGGAACCCTTCGCTCCTAGGGCACCCTGGCGACTACCACAGCGATGATAGCAGGTACGGGCTCATCGACCTTTTTCCTCAAGCGCTTCCGGAGAAGCCGGCTAATACGTTGTGTGTAGCAGACATGCCAATTCGCCGGACAAGTTTGGACTAGCCGATGGCTCGGCTGACGGCACCATCAGCAGCACCGTTAGCCCAAAGACTCTACCTTCCGCCGACGATAACTTTCAGTTAGACGAGTCATGGCCGCAGCTCCAGCTGTACAGCAATTTCATGACCAGCTTCCCAATGGAGGCTTCGCTGATGTACCCATATGCAAAGGAGAATCAGGCCCCCACAGATGCGTTCATTGTCGAAGATGGTACTGGATTGCCGCAAGGACAAGGATTTTCTGAGATTCCAACCGACCAGTTCCTGCCGTTCCAAAGCATCCCTCATGCATTCCCGTTTACAACAGCTGAGTCCTGGGCAGAGCCCATGACGAGTGCTACCGAGTCAATGCCGAGGAATATTCCTGTCCCAGTCGCTATGGGACCACAGCCAATCGATAAAGACGCCAGGCACTTCGGCAGCTTTCCGAGTTCTATGCAATCCCTCGAGACCCGCTGGCTTGACAACCTTGAGTCACAGCTGCCGAGTAACATGACATCCCCTTCCTCATTTTCCGCTGCCCCACAGCGGTCGCTCTTCGTCAAGGACGAGGCAAACGCTCAGGACTTGCTTCACTACAAATCCGAGAGTTCGTCTGTCTCGGATGATGTCTCTGCAGCCTATGAGTATCCCTTTTCTGCTACGGGCGATGACGTTGCGGCCTTTGCAGAGCGACAGCTTGATGAAGAAAGCGTGTGGAGAGGGTCTCAGAAGGAGGAGTCCCCCTCTGAGGTGTCACCGCCCCAAACAGCCACCGCGTTCGTCGTCAGTGAAGACCCATCAGAGCCACTCTTTCATAGCATCCCGCCAGGCCCTTCACGGCCAAAAGCTTCACCTCTTACACAGCGTACACCAGCGAAGCCACAGCCACTTGCAGTTCAATCCGCCGCTACCATCAAAAAGCGCAAGAAGCGAACCTCGATTATCACTATTAATCAAGACAACCCTAAGCCGCTACAGATCGTTCAAGAAGATGGCCAAGGCGGATCTATCGCCTCAGCAGACTTCGTCTCTCCACCTCGTGGAGCTCGTCGCAAGGGGCCTTTGACGATGGTTGGCAGGGCCAACGCCGGGATGCGAAGGAAGAACAAGGATACTTGCGTCCAGTGCCGACTGAACAAGCGAAAGGTAACTCTTTCCAACGCCGTCAATCCGAATACAACTGACTTATATGAAGTGTGATGGAAGCTCTCCATGCGAAGCTTGCCGACCCACTTTGCATGAACAGCCTTGTGCCCGTGCTTGCTTTTCGAGTATCGTTGAGTACGGAACTTGCAATTACATCTGTAAGCACATTTATGTCTGGGTACTTATCTCCTGCTAACGTTGTCAGCTCAACGAGCTATAAACCATCCTACTCTTGATAGATCTGGCCGTGTGCGGTTGAACATCCCTTTTGAGTTTGACTTGAATGATCTGCTCTCTTTCCTCGGAGAACGGCAAGGGAAATTCAATATTCGTGCTAGCCAAGCTTGGGGTTCTCTCTATGTCCTCGATTTGGGAGAGACTTACAAGTTCCTCCGAGGATTGAGCGAGTACAACGGCAACTCAAGATCCAACTTCCTCGAGTTCATCGATAGACGGATCGTCGAGTCAAAAGATAAATCGAAAAACTGGTTGACCTGCGTCAAGGACTGCGACCCGATGAAGAACATCTACGTGAGTAACACTTCATTCTAATTCAGCTTGCATTACTAACGCATTAATTAGACATTGCTTTCTCAATGGAATAACATGCCTAGCCGTGCAAGCTACAGCTTCATTTCCCTCGATTCTGAAGATGAAGAGAAACCTATGGATGTCAGCGACCCAAAGCATCAGCGGGAAATTCTCCTCGCAGCCCAGCTCTCGCGTATCGTCTGCCGCATGCTCGAAGTGGAAGGATTCCGGAAACTCGAGAGGGACTTCTATAATATTAAGTGGAAGCAAATCTCTCAGGACACACACATGAACTTCCTCAAGGAGCTTGGCCATATTCTGCTGACTCTCCGCTGGCGAGTCTCATGGTGGAAGTGTCTTGGCGATGGCGGCCGGGAGCCCGACCCAACCAAACAGCACTACGTAGATCGAGTCGATCTGCTGTGCAGAATCCTCTACGTTTACTACACTTGTGTTCTGGCGAAATTGCCCTCCTGGTGTGCATCTGAAGTCCCTAAGGGTATTTGGTCTACATACGCCGATGCGGAGAATGCGGTGTGGGATGACTTCCCTGTTGACCCTACCGACGAAGGGTTCAAGCGGTGGATTGAGCGAGGCACAGAGCTCATCGAGCAGTCCGGTGCGCCCATTCGAGTCGCCAAAATCTAGCCGTCTTCGGTCAACCTTCCTCAATCAAAATTTCTACTAAAAGACAGTGTGGGCGGCGTGGAATGAGCTTTATTTGAGATACCCTTGCAAGCGTCTTGTTATGTTTCCTCTGTTTTTTACGAATGACGAATTTCTCTTGTTTTCTTCGGGCTTTGGTTTACCTGGTTACCTGATTCTTACCTACGCTGGCTGCATATTTGTTGAAAAAGAGTAGCTATTTCTATGGATACATTTTTTACGTAACTTTTTGCTTTCAATCCCGCATTTTTGATTTACAAAAGGAACACATACCAGCGAACGCAGATATAGACGGGTATCAAAATTTCATTAATCATATCACTTTTGACTGACACTATCGCACTGCGTCAAACAAGCCCGACATTCATATCCATGTTGTCGACCCCGAACAATATATCGCAGCACCTCCGCTTGTCAGTGGCTCGTACCTCTACTTCCCTCCTTTCTTCTCTTTTGCACCCGTTGCCTTCTTGTCCTTCTTCCCCCCAGCCAACATTTCAAGATGCCCAGCCCGTTGCGCAAGATTCCGCTCTGTCTTCGCCACAAGCCCAGCCGACAGTTTCTGGACGCGAAATGCGTTAGCCCATTCACACCCCCATAGAAGAACATTCAGCAGAGTTTGGTCGAGTCGGAAGGCCTAAAAATTCGATTTGTTCGTTCGTACCTTGGTCATCTTCTGCTGCTTGATCAGCGATGCTTTCTTGGGTGCGATCGTCCGGTTTCCTTTCTTAGGGCCGAGAGCTGACGGTCTGTTTCATTGGATTGGCTTGTTAGCGTTTTGCTCTTATTTTCTTGCCATTCGTCGAATTCCATCGCAATCTGGGAAAGATCGAGGGGTATCTCGAGACGGGGATAGACACTTGACTCACCGTTTCGACGTCGCCGTGCTGGCTTTCGCCTTCTTGAGAGCCCCTTGTGTCATTATGTAGGCGATGACTGATTGTACTGCCAGCAGCACGGAGGGATGCAGTGAAACGATCAGAAAGAGAAAGTTTTGGTGATTAGTAAGTAAACTGTTACGGCGGTAAGTATTCTGCCAGGCTCCGATCTAGGCGGTGGCCCGGATCCCCGCCTGGTCCAGATCCACCTGTGTTTTTTGCTGCATGCATTGTTGGTGTCTCCACTTTGCATTTGTTGATCTATACATACCAGCATCATCATCTGCTTCCCTCTGCTATATCCAACTCTCCTATTCGCGAATACCGCAGAATCATGGGAATAATATCTCCAGCGGATAATGATTTCCAGCACTACAGACAACATGAGCTCCCACTGGCACGATTCTTGACATGATTTCGCGCAAGAAGCGTCGACGCTACGCTTCTTCTGCCATTGTTCGCGAGAAATAGTAGGAATTCAATGAGTTGAAGAAGTGCTATTTGCTAACTATGCAAGAACCATGTCTCAAGGAATTTACATGCGCAGTTTCTGTCATTGAATCCGGCCTGCCATTTGGTATCGTTAATCCAATCTCACTGCAGCAGATACGTCCCGAGGAGGTACCTCCGCCTATCGGCTTCTCAGTTTGTATGCCTCTCTCTATGTCCAAGAAGCCTTTCTCAGATATCCCCAATTTCTCTCCGAATATAGCCCTCCACTCGTTCCGCATTTACCAACCAGGGGGTATGACCCGTCGCGATACTCTCAGTAGTTATCTTCGCTCCCTGAGAGCGCGCCTTCTCCACCATGAGCTTCTGCACCTCAATCGGAATTGCCCTATCGTGCTCACAAAGCAGGTACGAGCTCGGGATCGCTTGGTATGCTGCGCCAGTCGCGGGGGAGATCTTCGTCGCCCATGCGTGCGGGCGTAGTTGTTCCGCCCACTCTTCGCCGTTGGGGACGTCGTGGAAGAAGAGGTCGAATGGTGTTGCAGCGGATACGGTTCCGTTGGATTCCTGTACAGAAGGGTCAGTCCCTAGTAGGTATGCTAGTGAGGTATGAGAAACCAAAAGCAAAAGGCTCTATATACGTACATCCCTAACATACCACGGCGCGGGCGTCCCTCCAAACGCCGAAACTAGGCTTTGTCCGACCTCAGGGATAAATGCCGAGATGAAGACAAGCTTTACCACGCCTCCTTTCTTCCCTCCACTAGAAGACTTCTCGAGCCCCGTCAATGCACTATTAACTGGCAACCCCGCCCAGCTATGCACAATGATCACAACATCATTTCCTTTCTGAACCTCTGGCTCGACTAGTGCCCGGACGGCAGCAATATCAGCAGAGAGGTCTGTCACGGTCGTGGCTTGTTGGATCGATGGGAAAGCGACTGTGTGGCATGTGTAGCCGTGGGATTCAAGTATAGTAGCTAGCGGCGTGAATGCTGTGGTCGGGTACCAGGCGCCCGGGGCGAAGATGAGGGTTGGTTTTTGGCTTGGCATGTTGGAACGCTTGAAGTGATGGTTGTGGTACAGTAGGCTTAGTTAAGTAGTAAATGTAGGTATGTAGGTAAATGTAGATCTTTGCTACGCCTGAGGGGGACGATGAGAGCTCTTTTATACTACTTTTCGGCGTTGCTGCTCGCGGAGCAACTAGTAGGCTAGCCACCACAACATCAAGATAATCGGCGCGGCCTGTACAGAGTGGACCGAATCTTTACGCCGTTATAGGACGTAGAGCGTGTGTAATCTAGAATGTATTTTGAAGCCGCCCCATATGCTGAACTTTGTGTCATCTCGGGCGCATAGCATTGTGGGGATATACTTGCGCCGCCTCGAATTAAGATGCGAGGTGGCCAATCATTAATGAGAACGCTCCGGAGTATGGGGTTTTGTCTACGGAAGATACTAAGCTCAATTTCAGGCCTCCGCTCACCTCATTCAGTCGCATTGAAATGCCAGTATGCATTGGCGTATCAATAATAGCACATTCCCCTACAATGTATATACATGACGTTGCAACTGTAACCGCCAACAACTAAACATGTAGAACAAAAAAATGGTATCTGGCTAACATGCAGCGGAAAGGTAATACTGTAACAGGAAGAAGAGTATGCAATGTGAATGTTGGAATGTAATGGCAATCCTGTATATCAATGCCAATGCTATCAGTACCCATTTGCAGTCTCCGGCTCCTCAGTGACATGCACAGTATCGTTCGGGGCAGGATTGACTTTCTCGCCGATGTCGATGCTTTCGCGCATAATTTGGCGCGCGGTTTCTTCGTCGACGTTCATATCCTCTTTGATCAGACGAACGGCTAGTTCGGGAACTAGAACGGACTGCGAATAGCCGACTGGACCTGCCTTGTTGATTATTTGGTCCTCTTTGGATAAACGGGCGAGTTTTCGTGAAAATCGGGCGCTGATTGCATCTAGCCTGGTACGTTGTTAGGCTTGTGCTGCAAGCAAGCAGCAGTGAGAAATGGAATTGAAGAAAGGGAAGTTCTTACATTATATCAGAGCCTCTTGTCCCGTAATAGCCGCATGATATTGTCTCCAAGCTATCATCTGAGAGAGTGAGACTAAAGTTCTTCGCTTTGCCTGATTTCAACTTCGAGATCAAGACATTCCTGTAATATGAAGAGCTCTCTGGGACCAAAAGTTTCTCCAAGCTATCGAAGTGAGACCGTATCCGCTCGTCGAACTTCGCCCAGTCGATTGTCGGATAGCCCTTGTTTGCCCACTCTTCCTCCACAGAAGATTGCTTGTGCGAATCACAAAATGCCTGTTGATCCCTGAAGCGTTGTCGCGGCTGCGCTTCGAATTTGAGCAATAATCCTGGGTCCACGGGCTCCCCGCACATGGGACATATATACTCCCTCGGAGGTTCGCCTTCGTCTTTATCGGCATCATTCATAAGGTCGTTAAGAGAGTAGCTTTTCGCGGAACTGAGTATTGAATCATCATCCTCGTCATCCGTATCTGGTATCCCTTTCTCCAACGCGGATGAACTAGGCGCAGAGAAGCTAGATGCACTAGCAAGATCCGGTAGCTCTCGAGGAAACTTGAATTTCGGTACCTCTTTGGCCTCCTCCGCTTCCTCCTTTTTAGGACTCTCTGACTTAGGCCGGGCCGCACTAGAAGAAGGTTGCGAAACCATGCTGGAACTAGGCGTTTTACGATACCTGGATCCATAACTAGCCCGCTTGTAACTCTGCTGTGACGGCACGAGGAAATCAAAAATGCCATCACCTTTCGTATCGTCTGAGCCAAGCATGTCCTTCGCTGTGCGCTTGCGACTCGAGCTTGGCGACTTGAATGCCTTCTCGTCGCTGTCTTTTTGCGCAAGCTTCTCCTCTAACGTTGGGCCGCCCTGCCAAATCTTCCTCGGCGTAATTCCTTCGTCATCATCATATGGTAAATTGGGCTCCTCATCGCTTGAGCTAAGCGGCTCATCGTCCGTCGCGGGCTCGGGTTTTCTAGGTTTCAGGTCTGTTTGCGCGCTTGGTTTTCGGGGCCTTCGCGGCGTGGGCTGTGATGCTTCGCTAATGTGGCCATCAAGTAGATCCTCATCTACGCTTGAGAGAGATGACTCGTCATCTGTGTCGTCGATCTCCAGGGGCTTCAATTGTTGCCTCGCTCGGAGGCTCACCATCGTGAGGGGAAAGAGGGGAGAGCGGCTGGGAGGATAGGTATGCCGAGAGGGCGGAATTGCACTCGCGAGATTGCAAAATTAGTGTCTGTTCATTCACCTGAAAGTTCAGTGTAGGAGATTAAAGACGGAAACCGAACATCAGATGCTCTCTCTTCACTCGGGGGTTCGATTGCGTCCGATCCGCTAAGAATGAATTCTCCTCACCCCGAGTAGCTGAAAGAGGCAAAAGAGTGGCGGAATATAGAATTGGTAGAGATCAAAGGTATCTCAGGCCCTTGGGGGAGGGGGGTGTTCTTCAACGGGGTTGTGCGAGGTTCAGGGAGTGGATTCGACAAGGGGCCGTTGAGGAGACGCGTGGGTGACACGCTCGCGGGCCCGAGAGCTTCTCCGCATTTCATTTTCACTCAAACACCTCACCGAGCACTAAACCGTGGTTAGTATATAATATAGCCTTTGCGCGTGTCTACAAGGACACTAAGAGATACGGTGTATGAAATTGAGTTCAATAATTAATTGCTTTAGCATGACACGTTCTGAAAGTAGTTATCCTCCTCAAGTATACGCAAGAAAAGCAATTTAATGCTAATGCAGGAATCCGACATTCGAAAAGCTCGCAGCGGCGCCATTCATGAGAAGCAGAAAGTTTAAACTCATGATCATCAGTTTAACCGGTCAATGAGGAAGGGGAACGTCTAGCGACTTCAATCTAGTATAATGCTCATATAAACATAAGAGGGTAGGTATACTTTATCCGCTGCGCCTATATACAATCGTGGCTCATCATCACTCAAAGGTCATTTGGATTTCGTCTTCGTCCGCCCATGCGTTCTCTTCTAATGCCAGTGCACCTACTGCCCCTGCACCAATGGCGCCAGCAGCACCGATAGCGCCAGGCATTGTTAGGGATGGTCGAAGAGTAGGTCGAGAAGAGTAGGAATCGTTAGTACTATATGTCGCAGTTTCATACGAAGACAAGGAGCGTTGTGGTGGCTCATGATAGCATGGTTCAAAGCTCATTTGGATCTCCTGTTCTTTGGGAGGAGACCGTGAGCGCGGCGTAGGCGTAATGCTAGGAGATGGTACTGTAGGTGGTCGAGGCGAATCCGAAGCTAATAATTGCGCTTTTGAATCCTTTTCTTCTTTAGGTGTAGACGTTTCAGGGGATGCAAGGGGCGGGGAATTCAGATCAAGCTTCATAGGTGGAAGGGTAGACTCAAGCTGCTTGACCTCAATCATCTCCGAAGCCAATTCAGCCCGAATGGCGTCGATGTCAAACAGTACGGTTCCTGCTGCGTTGGAATCGGTCAGTGTCCTGGGTGAATCGGGTTGGTCGACTTCGTAATTCTCCCAGGCTTTCTTTTGCGCGAGTTTCCCTCGTTTGAATAAGCCAAATCGTTTCTTGTCCGGCTTAGTCTCTGCTTCTCGACGCGCCTCGTCGATTTCGCGGATCAGCTCCCTCTGTCGCTCGCCGTGATTCTCAGGATCCGGATCCTCAATCTCCGCAAACTCCTCGCTCAAGACCTCCCAGTCAACAGCTTTCAAAAGACGAGGTATGGCCGCCCGATAGTCCATGTGGCCATTCACAAGCTTAGTACAGTCAATGTTCTCGAGGCCGGGAATGCCTTCAACAGGAGCTAACCCCGCCACTCTCATGATGCCACCGCTTGTGGCACGGAACAGGTACCCCAAGATCCAGTCGTTTGATGAGTATCCGTTGACAAACCGGCCTGATACTACACCACGGGCTTTGGTGTACTCGTCCTTATTCGCCACTAGCGGTGATCCGAACAGATAGACATTCTGGACAAGGCCATATGCCCCTTTGTCCGCAAGCTCCTTGAGGCAAGAGAATATCACTCTAGAGCCAAGAGAATACCCTAACAGTGTCACAGGCCGCTTGCCCAGATTTCTATCGATTAGGGAATCAGCAAGAATAAGCCCAGCAGCAGTGGCACGTGCGAGCGAGACGTTCCAAGGATTATCGATCAGATACGAGAGTTTCGTAAGGACAATAGGTAACTGTAGAGATGCCATGAGAGCAGTAAGAATAGTGCTTCCGAGAACCTGCTGCAATCCTTGGGTCAAAGCCTAATTTTCTTGTTAGTAATTTGCATGCAGGACATAAATGGGTTATTCATTTATTCGGTTATTCGTACCTCTGTGGCTAGAATATTGATGGTCTCACCCATACTTTTCAGCATCTCCGGCTCCCATAATACCGAGTAGATATCTCCCATAATAGGATCAACAGTACTATAAGGCAACCGCACATCATCAACATTTCCTGTCATCCAACCAGACACAGTAACAATGAGGTTGAATCTCTTATTGTTGTGCAAAGGTCGATATTCAAATGTTTGAACGGCTCCAGTTCGTCTGTGAGACGCCCTCAGCCCTATCGTACTCCCAGTCAAGGTAGCCCCGGACGCAATAAGCGCTGTTCCACCAGCTCCGCCCAGGAAGGCGCTGGTACCACCAACTCCTATGGTAGTGAATCCTGCAGCGATACCAGCACCGATAACGGGGGCTAGAAGGCCTGCCGAGAGACCGATAACTATACCCCCTCCAACAGTGGCCAGGCCCATGATCACGTACTTCCGTTTTAGGGCCGACTTTCGACGTTTTTCCATATGCTCGGACTCGTCCCAGGTCTCCTTGTCCGCAGCCTCTTGCATTTCAAGCGCATCAATGACGCGTTTCTCAAATTTGGCGATCTGTAACCACGAAACCTCCATGGACGCTCCTACTTTTTCCAACAATGTTCGTGAACGTGAGTCGTAGCTTGCATCAGAGATCAATACTAGGAATAAATCACAGAGTACTGTCCATCTGATATCTATGTCGATTTTCTCAGACGTCGGTAACTCCGACGGAGTGTGAACGTCGGGAACTTCTCCTTCCTGGTTGACCTCGTAAGGTGGAGGGGCGGTATCCTCCGACGAGTCGTCATCCTCTGGTGAAAAGCTGGCGCGATCTTCATCTTTGCGGTTTCTCGAGGTTGTCGAGGATGTGGACTTTTTTGGAGCGTCAGCCTTCTCGGCCATCGGATTCTTGACGCGAGCGTTCTCCATCAGAGGTCGTACAAGGTCTTCAGGTTGCACGCCATGCTCGGCGAGTTGCTCAATCATAACTTGTTCCGCAGTGTTGATCTCCATATGAGCGTACAGCCTAGCCATCATTGCTTGGCCCCAACCGCGCATTGAGTCGATTGCCTTCTGCTTGCTTTTGCGTGTTGACCTGTTTGCGATGATTCTCTCCATGTCCCGAACCATCTGGAAGATTGTCAAACGGGTCGCTCCAACATAGGCGATTCTCTGACTTTCAGTCAAGAGATCTTTCGTAGCCTGGAGTTGGCTGAGGGTATCCCGTAGCTCCTCTCCTTCAATACCGGCAGCGGTGGCAGCGGATTCCCTGAAGAGATAACTCGTGTCTTCATCCAAGCTATTGACTGACCCCGCATCGTCGTCATGCTGTACCCTAGTGTAGCCGTTGCCAGCCCCTCCTAGTCCTGCATAAACGGCTTCGTTGCTCTCCTGCTTGGCGCCGCGGGCAACTAGTCGCCCATAATCGTCATAGAAGTCAAACTCATCGATAGCGGGCATCTCTTTCCAATCGCCTTCGTCGTCGCTGGGTTCTTTCTCGAGATCGTCCGTGTCCTTGTGTTCATAAAGACGTTGATGCGACCACTCCGACATCGGTATATTCTTTTGTGGCAAATACGCGGACCGGGAAGAATCGACATCTTTGGGGCTGTCTTGTGCTGGCTTTTCCGTATACGCTGGAGGTGGATCACGTTCGGAATCTGGCGGCGTGCTATCTGGAACATGCTTTTCAACCGTCGAGGTGGTCACTCCGTACTGAGTAGATGGTTCGTGCTCGCTAGGGTTGGGGGAAGAATGGCGTTGTACCTCTACTGGGCACTTCTCCAGTTGTGTCTTGGTCTGAGGCAATTCTTCTACCGCAGGAATTTCACGCGTCTGCAACCCTGCGGGTGTGCTGTTATCACCGGCACCTGTAGCAGTTTCCTCGGCATCTTGGAAGTGATCGTCATCAACCGAAGATTCTGTTCCTTGCCGAACTGGTCTTGGTCGCGATCGAATCGGTAAACCGAAATCGTCAACCTCCTGCATCGTCCCCGCGTCATTCTCGGCGGCTTGTGTAGCTACAGAGACATCATGCTGTGGGCTTGTGTTCTCTTTCTGGTAGCCACCGCTGGACGGACCAACTGCGTTCTTCTGAGTAGGTTGGGGTGGAATGTCCGAGGGAGGCAAGGGTTTATTGACAGGGAGGTCGCCAGAGGGGTCGACGCTGGCAGCCGAGCCCGAGCTCATTCTTCATCGATGGAAGAATCAGATGTAGCCTTCGGATCGTTCTAACCTTGTCTTTTTCCCGATTGGTACCCCCGTCTGCACGCTGAGGCCAAACTACGACCCATCCGGGCTTTGATAAGATGGAGTCCGATCGAGCGCAAAATGTCGGATATGGCTCTGAAGCAAAATGGCCCGAGCTAGGGGTGGGAGGCAGGTGGATCCGAATAGGGGTTGGATTCAAAGCTGGAAAACAGCTGACAGGCGATCACGGCGGAGGCTGTGAATATAACAACAACTTGATGGTTAGTACGGGCGCAAGAAAGAGAAGGAACCGAACTTGGACCCCTAGATACCTACCTCAATTCATACTCGAGGGCAACTGGGGCGATCTGCTTGGTGTCGAAAGCAGTGGGCGTGAACTCTGAAAGCGGCGACCCACGAAGCAGCCGTGGGGTTGAAAGACAACCGAAGATCACGTAAATCATCTCCTCCAAATAATCTATACCAAACCACACACGAACTGGTGGGAGACTTGAGACAGTAATACTCCGTACTCCGGAGTGCAATGTAGTAGAGGATCATTTTCTTCTTGGACTTCTTTTCGAAAATGGTGTAATACATCTCACTCAGGCGTCGAATGTCGACTGAATCGACAAGGCTCTTGTTTATGTACCCAACGAGAGGACAGCATAGTAAGTTGAAAATTGCCTGCCAAAGCGATATATATATTTGAAGTCCTTGTACATGGTGATGGAAGTATCATGTCTGTACAAAATGGCAGCATGCATTATTTTCAGTGTTATTGACAATTGCCCTCAAGGCAATTTGACCACCCTTCAAGTTCTGTTCGAAACAAACGCAATTAAATCAAGAACCACAAAACAATACCTCACGGACATCCAGATACTAACCCTTATTAAGAAGAGTGGTCTACGCAACCCCGGACGGATTATGAGTCCTGATATTATCAACCCTGTATAGTATTCTATCAGCCTGAATTCCAGAAAACGCATAGAGGTGAATCCATACACACTCATCGAGGCTGCTCCTTCTACATCTACCTCTTGGACCGGGCCTTCTCCCTGTCCTGTAGCGTTGGAGCCTTGTTTTTATCGTAGTGCACCCCTTCAGCCAGTCGTGACTCAGGGCTTGCAGCGGACTCTCCAATATCACCATCTCTGGATTTGAACTTGTCGATAAGTTCCTCCATACTCAGTCAGCAGTGGCCATAATACTGCAAAGCAATGGACGATGACAGACTAGTTGATGGTTCCTTCTTAGATAGCTCTGGAAGGTGTGGCATTTCGTATATCGTTGTGGCCACTGTGATATTGAATGTCTCTTAAGTTAGTGTCAAGAGGCATTGGGGGTCTAGGTTCCCCAGAGTTGATGAAACCAAGCGTCACATTGTTCGCCACACTTGTGGACTTTGGGTTACCAAACCATCCTTCCTCGAGCTAGTAGTGCTGTGCTTGCAAATAGAAGAACTATGACGAGCTGCCACATAATGTCTGACCATCATAGCGCTCGAGCTAGCTGATCAGTATGATTTTTTAGAGGTGAGCATCTGTAAATAACTAAATATTGCTCCTGAATGCATGCACGTTGGATCGTCATCCTCGGGCCTGATTGGGTTGAGATCGTTTGGCAGTTGGGGTGGCGGAGTTAAGATTCCCCTGTCAGATCGGAGGGGAGGTATTTGGTCAAACTTGACACATATTATTTGGCAGACATGGGGCCTCATCCTAACCCCTTCGGAAAATGTGCAAAAACGGTAGGTCGAGATTGACATTTGTCGACTGTTCCGGAGCCGGAGCCGTTTATCGTGGCCTGGGCGCATTAAGTCGCTGCGGGGTGGCTTGCCCAGCCATTTGGTACATGATTTGGGGGACGGTAGTTCGAAAGTTTCTTCTTAAGTTCTAAGGTTGGGTGGACGGGTCTTCCAATGCGATCGATTACATCAGACTTTACTCCGCAGCAGCATTGTACTACTACTCCGTACAGTTCAAGTAGATACGGCGGTTACTCCATGGAAAGCACATTTTTCTGCATCTTCCCTCCGATGTCTACCCACTAATGTGCAAAAATGAGTGCGGATCTAGCCCGGGACCTCTCCGAGTCTTCAAGAAGCCGCGCGCCGGTTTGACGTACTATGACGCGGCTCGTTTCGCGCCGGCACGGCCGCCACGATGCAGGAGGTTCCAACGCTGGAAATCGAATGATAAGTAAGGCCTTAAAATCCAGCGGATATTATACTGTAATATAGTTATTTCATGACTATGTTGTATCTATGCGGATTGACTGAGCGCTCCCCGGCCGCTTGACGAATACCATCTATTTGCAGCCAGTGCTGCCAGAGGCCCACAGGGCTGGAGAAAGTGACCACTCACGGCTTGATCCCGCCTGCCTGTGGAAACTGAGCACACGACATTCTTTGGAACGCTTTGGCAAGTTGGGGCGCCGCAACAGCGTAGTGCAGTAGTGCCAGCAGTGATCCAAGTTTCTTATTATTTCTTCCCACTCCCTATTAATACTAACTTGTTACCCCGTGCTTATGCCCTTTCTTATCTTTACCAGCGCCTGCTAAGCCTGCACGCTTCTTTGTCCACATTGTATTCTTATTCTTCTCCTCTGTTACCCCCTTCTCAAACCCCTTGTGGTTCCATAGGTATCCGTCTCGTGTAACTACGTGTATGTGTTGAGATCGCGGTGACCCGAGCGAGAAGACACGACCAGGACTCGCTACTCGAGGTGTGGCTTAACTTCACAATGCGGTCATTGACCACATACCTTCTCCTTACTCTCTGCGGGCTGATATCGGTCCAAGCCGAAGTAACTTTCGACGACGTGAGAGATAAGCTGCCGAAGGTTTATAGTGGACAGGAAGCGAAAGGAGGCCCGAAATATTTCAGTGAGTCTTCAATTTGCACAATCGCGCTCAATCACCTCGCGCTCAGAGATCATCATACTAACCGCCGACCAGAGGAATCCTCGTATGTTCAGTCTCTAGATTGAATCGATCTTTTTGTTCACTAACATTCCACGGCTGCTAGTTTCCATTACCATTATGACGGGCGGTGCGCATACATCATTCCCAGTTTTCTCCCTGGATGCAAGCTGACATGACTGAAGATTTGCAGATGCCGTCCTCCCCGAAGAAGAAACCCTCCCTCATTTATCAGCCCTCATCCAAACTTACCTCTCAATGATGGCCGATCTCGGTGCGGAAACATGGATCATGCATGGCTCTCTTCTGGCTTGGTGGTGGAACCAGAAGGTGATATAGTCCGACCGTATCTCCACGTGGGAATAACCTTCGCTAAACCAACCTAGATATTTCCATGGGATAATGATCTTGACGTCCAAATCTCCGAACCGGTTATCCATTTCCTTGCCGACTATTATAACATGACCGAGCACCATTTCGACATCCCTGATGTCGAGGGTGGACGGACGTACCTCCTCGAAATCAACCCCAACTATATAATCCGATCGAAAGCTGATAAAGCGAATGTCATTGACGCAAGATGGATTGATACTTCTTCCGGATTGTTTATCGATATCACTGCTGTACGAGCGGATGACGCACGCCGGGCACAAGGTGAACCCGGCGCTCTGATGTGCAAGGACCGCCATAACTTTGACGTGGGCAACCCTGTCTAGAAACGCAGCGCACAGGTGCAATGCTAATGACTCCTAGGAATCTGAGATTTTCCCACTTCGCAACAGTTATTTCGAAGACGTCCCGGCCAAAATCCCTTACGCGTATACAAAACTTCTTGTGGATGAATATGGCTCGAAGGCACTGAGCACAACAACCTACCAGGGGTACGTTTTCGGGCTTTTTTCTGGATTCACGTGCTACAATAGTGTCAACGGAGTGGACTGATAACCCGATAGGCATGAATTCAATGGCCAGACGAGCCTTTGGGAGAAGATCAAGTAAGTTTACACGGGACTAGTACTGGTTTTTTGGGTTACTAACGGCTCCCTGTCAAGAAACCACAGATTACTAGCCCGACGACGAGCGGCCGCCCCTATTCCAAGACGCACTACGCCTCTCCACAGTTTATACGGCAGCAACGCCGACTAATGGTGTTTCTGGATCTGCCAACGCTTGATTGCGATCTCGAACATATATAATGACGATCCCTTTGCATATACCCGGCGTTTATATTTAAGGTTTAAACCTTTTGGAAACTGGTTGATCAGCGTTATATCCATTGTGGCCTTGGGCAAGGCCCTCGACTTTCCAGTGTCTTTCATGGTTACTATATACCTGGTATCTCTTTCGACCATCTATCGATCGAGTTACCCTTTCCATCTCAATATTGTGATACCATGTAATTAGGTTAAAACTCTCATGTGGACTTAGATTATTGTGGTCCACGCTGTTGTCTTGTATCCTCCACCTCGGTAACCTTGAATTTAAGCTTCGTTTGATTGCATACCACAGATACAGGTATCTTGGTGATAGACTTGTTCATTGGCATCGGCTGCAAGAGACCTGTTCTCAAAAGGGAAAGCAATTCGTGCCCCGGCCAGGCCAGCCATTCTAATTAGCTAGCGAGAGCATGGTGCGGGGAGCGACCGCAAGAGCGAAACCAATCGCAAGGTTACCCCCACTGAGAGTCGGCAGCTCTGGGTTCTGGAAGCTCTATCTCTAAGGTTTCCACCTGAGCAGAGCCTGTTAAACCCCTTGATAGGTTGAGAAATAGAAATGATGCAAATGCAGGCGCATACAACTTGGCTCTCCTGCATGGCCTGCGCTTCCCCTCTCTCTTGACCTTTGTCTTTCCGCCGCCCGCACTATGATCGCTATCCGCCAACGATGTTGAACAGAGTGCAAGTTGTTCAATTATCTGTCCTACCGTGATGTCTCTCTCATCACAGCTTCAATCAATCGTTGGATCTGCAACCGATCCTTCATCCTCGTTATCTAATGGTGGCGGAAACGACGGCGCTCCTCCACCGGCTCACAGATATGCCTCTCAGGACTCCTTAGCTCATAGAAGCTGTGTCACCTGTCGCCGGAGGAAGGTTCGTTGCAACAAAAGATCTCCATGCTCAAACTGTGTCAGAGCCGGCATTGAATGCATATTTCCTTCCCCCGGTCGAGCCCCTCGCAAGACGAAACGCCCACCTCCCAAAAATGCTGAACTCTTGTCACGATTGCGACAACTCGAGAGTATAGTTGAAGCGGCCATTACACACCCAAATCCTCAAGCTACACCATCACCCCCTCAGGATAGTGGCGATCGTTCGGCCGGCGAACCGTCTAGTCAACCCAAGAACGAGGGCGCGATTGGATGCCCGAAATCGATTGACCGAGATCAGCCAACCACCTTAGAGCATGAGTTCGGGCGATTGGTGATCGAGGATAATAGGAGCCGATATGTGAGCAATCGGTTCTGGGCTAGTCTTGGAGATGAGGTCAGTTCTTTGCTGATTTTCCTAACTCTCTACTATTCGTGGAAGGGCTATGCTGAGCTTAAGACCAGATTGAAGAACTGCAGGACATCCTCGATCCTTCGTCCTCTGATGATGAAGACTATTCGGCGCCTGGTTCAATTTCTCATTACTCGGCCACGCGCGATTCCATGCTTTTCGGGTTCTATTCCGTGGCACACTCTCTTCAAAATTTTCATCCACCCCCGGGCAAGGTACCTGTGCTATGGGACATCTACGCGGAGAACGTTAAGCCACTCCTGCCTATTGTCCATGGCCCTGCTGCTCAGCAGCTTTTCATAAAGGCCGCCCGAGGACCGGATGATCTGAATAAAGATAACGAGGCCCTGGTGCTTACCATGTATTTTGCGGCTATTATCAGCATGTCTAATGCGCAATGCATGGCTCAACTAGGAGAAGCTCGGGATACTCTTGTGGGCCGATATCGGTTTGCAGTGGAACAAGCGTTTTCTAAAGCCGGCCTCTTGAACACCCAAAGCTTGACTTTGATGCAGGCCTTGGCGATATTTCTGAATGCAGTTCGTCGAGAGGACGATACTAAATTCGTATGGTCGATGTCTGCACTTGCACTCCGTCTGGCGCAAGGGCTTGGGTTACATAGGGATGGAAATAATTTTGGCCTGAAACCATTTGAGGCAGAGATGCGTCGAAGGCTATGGTGGCACATTGTTTTACTCGATCTACGATCATCAGAAGATCATGGGACAGATGTGCAGATTTATGACCAGATGTTCGATACAAAGCTCCCTCTCAACATCAACGACACTGATATATACCCGGGCTTAGAAGAGCGGCCTAAGGCCCGGACAGAGTTTACGGATATGAGTTTCTTTCTCATACGTTGCGATATTTGCTATGCTCTACGAAGAATGTCATACATTTGCCCTAATGCCGCCTCTGGGGCTCACAAAGTGGAAAACTGCCCGAATGTTGTCCAGAGCGTCAACCGACACATTGAGGAACAGTATCTGAAACATTGTGACATGACAGAACCCATACAATGGGTGAGTGCGACGGTCGCCCGTCTAGTCCTAACGAAGATGTGGCTGGTCATTCACCACCCCATCACGAGTTCCGATCATGATTCAAAAATCAGCAACGAGTCTCGGGAGAGCTTGTTTATTTCCTCCATCGAGGTTACCGAGTTCGCGCACTTGGTAAAGGAAGATGAAAACACAAAAAAATGGAGCTGGATCTTCGACACACATATGCAGTGGCATGCGATTGCCATGGTTCTCTCCGAGCTTTGTGTGCGTCCCTTAAGTCCCTTGACAGATCGTGCATGGCTGGCCGTTACAACTATATATGACGACTGGCTACGAAGCGCGAAACAGCGGAAAGGGATGCTCTGGCGACCGCTTTCCCAGCTTATGAAACGAGCCGGGGCGCTGAGAGAGAGACAACTCGCGGAACTACGTACTCCAACCGAAAGCCAACAGGCTGTTGCACAAAGAACGTCTTCCACTGCTAGCGTGTCTGACCGGCCTTCTATAGGGTCGCCCTTCTCGTCCCATTTCCCAGAGCATTCGAGACTAATATCTGCCGCACCACCGATGGATGTGAACACTTCTCGAGGCCCGTTGGATTTCAATGTAACACAAGGTCCGGTAAATCTTCTCAACGAAGTGTTTCCCGAGGGCAACTGGCTTGCTACACCGGAGGCTCACCTCGCAAACCCATCATCAGCGCGCACGCAATCAACTATCCCGTTGTCTATGTCAGCTATCCCGAAAATTCCGTCTAGTTCTGGCGTCAGCCACCCAGAGTGGGATCAGGTACTGCGTGATTTTCAACTTGACATGCAGGGAATACCAGCTAACCCAATGGACGAAGTCACCCGTTGGATTACTTGACATCAGCATGGAGCCAATTTCTTTTCTCCTCCCTTCGGTAGAAGTTGTCAGCCTTCGTATACGGAGATTATCTGGCGGTTGTTATGGAGATACCTATACAAATCATCAAAGGGGCCACTGGCTACCATCCTAATTACGACAGAATTCCCACTCTATCCTAGATAAAATTGCTTCTCCCAAACGTTCAACTCTTACAATATGATTCTTCTCTCAATGGATAGTGTACAACTCCTGAAAATGCCACAAGTCCTAATGAAGTTGCATTCAAATCCTCTGCGAGGTTGCGCTCCGAGTACTAGTTCGAGACACACTCGTAATAGGACCGCTAACACTTGATTAAGTAGTTCCTCAAAGCGGATTATTTTACAGCCCCAGGTGGAGGGATTCGTCACCAGCTCTTATACTACTTTTTTTTTAGAGGTCACGTGAGATCCACCTGTTCAGACTGGACAGCTTTCAAGAGCTCCGACTTCATCATCATCTTCAATCCCCTGAACCGTCGATTACCGTCCCCTGCTCTGCGTCAATTCATCCAAATAAATTTTATATACGCAATTTGATCCGCGACAGCACCCAAAGGAAGCAACCACCATGGCACCAAAGCGCGCAGCCAACGCCCCCTCCGCACCCTCATCATCTACCTCCGCAACGGCAACAACAACAACTCTATCTTCAGGCCCGAAAACACTCTCAGCAAACTCCTCGGTGTCCGATATCGCCATCCATGTCTGGCAACAATACCTAACGACTACGCCACAGCGCACATTGCTTCTGGACGCCTTCATGGCCTTCCTCATTCTCGTCGGCGGCGTACAGTTCGCGTACTGTGTTTTGGCGGGGAATTACGTATGACCGCACCGTTACTCCTTTCCCCTACCTTTCTTTCTCAATCTCGGAGTCTGCTAGTAATTGGATTTGCCGGGTGTGGCTGACAAGCATATCTCTGAAATAGCCCTTCAACGCCTTCCTAAGCGGCTTCTGCGCCGCAGTCGGCCAGTTCGTCCTCACGGCTAGTTTACGGATGCAAACGAGTTCGACCGAGGGATCAAGCGGGAAGAGCTCTGGGTCGAAAGCGGGCAAGGTCGTTAGTCGTGGTGAGAGTGGTAAGGAAGCGGAGGGTCCGTCGCACGAGAGGTGAGACCTGGCATTGCGCATTCGATGTTTGTTGTGACTGTGCCCCCAGCCTATACTAATGTGTGATGTGTGCAACTATAGGGCCTTCGCCGATTACATTTTTGGGAGTCTGATTCTGCATTTCTTCTGTATCAATTTTATTAACTGAGCGGGGTGTGGCTGTTGTCGCTGTCATCTGGATTATTCCACAGTTAGGGTTATTGTGTCTGGATACGGGAATAGGGGTCTCGGATAGAGATTGACGCGAGGTGATGCTGGCGTTTTCGTGAATCTTTCCCCTGATGGAATGATTCTAGCCTTGATATTTCCTGTCCTATATGCCTCTGTGTTCTTGGGGCTAGTACGGAGTATATCTGTACGTATACTAAACTTGATTGTCAGACACCCAAAAAGCCTGGAGGGGTATATTATACATGGTCTATATCTATGAACTATTTTCCAAGTCATCATAGTCGTTCAATTCTCATTGCGCCCTGTGCCAAAAGAGTCCTAAGAGGTTTTCTGCGGCTCGCCTTGCCATTTCAAGGGACCGATGGCCTCATTTCAGAAAATGATTATCGATGTCCTCTCTCGAGAACAGGCGTGTTAATCGGGGCCAAGCTGGGTTCTCCTCGCTAAGAATATTCAACTGGCTGCAACGCGAGCTCATCCGATTATCGCTGTGCTGGCTCTCTGCCTCTCCCGTCATCCCAAGCGATGACGAAAATACCTTTGGCCGGTAAACCCCAAGAGCTCTAGGCCGAGATGTACTCTTGATACAGAAGAGCCATTCGGAACACAGAGAGCGGTGCGGTGAAGTCGAATAGACGCAAAACAGCGATGTACGAGCCGCTCAAAACGCGCGACCCCCTTTGCGTTTAATTACTGGCTTCTTGACCACACTCCCACCGCCACTTGACGGCCCACTTGACCCATTCGTCCTCGGAGACGACGACGCTGTAACACCGCCAATCTTCTTCACAGCGCTAGCAGGCCTCCGCACGACAGATTTCCCACCGACCTCGACCTCGTTCCTGCGTCTCGAAAACTCGGTCTTCTCCTTCTCGCGCTGTTTTTCTGCGGCTGCGCGTTCGCGGTCCGCTGCGATTTGGGACTCGATTTCCATGCGACGATTGAATTCTTGTTCGGTGACGCGGCGTTCGCGGTGCGAGTAGCCTTTTTCTTTGACGGAATAGAAAACACCACCTAGTTCGGCGAGCCACTGGAAGATTGTTAGTTGGTTTTGGTTTGAATGACGAGAATGGGGATGGGGCGAGCTTACGTGAGGGTCTACGGCGGTCACAGTAGACATGTACTCTTTGCTGGTGAGGATGAGTTCGTGGTAGACCACGTACTCCGGAACGTAGCCGAGGCCGTAGAGCGCACTGGTTGGGTGGAGTGCCATGCTAACGCTAGTTCGTAGGTTAAGGAACTCCCCGATACCCTTGACACGTGCAGCCTGGTGGTAAAATCCCGAGCAGATGCATTTGCGAATCTCATCCCAGTCCGTACCGCAACTGACGAGAGGCATCTTTTGCTGCACCATGATATCGTTGAGCTGGTCGCGAACTTCTTTGGCTCGGCGGAGTGTTTTGGCATGGAGGAAGTGCTTGGTGCACCAATGGTCTGAGTAGCCGTTAGATTTCCATTGTGTGTAGACGTGGAGCAGAGTGAGGTGGTCGGATTCGGGGACGAAGAACTTTTCGCGGGCGGCGTCCGATTCGTCCTGTCGTTCTTTTGGTCGGTAGAAGACGTTAGGTACTGATAACATCGATACGATTGTTAGCATCTCCTCGCTGCAGCCGTACTGCTCCGCGGCTGTTATGATCAGCTTCGCCAGCGGCGGGTCCATGGGAAATGGGGTCATGCGCCGTCCCAAAGGTGTAAGGTCGCCCAGGTTGTCAAGCGCACCGAGAGACCAAAGTTCGAAGAGGGATGTTGAGATTGTTTCTTGTGGTGGAGGATCCATAAAATCAAAGTCTAATAGATCCTTCACTCCGAGTGACTTAAGCAAAAGCACCGTATTTGAGAGACTAGTCCGTTGAATCTCCGGAATTGTTTGAATATATAGCTCATTCTTGTACGCCACTTCTGTGTAAAGACGGTAAGCTTTACCGGGGCCTGTCCGACCAGCTCGTCCAGAACGTTGATTGGCATTGGCCTGTGAGATTGGAGTGATCTGGAGGGTGTCCATGCCCATCTTGGGGTTGTACACCTTGAGTTTGGAGTAACCCGCATCTACCACGAACATGATACCGTCGACCGTCAAGCTCGTCTCGGCAATGTTGGTGGCCACGATCACCTTTCGTACTCCCGGAGCCGCGCGTTCAAAGATTTTTGCTTGCTGCTCCGCAGGCATTTGACTGTAGATCGGTAAGATACTGAGCTTCGGTGGGTCGTTCAGCAGTTTCAGACGTTCATCGACCAGCTCGCAAGTTGCTTCAATATCCTCCTGTCCAGTCATGAAAACAAGAATATCCCCAGGCCCCTGTGAAACGTGAATGGCCAAGACCTGCTTGACAGCGCTGTCTACATAATCTTCGCAGGGTGTTCGAGAGAAATGCACATCGACGGGGAACGTTCTGCCTGGGATGATAAATTCCGGCGCACCACCAAAGAACCTCGAAAATCTCTCGGCGTTCATTGTGGCCGATGTGACGATCAACTTCAAATCCCTGCGTCGAGCCAGAATCTTCTTCAGCAAACCCATGAGGACGTCCGTATTGAGTGCACGCTCGTGCGCCTCGTCCATGATAATACATGAATATTTGTCGAGGTCTGTTTGAACAAGCGACTCCCGGAGGAGCACACCGTCAGTCATATATTTGATGACTGTGTTCGGCCCGGTGCAGTCCTCGAATCGAATGGCATATCCAACAAGATCTCCAAGGTCAACCTCCATTTCATCACTCACGCGCTTGGCTACACTCATTGCAGCTACTCGACGAGGCTGTGTGCATCCGATCATACCGAACTTCGCGTAGCCATCCTCATATAGAAATTGCGTAAGCTGTGTTGTTTTCCCAGATCCTGTCTCACCAACAACCACAACAACCTGGTTATCCCTGATCACCCGTAGTAGATCTTCTCGGACGGCAAAAGCTGGCAGGTATTCTCGTTGTTCGCGAAGCGTCTTGCTTTTGCTAAAGGAACTTTGACCCCCCTCATCCTTTTTCTTCATGTGTTGCGCAAACTTATTCCCACCCTTATAAATGTCCTCCACAGGCATCGCAACAGCTGTATCACCCTCATCCTCTTTCACGCCCATCAGATTCCCCAGTGCAGTACCCGCTACCGTTGTGGCCTCTTGTGCCTGTTTTTGCCGCTCTCGTTGCTGTCGCCGGTCGCGCACAACCTTACTTCCCTTTCGACTGAATACCGCCATATCACTTTGCGGGTCGCGGACAGCGGAGATGGGCTCGAGCTGCTTCGTGAAGATCGTGCGGCCATCGAGGAACGGCGGGCGAAGGTCATGGACGAGCAGATGGACACGAGTGCCCTCCTCATCCTCGGGCATAAAGTCGCCATCGAAGTCGCGTCTTTGAGCGACTCCGGATGTCAGCATCCGGTTTGTCTCCCAGTTGTCGATATCTTTGCGCTTCGCATCGCGGAGTGGCGCCGGGAGGTTCGAGGTTTTGTGCCTCTTGGCTGGAGGCTCGCCGGACGCCATTGTGAGGCGTATCTGTAGGATACAATTATATAAAGAGTCTCACCAGGCAAAGAGCGAATAGTTTCTAGGATTGGTCCTTTTCTTGTTGTTTTAGAGTTCTGGTCAGAATCACGCCGCGGGCCTGATAAAGCATGGATCAAACAGTGCAAACTTTATCTGGCCATCACGTGAATTTCATTGTTGTTCTGAACCTCGCTTGCAACGAGGTTTTATCTATAGTGTAATTTGTGAACTGTAAGGACATAACTATAGAGTAAAGACCAGGCCCATAAGTACTTATTCTGAGTTTAATCTATGTGCTGGTTTAGATGTTGCTTTCATCTACAGTGTACAGAGAAGTTTGGCTGAGGAAAACAGATATGTAACAGTCCGCCCCGCAGACTCAAGATTCCAGCTTTACACTTCGCTCCGCATTCTATCCCTGACAGACACGATGGCCAGCCAACCACAAGTTAGTTCCAAGAAGCAGCAAGGTATGCCTGTGGGACTGATCTCTGCGCTTCAGGGACTATCGCTAATCCCATGCAGAGCTTCAGCTACAATACACAAACTACAAGAACACACTCCAGCAACTAGCCCAGAAGATTGGAGATATCGAGCAGGAAGCCGAGGAGCACAAGTATGTCATGTCTCGTGTTCTGAAAGCTGGCTTCGCACCGTGGGCTTCTGTACTTTCGTTTGATGATACTAACGTATGCACTCCCAGACTCGTCATCGATACCCTGAAGCCCCTGCCTGAAGAACGGAAATGCTTTCGCATGGTAAACGGAGTCCTGGTTGAACGAACAGTCCAGGATGTTTTACCGTCATTAGAGACAAACTCGGATGGATTGAAACAAGTTTTGGAGGAGCTATTGAAGCAGTACAAATCGAAACAGACAGAGCTGGATAACTGGAAGGTTGTATACTACCCACCCATGTTGTCCGCGAAACTTACTGACGATGAGGGCTACAGAAAAAGAACAATATCCAGGTGGTACAGCCATAATAAGATGATTCCTCAAATGAAATTTATACGGGTTGCGCATCGTGGCCATTGCTTTCGACTGTACTATATACCTCTAGCTTGCTGGGATGCTCGATGCAAAACGGCGCGGTACGAGTCTGGCGATCACTTGGAAGACAGTGTACGAAATTCTTTGCGGATACTGAATGTTTGTGCGTAGGGACACTATAATTACAATTGCTAGAGTCCTCCGGCATTTGGTCGTTCGCGCAGGCACTCTGGGTGTCCACGCCCTTCTGTGATCGAGAATAGAAACCAAGGAGGGTATTGTCGCGTAAGGCCGAGCATTCTGCACTCTTTCGTGCCTAAAGGCCAAGGCTTGCCTGATGAGGATATACTGTCCATATACCCGTCGGCCGCCTGAAGCGATGGAAAATATCGCACTTCCAGAACATAATCGCGCATCTCAAATGTCTTCCCGGTGTTGAAGGCCAATTTTTGAACATGATGACAGTAATTGAGTGGGCACGAATCCTGGCCAACCGTCTTAGGGCGCCTATGCAGCAATTAGGCGCACATGGTTGTCTGAGTTGGCGATTCGATCAAACCCGATCACGCAATCCGTAATTGCCCTTGAAGCGCGTCGAAGCGGGTCTTTGTTTGTCTTGGCTGCAGCTGGTCCGTTGAGGCTACATCTTCAACATGATAATATGAGTATAGACACGCTGTAAAATCAAGCATAAACGGGTAAAGGCGCCGCTGTTGGATGCTTCACATAAGCCCTGGACTCAAAACAGCCAGGATTGCTCAGGGCTTCGTTTTCCAGGACAGCTGTCTGAAGCATAGAACATGGAAGTCCATGATGTCAAAGCGAACAGCTGCGAGTTTAGGCTGCCGATGTTACACGTTGCGATTTTAGACAGCCTTGCTCAGTGCCTCAGCCAAGGGGCTCACTCCCGTCCATGAACTAAGGGTGCGATTGATGCCTGAAGCTCTGAACCATCATTGAGATGAGGTATGGTATGAACACGGTGTAAAGATCCTCCGTTAACTGTTCACAATCTCCAGTAGGTAGCCTACCGGAGATTTTCAGCCCCCGATTGAGGTGATAGGGCGCTGAGAGACGCTCTAAAAAGATCCCTAACAGGATCTGTGGCCAAGATATGAGTTGTCGGATAAATCACAGTTTGTCGTTTGTACTAGTGTGAGCGGAAAAAGACAGCCATTGAGGACAGCTCGCCTCAAGTCCATACTCATACTAAATGGGGCTCACACCTGTTAAGCCAAATGATGTCAGGAAAGATCATGGAGGTGAGTCACGTGCATGACAACAGTAATACGTACCCCCACCTCAGCGCACTACTAGGTCGTGCCAAACTTAACCTAAAACAGCAGACTTGGTAACAACCAGCCGTCCTGCGCCTGTAATAGGAACCTGAGGCCAACAAGCCATGGGGTTCAGCAGCTCAATTCACATCCCCTGCAGCTCTCTCTTCCTCTCTCCCATTCTCCCTCCTGCGAGCATTGTTCAAACGAATTCATCCAATCATCGAGCCATCAGCCCTCAAAGAGCATCTTTTGTTTGGAGGAGGGCCATATCGATCTGATCCCGATTTTATTGGCGTTGTTTCGTCTGTACTTCGAGACTCCATCAGCCAGTGATCGTGCTTCTCAGCCAGGGACTTCTGGTTCGCCAATTGCCTGCTGCGCGCATCGCGGCCGTCTCCAGTAATTACCTCCCCATCTCCAGCCCAGTGGCAGCAGACCAATTATTTACTCGACTCCCCAGATCTATTCCACAGGCATTCAAATCCTAAAAGAATAGCCCGATCTTCGACTCGTGCCCATCGAGTTGGATCTTCCTGCGCAACGTGCTGCTGCCAATAATTGGCCCACTGCTTACTTTCCGTGTCGCATCACCCGCGTTACTCCCGATCTGCCGCCTTGAGCGCATCGCTGACGTTACTCTCTTTCACTATCGCTGCCCTTCTGTAAGTTCATCCCCCTCACCCCCAGACGCGACCAAACAAGCCGCTTGGGAGCTTCCTGGACCCTAGCGTGATATCCCCGTCCCTGGGTACCAAATCATCCTTTTCTGGCCCAATAAACATTAAAAAATAATGGATAAAATAAAAAAGCATTCCGAAGTGGTCTAGCGTACCTTTCATGTGCTTTTCACCAAATGAGAGCCTCTCCTGGCATCTCATTTCACCGCTAGGGCAAAGTTGTCATGGACGCGTTGTCAATCCCCCACACGCCCTGACCACTGCTTTTTTGTCCCTGTTCAGGCTGTTGTGAAGCAAATCGCTGCCCAGCCAGACACGCTCTTCCTCCCTGGCCCATGAGCCCTGAATTCGAGAATTCGTCGCGTGGTGTGCCTCTCTGACGTGGATGCCAACAGAGCTTAAGCATAATCGTTCATTCCAAAACCGGTATCGCTTGCACTTCTGCGAACAGCTAAAATCATGTCATCGACCTCGCCCTCAAAGGAACCTGAGGTGGAACATGAAGCTCAATCAGGTGAAGATCAAGAGCAAATGGACAAAGACCAAGACACCCAGGCACAAGGTCAAGGAGAGTTCGAGGTGAAAGAGCAAGATAGATGGTTACCAATCGCAAATGGTTAGTTGCGTCCCCTTGCAGCTTCTTCTGTTCTCCTGATTTGCGCGTACCTTACGTTTAACGGTTGTTCTACCGCCGTCGCCATGCTGTCCGAGCACGAGTCCTCCATCCCTTTCGTCGTCGTTCTTTTTTCTCGTTGGTTGCCGCTCGCTTTCGAGTACCCTGATGTATCCCATTTACTTGGTTCTTCTGTTGAACGTTGCGCTTCCCCGTTGCGTGTTCCTTCATCATCCACTCCTTCCCTATCCCGACGGCACCATTCATACCTTCGCGTTGATCACGAGGCTGACACTCGCTGTGTAGTTGCCCGCATCATGAAACTAGCGTTACCGGATAATGCAAAGATCGCAAAGGAGGCCAAGGAGTGCATGCAAGAGTGTGTCAGCGAATTCATCTCGTTTATCACGAGTGAAGGTGAGAATAAGTTTCCCTGATTGTACATACACGGCTGGTACTGAATATATTGCAGCCTCCGAAAAATGTCAACAAGAGAAGCGCAAGACCGTCAATGGAGAGGACATCCTGTTCGCTATGACCTCCCTTGGCTTTGAGAACTATGCTGAAGCTCTCAAAATCTATTTGTCGAAATACCGAGAGGTAAGACCTGTGCAACATCTTTGGACAACTTTGTCTTAGCTCCGGTGGCTTTTGTACTAGGGTATGGGTCGCTAACTACTTCCAGACTCAGTCCGCAAGGGGAGACCATCAGAACAGGCCCACAAGCAGCGGTTATACTGGTGGTGGGCCGGTTGGCGGAGCCGGGGGTGCCCCCTCAGTTGGACGCCCAGGAGGTGCAGCCGCAGGAGGTGCCTTTGCCGATGCTACCGACAGCGCCGGCAATATCATAAATCAGACGTTAGATCCTTCTGAGCAGGACACTGGCGCCTACGGCTACCCACCCATGGTCGGCCAGGGCCACAACGGAACAGGTGGCGAGTCCTATTAAGCTTGACAGCACTGGAAACATACAAAGAACTGTGGACCAGCCTCACTCTAGGCCGTCAGAGCTCAATCAGTGGCTCAACCTCTTGCGGGTCCAGGTCTTCGAGGTACAGAACATGTGCTGTTTCCACACGGGGTTCTGACTTTACAGCATGAGTGCCACAACAGTTCTTCATGTTATTCGCTATACAGCATTCACATGGGTTGGTATGATCAAATGAATTTTACACCGGAGTTTCTTAACCAATGGAACACAGGACAGGAATACGGCAAGAATTTGTCGGGGATTAGCACGTGTTTTCATTGCTTTATCTTTTTATGTTTAAGCCTTCCGCTAATTGCCATTTATCCCCACAACATGCTCCCGACCGATCCAAGAAGGTGGGACTCTCTCGAGTCCCACGTAGCTTTTGAGATGGTTGTTTGCAGTTTGACCCATACCCTTGGGTCTACCCTGGTTGTTGACTGCATGTTCATCTCTATTTGTGATTTTGAATTTGTTGACGGATGGAGCAATTTGTGGGTGGGTGGCCAATTGATTAAGAGATGGGGATTGAGTTGATAGAATACGATAGGCCTGGAATATTGATTTGACGGTATACCGCCTTGTTAGGTGATTGACTGTGGTCCGAACTAGCCATTTCGCACCACCTGAAAGTCATCCATGTTTCTTGAACAACTCTAATGGTGGCAATGCTATAAATTCACTAGACTCTCAGGCCGTAAAGATTAAATTCATACTATTTAGTGAAAGAAGTATATATAGATGGAAATGGTAGCATATTTCCTTGAAATCAAAGAGCCGTCAATCCCCCGTGCAGCAGAACATTGTGCACAATTCACTCTCTGGAAATATGAAAACCAGGGTGGAGCTAGTGTTTCGCAATCATCAATCGTACAATTGATCTGTTAATGAGATACAATCACCCATGCATCCAACCCCCATCCTGCAAAAGGTCCGACAGGGGAGTTTCCTGCCAATAAATTTGGCGCCATTCATCTTCCAGCTCAGTGATGCCCTCCATTACTGAAGGGAGGACTGGTCCCTCCATGTCAGTAAACGAAAAGAGTTGCCGCCAGTCGAGTGACTCGCGCTGATTATCGACTGTGTCCATTGTTGTGAGGTTGGTCGACGGGATCCATGTGTCGAATGGCTGGGTTGCGTGCGGGCTTAGTGTTTGTTGTTGGGCTTGCGGGGTTGAGTCGGGGGTGGGGACATCGTAGGGTAGATTGTTATTGGTGTTGGGTTGATGTTGAGGGATAATGATCGTGTTTGTTGTGGGTTCAGAGACATTAGGATTTGTTGGGGGAAGAGGGGTATTTAGCATTGGTTTTGGCGCAGATGTAGTGCTGGCAGTATTGTTTAGGTTGTGATTGCTGAAACGGCGGGGTCTTTCTGTGGTTGCTGTTCGGAGGTCTTCTTGAAGGCGTCTAGAGTCCTCGAATAGACGCAGTATAGTGCTGGCGTGGGACCAGTACTGAGCCAGTTCACGGAGTGAGTATGACGAGGAGTCGAAGCGGCGCAGAGCATTGATCGCGAGAACTGGATTGGAGAATCGGAGCTCGACGCGCACTTGGATCATTGCTGTGAATAGAGTGTGGACGCCAGAGTACCAGAGATACTTCAAACGGTCATGTAGACGGAGTTCCTCGAAGATTGAGGCAATCACTCCAGCAGCTGCACTGCAAATTTCTGCGTCGTGTGGGCCATAGTCGTCGGAGTAGGCCGAAGCCCTTGGATGAGGTCGATGGAGAAGAATCAAGAAATTGTTATAAGTGAGATGCAGCATGGCAGACCATGGATCCATATCCGACGCGCGCAGGCGTAGTCTATCCGGGAGTCGTAATGACCAATTTGCTAGGGTTTCATCCGCCTCTAGCAGCGCAGCCTTTCGCCGTTCGGCACTGATTCTGAGCCCAAATCTTTCACGGATGATGTATGAGATCATGGTGCACAACTCTGAGAAATGAATCACAAAGTCAGTTTGTACGCCGGGCCCACAACCCTCAAAATCCGAAGCCGTCAATGGGGAGACATCAGAGTCTTCAAGGTTGCTGTAAGAGCAGAGTATTAGCTGCGCAGGTCTTCCTACAAGTATAAATGCCTCACTTACATGGCTTGGGGTCGACCATATGAAAGAGAGACCATCACGTCAAATTGAACGAGGATGTACCATAGTCTCCTCCACATTCGTCGGTCTCGAGGCACGAATCTACTGCAAACAGGATTACGATGCATCCCGAGTCCAGTAGCAATCCGACTAGCGACCCCGATCCAGAAGTGCGCGTTAGCCGAAACATCATCATCCGCAGCATCCGAGTGCCATGTTAGCAGCAGCGCAGCCTGGACTAGGATATCTCTATTTCGTTCGATTCGATTGTCGAACAGCCACTTTGCACGGCGGAAGAAGATCTCCTTGAGGGCGTCCCTTTCGGCTTTGGGCCGGGTAACGTGCGCCCCGACGAGCAAAATAGCCTGCAAAAGCAAGATCGGAGGAGCGTCCGCTGGGTCTCGGTTGCGATACTGGGTCATGAACAACTCCTCCTCAACGATGGGATAGCCCGTGTTAACTTGAGAGAAATAGGCCTGCACGAGTTCATCAGCTAGAGCAGGCTCCGGCAATGTAAGAGCGTCTAGAAGGAGCTGGTCGTGGCCTGTCCGCAGTTGCCGCCGCGGAATTTCATTTCCCGCAAAGTGATAGACGTCGTCATCCGTGTTACGTTGCTGGCGGATCAAGAACGACATATTGGAAAGTTCATGTCCGACGTAAATTGCTCGTACGCCTCGTTGTATCTCCCGGCTATCCGATGCCTCTTCGTCAATCAATTTCACCAATCGTTTCTCGATTTCAGCGCGTGACTCCCCTTCGAATGCATCAGAGACTGGGGGACGGTTGTATATCGGGACGCCGGATTCAGGCGATACATCCTGGTATCGACTATTGTTGCTGGCAGTACTACCGGCGACTTTAGTATTACTATGGTTGACAGGACTGTGAGTATTCTGACTCGCAACGCTAGGTGGAGTAACCAGCTCGGGCTGCACACCACGGAACGCAGTCGTAAACGCATTAGGAGTCTCGGCTGAGGATGTGTTGGGGGAGAATGACTTTGCGCCTTGTTCGCGGGTGGGTGGGCGAGAACGAATCGGAACCGGGTCAAGTATTGAGCGCACGGCCAGACGCTTCTTTTTCTCGTGGATGCGACAGTCGGTCTTTCCAGCAGAGCGACAATTGGAACATGGCACTCCCACAACACGAGCATCACATCGTACTTTTCTGCGATGGCAGTGAACGCAGGCTGCCGAGCCTGGAAATATGAAAAGTCAGAGCCCAAAGAACTGATTATAGGACAAATTGAGTTGAGCGTAAGCTTTCGGGAAAAGTACCTGACTTGCGCTTATTTACACCATGGCTGCCAGGCGTCAGATTGGCGGGCTGCGCGGTGGAGGACATAGCCGAAACATTGACGATAAATTCAGGGCACGCGAACTGGCAGCTTCATTCTCCTGAATATGGAGGCCGTCGCGTGAGTTAGCGAGAGGCAGCAGAAATACAGAACATAATCTGAGATAACTCCTTGTCTGGGAATCATGAACAGGCGAGAAAAAGAGGGCCGGGTAGATAAGAACAAGGCGGGGGCCGTCACGTGGGGCGCGGAGATGGTCCAGACTCCATTTACAGCCTACGTACTTATTTTCAAATGAGGATGGCCTGATATTTGTAGGGGGGTTTCCATACTTAAAAACTCTGCCGGTCAGATTGTTCGGGATTGGTAAGCCCAGCCTCGTGCTTGGATGAATTCGCACTCATTTAGGTGTGGATTTCCCTTGTATACTTCCACTGGCAGGGGTCCTGTGTACCCCCACAGACGCTCTTGATTGGTACGGTCTTGGTAGCTTTTCTCAAATGCTGGTCGCTGCCTTAATCAACAGCACTAGAAAATAGTCTATACATATCTTTAGTCACATACCATCTTCGAAGAGAATACAAAAGCTAGAAAAGACGGCCTTGAAACGCTACCCTGAATCGATCAGCATACGACAGAATCGAGTTATCGAGTCCTCTCTTCCTAATCCAGATGGACATGGCGCCGATGAAAATAGCGACAGCGACAGATCCAACGGTTCGCCTGTGATTCCACAAGAATCCAACAAACTTCTTCTTGCTCTTCTCGCGGCGGAGCTGTTTAGTTTGTTGGTAAAAGAAGTCGACAGCCGCTTCGACAGATTGTTTTTTTGATAGGTCTCGAAAAGTCTTTAGCACACTGCAGCGTGGGATCCTCCTCCATACCCCAGCGGGTAGTGACTCGGGTGGATGGTCACGGAACAGCTGTACTGCTTGAGATATGTGGCCATCTAAGTTCAGAGGAGTAGGCAGTTTAGATAGTTTGGAATGCAGCATTTCCGGCTCGTCGAGAGGAATTTCCAGAAGCTCTTTCCTGCGGGAAAGGGCAAGAGCCGCATATAGATATATGGAGAGGACAGGTTCCCATGCCAATAAGAAGTCGAAAAGCCGTGAAATATCACTATACCCTTGGATATCGTGGGCAAACAACGTAAGCGTTGCTGAAAGTGCATAAAAGGGCCGTGTGCCTGAGAGGCGTATACTCAGGTCTGGGTCTGCTGTTGCAATGATCGCTGGGATGAGTCGTAGGTGCTCCACTGCCGGTGCAAGCGAAGGCAGCATGTAGTCCCTGAGGCGGAGCAGGGATAACTGGGCAACTGCTGGCACCGACTGACTTTCACCGAGAACTAACAACAAGACTTGCACAATATCGTGGTAACCTTGGAAGTAGCATAGCATAGGGTAATTTCGCAAGACCTTCTTAATTACTCTGGATAACTCGGTCTTCTTCGATGAAAGCTCTTGTTCAGAACCTGAACCTATAGTTCAGCACTGACATGGTATACAATTCTCTCATGGGTAAGTTGGCCCTACGTTGGCCGGGTGGGGAAGTGGTCGGAGAAAGACTCACACTCCGGATAGTAGACAAATGAGCGATTCACGTCTAGTTGAACTTGCGCTTCATCATTGTGAGGCGGGATGCCATGTTCGGGGGAAAGCGCGTCTCCATCTGCGTGGTCATCGAATTGAAGTAGAATAGGCCCTAGACGATGAGTGATAGCTCGACATTTAGAATGGTTGAATAGCTTACAAGCTAATTGTCTAAGGTCATCTCGAAGAAAGCCACCTTCGGATGTAGCAAGGTCAGACAAGGCGTCTAAATCGCGAGTATCGCATGCCAGCCGGATAGCATTGATCTTCTTAGTGGTATGAGTCGATGGCTCTTCAGTGCCGAGATCAAAGGCATCAGCTTTGGGAACCTTTTCAGCCTTCGAGGTAGCGCTTGACGGCTGGCGAGTGTCGGGCGTGTCCATTCTCAAGTTTGGCACAGTAAAGTAATTGGAGTATGTAGTCTAGATCAAGCAAGGCACGAGTACGGAGTACCTATACTTGGAAATGACAACTCCTTTTGTTGGCTAGGTGCAACTTTCGAGTAGTGTCCTCGCTGTGGCATTAGGAGAGAGGCCCTATTACTCATAGATAAGAATCCATATAGAATGCGACTCATAACGTGTCCAACAACCTCCGATGGTAAATGAATTATAAGCTGACAGGGCAGTTTGGGAAGGATCAATCGCTGGACGATGGACGTTTTTGAAGAAGTCACTGTTGGTGCCTCAGGCCAACAAGATTCTTGCTCCGTGATTCGCCGATGTTATTTCTCCGGTCGGTAGCTGAGTCAGCAGTACTGGCAGGCATCAGTGAGCTTCATCCATCCTGGTCATCCCACCAGCCCCTCCAAGGGTTCTTGGAGTACCAAGAACTGGTCTACAACTCCCAAGCACTCTTGGGTGATCATATTTGAGTCATCCTGACCGACACAGGAACATTGCCTCGCCCACAGCTTGAAAAATACTCCATCCAAGCCTGTGTGGTGGAATTATAGAAATTCCTTAGCAACACCCGTGGGACCATATCCCCCTCCGCAGAACTGACACAGTCATGCTTGGTTGGTCTCTTCACCGGCTTCATATAGCTCCACGACCCTCCTTAGGACTGGTCCAACAGTGTTGGAGAACCCTATAACAGTCGTCCTGTAAGGCACCGCCGTGCCAACACCCAATCCTTGCTCCCCGTCTCTGTAAGTTTCCCTCTTGCAAGACTACGTCTACTACCATACTTCGATTGCTACCACAGGCATCTGACATCTCATGGCGGTAGCCTTGTTGTGAAGGTGTTCTTCGCTCGTAACGATAGAAGCTCTGGATGGCTCTGCTGTCTAAACTGCATCAGTGCCTTTACTCTTCTCACCAAACACAGCAATCATGAGACCCGTCCTTCTTCCATCTATCCAAGCATGATGAGCACAAAATTCCCCAGCTTCTAACACTTCACCATTGTATTAGTCTTGATCCTATTTTGTGTCTGTGGTTCCTTTCAGCCGGACCTCACTGTTGATCACTTCCTCTCCGATTGTACTTGTACTTGCCATTCAACCAACCCTTCCACTCGATATAGGAAATGAAGCGAGAATTGTCTCTCTTCAATGATCTGTTGAGAACACCTATTATTCACGGTACGCGCTCATCACTTTTAACGACACTCTATTGAAGGACATCGTCCTTCAGCACCAGTTATGGCAAGCCTACGGAATGCCCAGGACCCAGCCTCGGACCATTTTGGCGCTGCCGCAGGACAGTCCATTGGAAGCAACATGGATATCGATTCGGACTCATCGTCTATGAAAGCAAAGATCGGGCTACTCACCCATACTTTGGTTCCCAGCCCAATAATCCAATGGATCTTACCGGCGCGCCTAAGGAGCAAGTACCAAAATGATGTCGTATTTGTTGGTGAACGGAGCTTGCAGATCAAGGAGGCTATCTCGGGAACACACCTAGAGGAAGTTACTTCAAAGTCTGATTTCGATGCCTATATTACGGCGGCGAAGGTGATCAACATCCGTACGGAATTGCCCTGGGAAGTCCAAATGAAGCTTGGGTCTAGCAGCGCAGATCCCAACCTAGAATTACAAGAAGATCTCCCTCCCTCTCAGATAATGGTTTTAAGTTTGGCATCCAAGGAGCTGGTTTTCCTCTATTATTCAAGTATCGCCGGTCAATTCATTCATTACCATCGCCCATTGCCAAGCGATGTCAGTACTTTTGAGCGCTTTGGCCGAAACATCGCTGTTGAGCCCAGGTAAGACCGACAAGCATTGTTTATGAGTCTGTTCACTGATTTCGCTGCAGGTCTAGGGCAGTCGCTGTTAGCGCTGCTTGCGACTACTTTGGAGTCTTTATACTAAAGGCACCGTGTGTCGTGCAGGCCCAAATGTCACAAAACCAACTTGATCCTGTTGCAGAGGTATGGAGAACTTTTTAGATCGATTTTTTAATAACCCTAAATCGCTAAATCATGGTTTTAGGAACGATTTTTTCGTGTCGAAGGCGATATTATCTTCATGGAATTCCTATACCCCAAGCCTGAGGATGGTGATAAAATTATCCTTCTTCTACTGGTGTCCCTTGGCAAGACAACACATGCCGTGTGTTACGAATGGGATGCTCGTCAAGCTCTTCGACAAGCCCATCCTCGCATCACAAGGAAGGAGCTGCCCGCCGAGGATAGGCTGCCTACCATGCTCATCCCGCTAACGAAGGCCTCCTCTTTCATGTTAGTTACGACAACATCGATGACCGTTTATAAGAACAAGCTCGACTCGCGAACAGACCCAATGAAGTACCCGCTCACAGTTTCGGGTCGTGAACCGCAGCGGAG
Organism: Aspergillus ustus; assembly: GCA_000812125.1. NCBI lineage: Eukaryota > Fungi > Ascomycota > Eurotiomycetes > Eurotiales > Aspergillaceae > Aspergillus > Aspergillus ustus. The sequence continues at coordinate 300,793 of JOMC01000174.1, forward strand.
TCCGCTCTGGACACGGTGGGCAAGACCATTGCGCTATCGGGTGTACAATCAAAAGCACGATGATATCTACCTTTGCCGAGAGGACGGCGCGGTATGCTACTTGGATATTGGACCGGAAGGCCAAATTGACAATCAGGCACAGCTTGGGCGCTTACTTTGTGACGTTGATGCTGCATTCGATATACTAGATATCGGTTATGAGGGCAGTGATCTTCTCCTAGCGGCGGGGAATACCGGGGATGGTGGCTTGTTCGTCCTAACGGCTCGAGAGCAACCCAAGTGTGTTCAAAAATTCACGAACTGGTCTCCAGTTACAGATTCTGTTCTTGTCAAACCACCATTGAGCCCGAATGCGAAGGCAGACGATGTTACCGGTAATCGATTATTCGTTTGCTCTGCCTCTTCTTTTGGCCGAGGAGCTGTTGTCGAACTCCGGCATGGCATTGAAGCGCAGATTGGCCTTCTGATATCTCTGGAAGAACTCTCGGGCACTGGAGATATATGGGTCTTGCCGGATAGCACAAACGGAGGCGTCTTTATGCTGACGTCAGATCCTATTTCTTCGACCATCCTCTACCTCCCGGCCAATTTCGACGAGGAAATATCCGCGATTGACGAAACCGAATGTGGATTGGAGTTGAATGCCCCGACATTAGCAGCCGGGTACATGCACACTGGCTCTCTTATCCAGGTAACCGATAAAGCCATTCTTGTTGGAAAAACAACTGAGCCACAATCCAATTTCCGGTCAATCTTGGATTCTGATCAGAGTATAGCTGTCGCTGCTGTTCATGGCCTGGCATCGCTTGTCGTTGCTGCTGTTAGGACCCACCAAAATATTCATATTCATGTGAAGAAAATTGCTTCATCAGGCCTTGGTTCCACTCTTTCGGATATTGTCCCTCCGTTAGAAATCCATTGTGAACCGATTTGCATGTTGATTGAGGATCTTCCTATCGGCACTCTGATCATCATCGGCACCGGCGATGGTAGACTTCTCATTCATCGTCTGGATGATGGTATTAAGCATCTTCTCGATGTGACCGTCACGGTCGAGGACGATGGTGATATATCCAAGGCTATTGACGGTCTCGCATTTATCACGAGTACATCAGAGAGATTCTCCAACACTGCGACCCTGCTTTGCGGTTTACGAAGTGGATTCTTGATTATGTTCCACGTCACAATGGATGCCGGCGGAGTCAATTCTCCCATCGGTACGATGCCTCCCAAATCCCTTGACCCTGTGTTGTGTGGTGGTACTAAAGGCTTAACTTATAGATATGCGCCAAACAGCGGTCCGCCACCTGGGGTTCACTTCCGTTAAGGTACAAAACCAAGGAGACATCGTACTATTGACTTGTGGGAACGGATTCTGGCAGGTTACTCGCTCTGCAGGTGGTGAGGCGTCGGACTGTACCGTCCAAAGGATATGGATTACCGACCAGAACAATGTAAGCCTCCTGGTATCATTTCACTCTTCTTAACATCTGACAACTTTAGCCTGCCTATTATCCGAAATTCATCCAAAGCTTCGCCATGATGAGCAGCGCGGCTGCTGATTCCAACGGCCTCTCCGGAAGTCTGTTTTGTATCGCAGACGGCCAACTAATGGCATGCAGGTTGGACAGCACTCCAAAACCCATTCCTCGAAGGATCAATCTACCTGGGAGCGCAACTAAAGTGGCATATTCTCATCACCTAAAGTGCCTCGTCGTATCCTACACCCAAACTATGCTCGATGCTGATAAGGATCCCGTCAAACGCTACACCCGACCGCATCTAGAGTTTCTCGATCCCGACTTGCAGTACTCGCTTGATGACTCTGCCGAGGATAGCGAAACACAGAAGGGCAAGCCCTGGAGACCGCAAGGTGCGGCTGGAGAGAAAATCAGTTGCATCCTAGAGTGGACTCCCAGGAAAGGTGACGAGGAGTATCATTTCATCGTGATCGGGACTGCACGCCGAAATCAGCCAGACCGTGGGCGAGTTATCTTCCTTCAAGCTTCACGCGACACGTCTCCAATCTCTCAGATTGAATGCTCTGTCAAATATATCCACAAATTCGACGGCCCCGTCTACTCAATTGTCCCCTACGGCGATTTCACATTGATGGTATCAACTGGTCATGAAATCGTAGCGTTGGAACCCAAATTCGCACAATTTCGACGGGCTCGTTCTTCAAGATTTCAAGTCTTGTCTCCCGCTATTTCAATGTCCTCACACGATCCATATGTCTATCTATCAACAGCAAGGGAGTCCCTAATGATCCTCAAAACCACAGAGGACAAGCTCGCTCTCCACGCATACGATCGCCAAAAGCACGACGGCCTCTCCCACATCCACATCGGAGGGGATCGCAACCTCACGCTAGCCTCCAGTAGAGGCGGACGCCTAAGTCTCTTCACAGAAAGCGGCATCACGGAAACCGACAAAATGATACCTAACGCGCTATGCGAAGCGCACCTCCCCTCCTCTGTGATGAAGTTGAGCTCCAGCTCCAAGTCGTCTCTACTCTCGTCACACTCGCAAACTTTCTACGGTACAGCGATGAACGGTACTGTCTATCGATTTTTGATTCTCGAGGAGAAAGAGTGGCGTCTTTTGCGCTTGTTGCAGGATCTCTGTATCCGGGACCCTGTCATTTGTCCGTTTACGCCGAGGAGAAAGAGACTGCGGAATCCAGTTGGGCATGAGCCACTTGAATTCCAGCCATCGTACATGCATATAGATGGGGATATCTTGAGTCGGCTTGTTGTACGTCACGCCAACTATCTAGCGAGAATGCTGGCTGGGGATGAAGGTGTTCATATGGGGTCTGCGCAGGCTGTTGTTGAGCGCTTCACGGAGCTAGCTCGGGATGTTCTTGGAGATACTTCGAACCCGGTTGAGGCAGCTATGAGATGGTTAAAGAAACTGTTCCATGTAGAGTTATAGTCCAGTCTGCTTTGGAGGTTGTTATATAGGCATTCAGATCCACCTTTGTCGCTTCAGTCTCTTTCAAAAACCAAATAATATTGCAAATGCTCTATTATGTAGATAGCTCCATAATATGGGAAACCACAAAAACAACTTGCCCTTGACTCATTATGTTGTATCATGATACTCTGGGCAAGAAAGGTGCTGGAGCGGCTTAACAAATCGGACCATCCTCGAAACTCCCCACCAAGTCCGAGGTCCTCAAAATTCTTACCTCTCCCACTCTTCCATTTCCCCATTCTTATCAGACCCCACGTCATCCTCGGGGCATAGAAAAGAAAAAACGAGGGAAAATTTTCACTATCCCTTCGTTTCCTATTACATCAACTTCATTGTTGAGGGTCACTAGCCTTTTCCCCGGTTATTTTTTGCCACGACTCCGCCCGACAGCTCTAGTGTCGCCGGGCGAAGAAACTTGATATTGTTCGTGCCCGCACAATCCACCACCAAAAATTATCTGCGCGGACTGGACTTCTCACTAACCTTCCCTTATTATATTTAGGCGCCACTTTTTCTTATCCACCTTTATTTCCTCAAACAAAAGAATACACGACCACCCAATATGGCGCCGAAGAAGAAGGGAAACAAGAAGCAGCAGGAGGAGGACTGGGAGGCAGAGCTCGGTGAGAGCATTCCTGCCACGGGTGGTGAAAGCCCAGCTCAGGAGTCCCCCGCTGCCGAGGCGGATGAAGGAGAGGCTGCCGGTGCTAGTGCTGGTGGTCTGCTCGCCGCCCTCAGGAAGAACAAGAACAAGAAGAAGGGGAAGGGGAAGCCTGTAAATGACTTTGTTGAGGGCGAGGATGCTTCTACAGAGGCGAATGGTGAGGCGGATTTCGCTAGCAAACAGCCTGAGGAGGGTACGTTTGACGAGGATGATGTCTTCGCTGGGAAGCCTAAGAAGCCTATCAAGGCCCCGGCGCCTGCGCCAAAGGAAGAAGAAGAAGAAGATTCAGGGCCCCGCGTAAAAACGAAGAAGGAGAAGGAGAGGGAAAAGAAGGAAAGGGAGAAACAGCGAAAGAAAGAACAGGTATAGTTTCTCTGACCCCTTGAGGGATTCTTTTAGTGCCTAGCACTGACAATTTTTTCTGTAGGCTGCGAAGAAGAAAACCACTGAACCCAAACAACCCCAGCAAGCGAAGCCTGAACAGAAGGAGGAAGTTACCCCAGAGCCCGTCGCCGTTGCTCCTGAACCTGCTACGGCTGGCAAGAAGAAGAAGGTCCCCGCTCATCTTGCTGCTATTCAGAAGCAACAGGAGGCTCTCCGAAAACAGCGTGAGGAGGAAGAACGCCGTCTAGCGGAAGAAAAGGCTGCTGAGGAGGACAAACAACTTCGTGAAGAAGAAGAGGCTAAGAAGAAGGAGGAAGCACGGCAAAGAAAGAAGGAAAAGGAGAAGGAAAAGAAGGAACAGCTAAGGAGAGAAGGAAAGCTTCTCACCAAGGCCCAGAAGGAAGCAAAGGAGCGCAATGAACTCCGTATGAAGCAAATGCTTGCTGCGGGTGTTGGTAAGGTCGCCGGTTTAGAAGAAGGTGCTGCCGAGAAGAAGCGTCCTGTGTACGAAAACCGAAAGAAGAAGGGCCCTAAGAAGCAAGAGGAGGACTTGGAGGCCGCCGCCGCTCGTGCCAAGGCCCAGCGTGAGGCTGAGGATGAGCGGCGACGAAAGGAGGAAGAAGAGGAGAAAGCCAAGGCTGCAGCTGAGGCTGCTGCCGCTGCCGCTACTGCCGCTGGTGAGGAGAGCGACCTTGACGACTGGGAGAAGGCTGCCGATGCGGATGACGTGAAGGACAGCTGGGACGCACCAAGTGATGAGGAAGAGGAGAAGCCTGTCGCTGCCAACGGCGAGACAAAGACCTTACCAGAGAGACCTGCTGCCGACGACGAGGAGGAGGAGGCCGAGTCTTCAGAAGAGGACTCAGACGAGGACTCTGAAGATGAAGAGCAGACTGCTGCCCAGAAAGCTATCGCCCAGCGGAAAGCTGAGGCTGCCGAGCGGAGAAGAAAGCAGCACGAGGAAGCTCTAGCAGCTCGTTCGAAGGATAACCTGCGTTCTCCCATTTGTTGTATTCTGGGGCACGTCGATACTGGTAAAACAAAACTGCTGGACAAGATCCGCCAGACAAACGTCCAGGAAGGTGAAGCTGGTGGTATCACGCAACAGATTGGTGCCACTTACTTCCCCGTGGACTCTCTGCGCCAAAAGACCAATGTGGTGAACAAGGATGGCAGCTTTGAGTTCAAGATCCCTGGTCTGCTTGTTATCGATACTCCTGGTCACGAGTCTTTCTCCAACTTGCGGTCAAGAGGTTCCTCCCTTTGCAACATTGCAATCCTGGTTGTTGATATTATGCACGGTCTCGAACCCCAAACACTTGAGTCTATGCGCCTGCTCCGTGACCGGCGTACGCCCTTCATTGTTGCCCTGAACAAGATCGATCGTCTCTACGGCTGGAAGAAGATTGACAATAACGGCTTCCAGGAGAGTTTGGCTATGCAGAGCAAGGGTGTCCAGAACGAGTTCCGTTCGCGTCTTGAGCGCACGAAGCTTCTCTTCGCTGAGCAGGGTTTCAACGCTGAACTCTTTAGCGAGAACAAGTCCATGGCTCGAAACGTCTCCCTTGTCCCCACCTCTGCTCACACTGGTGAAGGTATCCCTGACATGCTTAAGCTTCTAACCACCCTGACCCAAGAGCGTATGACCAACTCTCTTATGTATCTGTCTGAGGTTGAGTGTACTGTTCTTGAAGTCAAGGTTATTGAGGGTCTCGGCACCACCATTGACGTGGTCCTCTCCAACGGTATCCTCCGTGAAGGTGATCGAATCGTGTTGTGCGGTCTTAATGGGCCTATATCAACCAATATTCGTGCGTTGCTCACGCCTGCTCCACTCAAGGAGCTTCGCCTCAAGTCTCAATATGTTCATAACAAGGAAGTCAAGGCCGCTCTTGGTGTCAAGATTGCGGCCAACGATCTCGAACAAGCCATTGCTGGTTCTCGACTTCTTGTTGTCGGACCCGATGATGACGAGGAGGACCTTGAGGAGGAAGTCATGTCCGATTTGGAGAACCTGCTTAGCAAGGTCTCCAAGGACCAGCGCGGTGTCAGTGTCCAAGCCTCCACTCTTGGTTCCCTGGAAGCTCTGCTCGAGTTCCTCCGTGTCTCCAAGATTCCTGTCGCCAACATCTCCATTGGTCCTGTCTATAAGCGCGACGTGATGATGTGCGGTACAATGTTAGAAAAGGCCAAGGAGTATGCTGTCATGCTGTGCTTCGATGTCAAGGTGGACAAGGAAGCCGCGGCCTATGCCGAGGACGTTGGAGTCAAGATTTTCACGGCAGACATTATCTACCACCTGTTTGATGACTTCACCAAGCACATGGCAGAGCTCACCGAGCGTAAGAAGGAGGAAGCCAAACTCCTCGCTGTCTTCCCCTGCGTGCTCAAGACCGTGGCTGTTTTCAATAAGAAGGACCCCATCGTTATCGGTGTCGATGTCGCCGAGGGTAGCCTGAGAATGCACACGCCCATTTCCGCCATCAAGACCAACCCCACAACAGGTGCCAAGGAAATCATCGAGCTTGGTAGAGTGTAAGCTACCTCTTCTACCCCCCCCCGTCTAACTTCGTATAACGTATCATATACGAAGTTATGC